>JAWWEN010000009.1:25503524-25543726 GCA_035582955.1 Sycophila texana
CTACTACTACTACTACTACTACTACTACTACTACTACTACTACTACTACTACTACTACTACTACTACTATTACTACTGCTGCTACTACTATAACTACTGCTAATACTACTACTACTGCTACCATCACTACTAATGCTACTACTACTGTACTACTATACTAGTATTATTACTACTACTATACTGCAACTGATGAAACTGAATGAACTATTCAGGTCTTTTTCACTCTGTATGCTCTTCTTGTAGTATTGAACAAGCAATATTTGAAAATGATTGATGATAATGATGTGATAATGATCATACTATCTTGTTACAATAATTATGTCTCTTGTATACTATCTTGTTACTTTGCGCCTGTGTACATGCAATTTTGTAGATGACACCATGCTATACTATACTATCTAATCTGACTACAAGGAGCACACTGAATTTATGCAATTAGCGTATCTTATAGTACAGTTCTAAATAGATAAATAAAATTTATCTAATATAATGGAAAAATAGAATTCAAATGATTCGTTTCGATAAATGGGTGTACCCTAATTTTTCTGATCAGTTGAGAGTACAATAATATGAAGAAAGCTGGGAAATAAACATTTTTTACTACTCACTTATGGTTTTTAATTGTTAGACTATTTTTAACTTTACATCAATGTTCTACTTTTATTTAATTATTCCTTTTACTATTAATATTAATTTCACTAAGTCCCTAAAGTTAAATCGAATCATCTGAATTCAAATTTTCATTATGTAAATCTATTACTCTTACATTGCACTGACGTGTCACAATAGCTTTTCTTCAGCAAAAACTAAGACGACTTTTACTCCAGAAGTTACATGTAATTGTTTGTACAGTATAGAGGCAACGACAATATAATTGCTCAATTAACTTACCGACACGATTAAAAAAACATTTGTACAATGACCATTTCTTTAAATAAAAAATACTACCAAATACTTCGAGAAGAATATTAAAATCTAAATTTGAACAATTTACTTAGACAAAAGTGTAGAAACGCAAACATGAATGTGACTTACTGGTACTCTATCTCATTAATAAAAAAAAAAAACGAATGCAGTTTTCATGAACAATAAGCTCACTCTGCACTTCTTTCAGATTATACCAGTGATAATGATTCTGTCGCCTTATGTTCATATACATACACCACTATGCGATCGAGCAGTATACTTAGAGATTAAATCTTTTACTATGTAGCAAGCTCTCTTTTCAAAACACTCTTTCTCTCGCATCTCTCCGCTGAAAAACAATACCTTCACGAGTCCTAGAGATATAGTGTGTTAATACCACTCGTCCGAAATGAGAAAAGAGAGATGAAAATGAGAAAATTCTCTCGAATATAATGAACATGACAGTGCGTGACTAGATTTCGCCATATTTACGATTCTTACGCTTCTCTGTGTTCTATGCCTCTTTGCACTTGAAGATGACCCTTTCAAGGTAAGCTTTCATTGTTTCTGTGTCGATATCATGGTTATGTGGAATATCAACCGATTATCTCTAAACTTTACTTATAAATAAATAATTCTCATTCACTTAAAAATGCCCAGCAAATGATTTTACAAAATTTAATTCGCACGTCATAAAATATAATTGAAATTAATTGATACTATTACGAATCAATTTTGTAGAATCATGCAACACTATTAAAAAGAAGTCGGATAAATAAATAAACATAAAAATAAAAATCTATAAAAAATCTATGAGTGAATCATAAATATCGAATCAAGTCGCACACTGTCAGCCAACTGTGATAGCAAAGCTGTGATTAGCGATTGTAAGCAAAAGGAGGAGTAAAATTGGATTTACAACAGTGAAGACAAATACGTAACGCCTATAGATCGCAAGGAAGAAATGAAAACAGAAAACATACTGTCTGGTTTGCGTCGTTGCGACAACTTGCAAGAAAATTAATCGGCAACTGCATCTCCTGGCTCACGCGTGCACTCGCTCTCTTTCTCTCTTTCTCTATATATTATATATTCATATCTCTCTTCTTTTCCTCTGTCTGCCTTAACTAATGTGATCTCTGTGCGTTTGCTCACTTTGTTTACGTTAGACTTCTACACCCTCTGTTCAGTTGTTGTGCGAATTTTCATTATAAACAAAGCTAAAATAAACTGTCGAGTGATGTTCACGATGAGAGAAAGTTATATAAATAAAAAAAAAAGTAATGATAACAGTAAAGAATGAACGCGTCCACCTGTGTCAGTGAACGAAAGTGCACCTTTTTCCAAGATCCTCTTTCTTTGAGGCTCTTTCTTCTCTACATAGTGTCGCACCTTCAATGGGATTCCGTTCTCTTATGTTTTTGTCTGTTTTAGCAACTTTTTACCTCTGCTTTACACTGTCTCAGACTAATTATTTGCTTTGAGTATATTGATCTTTTTTTTTTTTTAATTAAGACATGATTATTATACGTAATCTGTTCGCGGAATTGCTTTGAATGAAGCTAACGAGATACTAATTGAATTGTGTCTATTAATTACGCCTTGATTAACTTGAGTATTCTAACACTTTTTTTTACTGATAAAAAGAAAGTAATAATAATTTGGGGGAAAATTAAACAGTAAAAGCGATGATCCTGTGCGATTAAAGAATGAAACGTGATTATGCAGATATACATGTATAAGTGGACAAATCGAGAGTGGTTGATTTTTATTTGAGAAAGCTGCAGGAGTACGTTTCTCTGTGTTGAAAAGTTCAAAGAAAATAAAATGCTTTATTTGTTTTACTTGACTGGCATACATGTGAATATCGTTGGGAGCTGTTCTTTTTCTTGAGCCCAGTTCAAAAGCTTGTTGTTGATGTATATATGTTTTATTGGCACTTCAATGTTTCTGCATAACGGATCCAATAACGTATACAAATGCATCTCGTTAAAATGGCGCAGTGCCTTTGCACTCCAACGATTAAATTCGCGTAAGTGAAGTGCCAATAGAAAATTATTTTTTAGCATCCACTCGAATGCAGTAACGACGTTAAACTTCTTAATTGATCCATTTTTTTGTTTCGCTCGATGTATTAACTTTTTCCGTAATACGCGCACATGTAATTTTCTTTTTTTTTTTAATCATCGATGGCCATTTATCCGATATCATTTGAGCGGACGTTGAAAAAAATCGATAAAATAAGAAGTTTAATCAAATAAAATCGCAATAAATCGAATGACGTTGGTTTCGGGCATCATAATAGGGCGTGGTACACTGGTATGGGCAAATCGCTTTTATTCGGCGAACGTCATTAAAGTGCATCGCTGATTGCCAATTAAATAAATAGATCGCGCGACTGCACAGGATCAAAATGCTCGTTAAATTCGGTTCACTCGAGTAACGCGCATATAAACGATCGAAGCGCGATTTTTTAAAGCGCGACGTCTTATCCATAAAGCATTATAATATCAGCCAGTAAAAAAAAAAGCTATGGGCTATATACATAAATTGTTGATGCGATACGAAGTTAAAAGTGTGTATTATATTATTATTGTTGTTGTTGTTGGGTTTGTCATTGTAATTTATATTACTGCACTGTCAGTACTTCAAGTCTTATATCACTATATATATATATCGATTATTGTTGCTACTTTAGACGTTTCTTGAGGAAAATTTCTATGAGAAGATTTATTTATGAATTCTCTTCGTGCATGCTTCAGTAGAATGATTCTCAGAATAAAAAAAAAAAAAAAACACTGCGAGCCGCGGGAATTTCTTTCATGGATTAATCGATTCTATTTGTTTTTCAAAATGCTGGCCGAGCAGACAAACTCGACAGTTCATTCCAACGATCTCGTAGCTCGAGTATGTCCTCGCTGGAAAACATTGCCACTGAAACCGTCAGCTGCCTTACTTTTGCCGATTCCTACACGAAAAAGAGCGGTAAGTATCGTCCCATTTGCCCCAATCTCGTTAACTTTTTTGTACTCAAGGCTTTTCTCAATTACTTTTATTTACGATTTATTTAAAAGTTTTTTTTTTCTAATTTTTTTACAAGATATTTCATTTTCAAGTTATTTTTTGATTGTATAAGATTTTTATTTTAAATGAATGTAATATAATTCTCTTTTAGAGAATTTTGTATAAATAAACCTGTTGTTTTGCAATTGGTAAAACTACTGGTGAACTTATCTTATGAAAAAATGTGTTTGTAGATTCCAATGCCTTACCGACTTTATGGGTTGGCACGTCTTCGGGTTCCGTACAAACTATTGTGTTTAACACACCTGCCTCTGGTGACAGACACACACAGCCTGTGATTATTTCTAGTTGTAGTGAGTATTTTTCTAAAATTTATTTCTGTTTATTCATTATATAAATGCAATATCCCAGATGCTTATTATTCTGTAATTTCAAATATGCGCAGATGGTTCTACCTTTAAACTCAAAGGGTGTATTTTAACAATGTCCTTTTTGGATTGTAACGGAGCTTTGATTCCTTATTCCTACGAATCTTGGAAGGATGAAAACACGGATTCCAAGGATCGAAACAGTACGTTACTTGCATTATTTAGCAAACAAAATTATTTTCATCTTCAAAACGTATGAAAATTTATTTCAAATTTATGTGCCACTTCCGATGGAATTTAGAGTCGAAATTAAGGGACAAGTGGTGAAGGAGATTTTTTGTGGATTATGACACAAGTTTATTTTGCAGAGAACCAAGGGAAATTTTCGAGTACGCGGATGTCACCCTCAATTAATTCCCAAGGATCTGGTACGGACGGTTACGAGGATAGGCAATTCGTCGTGCTGACATCGGAGAAGCAGGCCAGAGTTGTTGCTCTTCCATCGCAGAATTGCGTCTATAAACAACAGTTGGTCGAGACTAATATCGTCATTAAGGCGGAGATAACGTCTTTAAAAGGTAATCTGACACTCTGATTCATTAACAATGCAATACGAAATTTTCGTGCAGTTGTTTATTTAATTTTTATATAACAACTAAAAAATTAAGAAAAAAAGATAGTAAAATGTAACATAAAAAGTAAAGTTTTGAAAGAAGAACACTTGTTTTCTAATCAAGTACTAAAAAAAGGAATAAACTTTTCCTTCAGGTAAGGAAGTTTTTAATTAAATGTTTCCATATTCTCCTTAATAATGAAATGTTATGATACTTTTTAATTTAAATATTTAATTTTATAGCGAAAATATTTGTTTTGTTGACTTTTTTGAGTAACTTAAAAATGAATGAAGTTGGATAAAAAAAATGAATAAAAAAGTTGGAATTAAATGTGAGGATTCCCTTTTAAAACAAAACTAAATAACTGATAAAAAATCATCAAGAATTCATGGAAATAAAGTATTTATAAGTTTATCTACGTGTTAAAAAGGAAATTTATTTTTTTAAATTACTTTTACTACTGATTGTCGCATGAAATCTTGATATTTCTACTTATTTTAGAAAAGTACACATTATTTTTCTCAATTTCCTTCGCACTACATCATATTAATTATTTTTTAATTTGTTATTGTAAATTTTGAATATTTTGTCGGGAGAATCTTTTTTAAGTATACTATATTTGTTTACTGCTTACAGACAGCGTCTGTCTGGTCTGCTATGTCTCGAACGGCCACATATGCACCTTTAGTTTGCCGAGTCTAAGGCCACTGATAGACGTCGATTTTCTACCTGTAGCCGATTTGAGGTAAGAAGAGTGCAAACGCAAAGTCGGACAAAGTGTAAATGACTTACTTATACTTGAGTGTTTCAAACAATCTACTAATCACTATATATGACGTACGCACAAATGTCTGGCATATCCGATGGTGCACAGTTTTTATTGCAGTTCATTCAACGCTTTGTACAAACGAACTTATGAAAGTTTTAACAACACTAATAAAACTAAACTAAATTTTAAAAGCAAAATTAACGCACATAGTATATAGCATCATATATTAACGACATATGTCCTATATATGCAAGCTCCATAAATTAAAAGCATTCCTATTAAAAATTGATAAAACGAGACTGAGTGAAAAAAGATATTTGTATCACACAGCTGTTTCATATAAATAAGATGCTTCTTTGAGTTACGAGTCTGTGCAGGTGAATGTTAGTTTACCTTTCTTTACTTATTTATATTTTTTATTCTGGATTGTCGAGTGCTTTAGAGATGTCGAGTTTCTTTATTTTTTTTATTCCCTATTGCCATTTAGCACACGAGAAGAATCTTGGATAGATAGTCAGTCTCACGGATTTAAAGGTCATTGTCGACCTGCAATTCTCTTTTGTTTTTTTTTCGTTTGATTTTTTTTTTAATTTCACAGCTGAGAGAAAGAGAGAGAGGAGCGCGATCGAGCGCACTGGAACAATTATTTCGGCATGTTTTTTTTTTAAGACTTTCTCTGTTTTTCTCTTTGTACGGTGACACACGTCATGATGCACCGTACACATATATTGTTGCGTACTACGTACACGGAGGAAGGCTCGAGGCATGATCGATGTAGATGTTTTTTAATAGCACACTTTTGGCACAGTTTTTTCTTTCATGGGATTGTGTTCTCTATGATGTCATTCTGAATACGGTCTCATTCAAAAGAAATACTAACAAAAATAAAACGTCACTTCTCTCATAAAATTAAAAGCATACGGCTCTTACATAAAAATCTAGCACTCGAAATTTTATCAAGTGGAAAATGAGTGGACGTGCAGTGGAAATTTGTTATAGAAAATTTTTTGCGCTTTGTACATTGAGCTTTATATATTTTCAAGCTTTTTTTATTTGAGAGTAGTAAAAAGAACTTGCGGGAATAGAATAGAATTTTTATAGCGGTAGAAAAATTGCATCAACAATTTTAGTCGATGTTTATTATAGTAGTAGCTTTTTGTACAAAATTTAAAACAATAGAACGTGACATTGTTGCAGTATTTTTCGTGATCGAACTTTTGGTATTTTATCGCCGGTACCTGATATAGATTGAGTAGTCAGTTGTGTCTTGTGTGTCGACAATATCTAATTAAAAAGTTGGAGATTAACTTTCCTAGAGTTAAATGGTTTCAAGGGATTGTAACTTAAACTTGTATCGAAAATATCTCAATGAAGTATTTTTTTAAACTTAAACTTACATTTCATCCAGTTTTATAAGCTTGGCCGCCTTTGCAGCTTAATTTCACCGCAAAGTCACGTTTGTTTTTAGAAGCTGTTTTTAACAAAAAAAAAAAAAGTAACCGCTCAGTTTTCTGGCTAAAATACTAGAGTGCAAAACATACTTCATCGATTTCATCGACATAAATTGGATCTTTCTCATAAAACCGAATTAACTGAAGCGGGATTTTAGGAGAAGAACCGTAGTTTTTTCTCTAATAAAAAAATAAATAAATAAGAGATTTAACGAATTCCCTCGTAAAGAAGTGAAAAGAAAAAAGAATTGCCATCCGACTAGTTGACCACGACAACAGCGTGCAGACAAAAAGACATAGAGAAAATGTAAACTCGCGTGCAACTGTAACTGCTCTCTGTCCCCCCTGTCTCTCTATAATCTCTAACAGTTTTCAGACTACTAAACCCGGCATAGTAGACCCCATGTTGTCCATATGGGGTCATCAACTCTTTGTAAATGGCGATACCGATAAGTAAGTCGTCTACTAAAAATTCATTACCATCATAATAAATATATATTACACGTAATAACCTGTTGGACGACGAGTCAACCACCGTAGCTAATATATCATAAAATAATCACCTCGCTTAACTCACCCCTCAGACTTTCTCTTTCTACTTCCTATTTTTTTTCCTCTCTTTGGTTTGGTTTGGTTTGTTGTCTAACTCTTACTAACTTTACTTGCTAAATCTTGTCTTTATTCGATCTGCCTTTGAAACATTTACTTTTTTTAATTATCTTTCACATATTATTGGCACATCCTGCTATCGTAGTTGTTGTTTAATTATTAATTAATGAGACTTTTTCATTTACTTTTTTCCTCTAATGATTGTACACACGACTTTTCTTTGTATAGAATAGTCAGTGGGATTTGAGCTCTGCACTCTGAATTTCTTTTCAGTACGACCAAAGTAGAGTTAACGCACAGATATGTGCTTTATGTGTAGAGTATATATTAATATTGACCGTTTGGTTAGATTCGACGATTTGTTCATTTTACTGCGATATTGCAGAATCGCAAGGACACTTTGCTTCAGCAACAGAGGACACGGATTATACTTAGCGTCGCCGGCTGAAATTCAAAAGTTCACAGTTTCCAGCGAATTTTGGTTAGTATCGAAATTATTTAACGTATATTGCTACCTTGATTTATTGCAAATTCATGTGAGATTTTAGATTTTTAATTCAATTTTTTGGGTATTGCATTACGGTAAAGCTTTAGAAGTTATTTTGAGTAGTAATAGTCGAGTATGGTCAGCCAACCTTATTATTCCTCTTTTTTTTAAATTAAATTTTAGGCAGTCAATTTTTTTTTAATATCACGACTTATTTACAGTTTGCAAGGAATTTCTATTTTGATAAAGAATATCTGAAAGTAAAAATAATGAGATACTCCATTTAGATAAAAACAGCCGATCCACAAGATTACGGGAAACATTATATTAAATTTCATTGTTATACGACTAAATTTTACAATGACAAAAGAAATTCTTACGTAAGGCAATATAATTTCCTGTCCGACCAAACGTACAGCTCGCTACTAGAAATTCAAATGAGCCGCATTTACTCGCCTATTTACAAAACACCATCATCAATTCAGAATCTAGAAGTTCCCGCTCGGCGCGATTTGCAATTCATTACCGTTTATTAATTTTTCAATGCAATGAATCGCTAATCGCCGCCGGTAAGCAAATGGAAATTCGCGCCCGCATCGCCAAGATCGACTCCTTTATTTTTCATTCGACCATTGTAGCCGCCTGATCGATGGCTCGCGGGCGATAACAAAAGGATCGGTCCAACCACGCAAAGATGCACTAATGACGGAACTCGTTTTTACCCCCCTTCTTCTTTTTCCACAGCGCCGAGCTCACAGAGATGTTGGGAGATCCATTTATCGGGCAGGACATGCCCGAGCCACCGAAGGAGAGCTTCTTCAAGGGCTTGTTCGGAGGAGGCGCTCGGAGCGTCGATCGCGAGGAGCTCTGTACGTATATAAGTATATATATGACCATATATAAATGTGTGTGTGTGTGTGTGTGTGTGTGTGTGTGTGTGTGTGTGTGTGTGTGTGTGTGTGTGTGTGTGCGTGTAGAAAGCTCGCGCGGCAAATCGGTCGCCGCTACTTCTGCTCTACACGAGGGAGCTTCATTTTTTTTTCGGTTTAACTGCGGTCGGGTTCGAGCAAGTTTCTTCGCTCGGCGCGCGGAAAATATTCATTAGCTTGCAGGGTTCATTGGCGCTTTCCTTTTTCCCGACGGCCTTTTGCTTGTTTTCGACGCGGACTGAAAAGTTAACAGCTTTTTAGTTTGTAAATGCGGAGATTAATGAAGGGGCTTTGAACCGGTGAATCTTACTTTGTTGCAATAAGCTGGAGCAGAAATTACTTCGAGTAGTTATTAATTATTTTACTTTGTTTAATATTCAAATATTTTGTTGTTGTTAAACAATAATAAAAAAAAAAAATGAAAGTTCGTTCTGGATATTTATTTAGAGTACACCTACGTACGAAAGACTTATTACTAAAAATAACTGCTGTACAACTGCTGTAACTATTAAAGATTGCTGGTGAACTATTTAATTTCAGTAGTTAAATGGCAATTACTGACTATGTTTGAAAGAATAAAGTAGTTTACCTGAAGCTCGTCAGTAGTTTATGCGATAATTTTACGCAGTAATTTAATTTTAAGAGTATTTTTTCTTAACGAATTTAAATTCTGTAAAGTAAAAAATTGTCCATTGATTGTTCAGGCATCGCAAGTATAAAAATTGGTATTTTTGATTGTAATGTATGTTGACAAGTTTTAATGAAGGGGACTAAATTAATTGTAAAGTTCTCGATCAACTGTCGTAAGATGAGTATAAAAAAAAACTTTTTTTTACATTTTTTTAGGTTTAATGTAAATACGCATTTATTCCTAGCCGTAAGTATCCACTTCAAAGCCCTCAATGTAATAAAAATTTACTTTCCCTTTTTACGATCTGTTTACAACAACAGTATTAAGCATGTGTATTTTAAGTGAATTTTACAATAAAAGTTTCGTAAAATTATGCAAATATTTTTATTAGTAGCCTACGCTCTTCCTATAAAAGCATCAATAAACGTTTCTTAATGTAACAGAGGCATTAGCAAATTGACAAATAAAAAAATTAAAAATTTCAATACTATATTTCTTATTAAATGCACTCAAAATTGACGTGTGTACCGCAATACGTTCAAAATTGAAATAGGTTTCTCCTCAAAAAACCATTCGTTCTTTTAATGAAACAAAAAATTTCGAATAAATTATTAATGCAGCGACTACAGTTTAGCGGAGCGTTTCGTGTCATTGAAAATACAGAAAAGCAAGCAACGTTCCGAGAGACGGGGATCGATCGCCGTGCGTTTGATGCGGCAACTCGTCGCGAATTAAAGTTGAGCGGTGCGCAAACTTCCTCGCTCGTGGAGGAAGTTAACCAGGCACGCGCCCAGTCGCGGGAAAACTTCGTCGTTCAGACGACAGAAGGGTGGAAGGGCTTGAGCGGGGAGAGCAGGGCAACTCAGCTTGACGGACACGTCGGGTCATCTCGTTTTTTTTTTTTATTGCAGTCGGCGAGGCGAGCGGCAAGGCATCGCGTACGATAGCCAACCGCATACCCGGACCCAACGCCAGCACCGAGGGAATCAGGGAGCGCGTGTCCACCGCGACCAGCGAGGTAAGATTTTTCCTTCTTTGTGCTCGCCTTTCCTTTTGTCCTTTTCATTTTAGCTCCTCTTCCTCGTCTTCTTCTTTTTAACGGAAAAGAGAGACTCGAGTGCGGTCCGGTGCTTCCGTTTATTTAGCTTTGAGAAAATTATATGCTCCAACGTGCATTGGGTTTTCGTCTCAACGGGCAGCGGAACTTTTCTATTTGCGCTCCAAATGGCGCGAATGATGGCGGCGGGAGTTAATCTCGGTTCAGCCGGTTTCATGGCGTTGCGGAGTGTGCTGCTCGCTTATTTTGTAAAATGCATTGAGTTTTATAGGACTGGAAGAATTGAATGGTGAAATTACGGAAATAAAATGTTTTTCTTTTTTTAATTCTTTGTTACTGACTTGAGTAGATTTTAACTGGAGTTTTTTTGTTTAAGGTTTTTTAATATTTTTCTTTTGTAATAGAATCATCGGTAATTTACTGTATATAAAATGTAGGTTTATTACGATGGCAATTTACTGACATGCTAATAGTTTTATCGAGTTTAGTAGTCAGACTAGAGATATTTAAAAACATACCCTCAGGTCAAAAAATGAGGTAATTTCTTACGAGTAACTCCGTCTGTACATGAAAGTTTAGCTTGTTAATATTCCAATCTCAGAAAGTGCATCCATTAAATAAATATCAGTAAAGAAGCATTAAATAAAAAGAAAATCCAATTACCTCAAACGCGACATAAAGAAAGCTTCATTAATTTATTTTTTTATCTTCAAAGGAAATGTACTCGCCAGGACTTCCTTATAACTTTATAAATTAAAATAAAATTGGGACAAAAAGTGTGCAGGGAAAGAGCATATTTTTAAAAACGATTAATCTTTAAAAGTTATTTAAAAAAAAAAATTGTTTGATTTGCTGGAAAGATGGAATCTATATTGACGTCAGTAATTGCTTTTTACAAAAATAGAATTATTTTTTTTTGTATTACATTTACAACGTGAACAAATAAAAAAAACTACCCAATTCGATTGAAAATCGAACTAATCTCGCTTGGATGGTTTAAATTTATCTTGAAATAGAGCGATTTCTCCTTCGAGCGGAGTAATTCCATCTGATTTTTCACTCTTGCACAGTGTATTAAAGCTCACAATAAGCCACGCTCTCTCATTAATAAACGCAGCTCCGCAAACGTAAAAAAGTAACGAAAAAACTCTAAACAATTTTTCACACCGATCTCTCAAGGTTTATTTTTACGTTTTCCCTCCACTAAAATCGTCCAAACAAATTTCTCAACAAAAAAAAAAAAAAAAAAAGAAAGAAAACGCACAGCATAATAATTCCCCGTGCGTCGACGATAAATTTCCGATGTTAACGAGCGCTTGTACTGTCCGCAGGTCGCGATGGCCCACCAGATGGTGGTCGAGCGCGGCGACAAGCTGTCCCAGCTGGAGGAGCGCACGGCCCGCATGATGAACGAGTCGGAGAACTTCGCCTCCTCGGCGCACTCGCTCATGCTCAAGTACAAGGACAAAAAGTGGTATCAGCTATGAGAGCGTCGCGCTGGACGCCGACGCGGCTGCTGAACGACCATTGCACAGGCGAACATCGACGCGCGGCGGGGCGGCCGAGTTTCCGCCCCCGCCGCCCCCTCCCCCCCCCTGACCGCCGCGGACCGCTCACCTGGTGCCAGCCCTCGTTTTGCGGCCGCGCGCACGCGAAGCGCGCGAGAACGGGGAGGGGGACGAGCGCCACCCCCTAACCTTCTACCCCTCAAAACCTCTCCTCCCTCCAAAAACCTGAAAAGAGAGCAAAAAAAAAACTAAAACACGTTTCACGCGCCTTCTATCTCTCTCTCTCTCTCTCCCTCTCTCTCTTACACACATTGGCGGATCGTTGTTACATACTATACATATAATATAGATAAGTAAAGGTAAACTATAAAAAAAAAGTTAGTGGAGGAGAACACGGAGAAGTAAACTTGACGCACACGTTTTGAGGAGCCGAGAGGCGAGGAGGATAAGGCCGGACGACGACGCACGAGTTTTCACGCACATATATGTGTACACACGTGCGCGCGCGGACACACACACACACTCACACACATACACAAGTTTATATGGGTACGTACACACATCCAGTTTCACATACACGGGTATATATACATACGTACACACGCAAAAGCTTACACGGACACGTACGTACATGCAGTTACATATACACATGTGTATACACACACACGCGCGCACATGCTTAAACGGAAACACATGTACACTCGACACAGATACGGACACATACACAGGAGGTCACGCAGTAACGGCACTAAAGTGCGCCGGTACTGCGGGTCGGACCGTCTTCTTTGCTTTTTTTTTCCTCTTTTCGTATGCCCTTCTTTGCCGCGACAGCGGTAGAGGGAGGCGCTGTTGGGGTGGTCCTTTTTTCAAAGTAGACGAAAGGGGAACCTCGGATACGCTGCAATCGCATAAGTTACACGGCCGGCAGTACATACACATAATAAACCCGGAGGTAAACTTATTGCACTTTACAGACGATACACTGACGCGCTTACGTAATGTACACACCTGAAGTTTAAAATCAGGGGGGAGGAAGAAAACGAAGATAAAGGAAAAAGAGACGGCGGAGAGGTAACGTGGGAAAAACGGGGAAACCGAGGGACATATTTAGTTAGTTATATAAATAACACTTAAGGGAAAGAATAAATAACAAGGATATATATATATACATAAAACTAAACATAACGATATGAGTATAAATATATACATAAAAAAGTGATTATTATACGATGGAAACAAATTTTTTCGAGAGGTGCGTGCGAATGAGAGAGATATCGCTGATTGCTGATGAAACGACGTTGCTTGGTGATTATTATAATGGCTGATGATTAATATTGTACGAGTCAATACGAAACAAAAGCACACGAAACTACACACTGATCCATTGTTTTGATAAATCACCTCGATTATAATTGATAAAGGAAAAAAAACATATTATATATATATAATGTATAACAGAAGAATAAATTATCTAAGAGATCGATGAGATGCGTTAATCCATTCGGATGTGCTCCTGTGGATGTGGAAGGGATTTTTTGAACTTGCGCGCCTCCGGCGATTGTGCGCAGTGAGCGGGAATACACAAAATAAATAATAAAAAAAAAACGAAATGACGCGATGGAGGTGGCAAGATTTACGGAGAACAATGCTAAGAAAAAAAAAATATATATATATTGCTTCTTTCGCGCAAATTTTAAACCACGACACCCCTCGGTACGGCGATCTTAAAATGCTGTTTATCTTACTAAGGTGAAAAAAAAAGAGTAAGAAACGGCTAACGTATGTTCAATGTATCTGCGCAAATAAAAAAAAAAATTTAATGAGCGATGGTTTGAGTTTCGAAATGAAAGCGAGATTTGCAGGATTGTATACAAGTTTTACGTTGTTGGAATATGAGCAAAAAAAACACACACACCTGCGATTCACAAAGTAGTGGCGCTCGCAAACTTCTAATTATTATCGTTACTATTAATTACTAATTACAATTAATTATTATTATGCTTGCAAAGGCTAACAAAAAAAAAGAGGATAAAAAATATGTTGAAAAAGGCCTCAGCAGTGACGCTACTCCGAATGTATTGACAATAATCGACTCATGGCCGAGCGTTGGTGAAAAAAAAAAATTAAATAAATAAATGAATAAACTAAACATGAAAAAAAAATATCTCACTCCGATCGTGAATTTTGAGCACGATCCGATTTCTGTTGTAAAATTCGCCTCGCGGCATCCACGTGATCCAAGTGACGCTACTGGGAAAAAACTTAATTTAAAGAATTAAAAAAAAGAACACTGTAATGCGAGAGCAACAAAAAGAGTCGTAGTTACTTAAAGAAAAATGGAAAAAAAACTGAAAAAAGAAAAATATGATAATATGAGAGTCACAAAAGTAGTTACTGCTAGACGTGTTATGTATATAACAGTATCGATATAGTAGAAGCAACAGTACGTTATATAAAAATGATAAAAAAATTATAATATTTACTTGAAAAATAAAAAAAAATGTGTTGTAAGTTGCGCTACTTCAGCGTTGGTTGTAAATTCGATTGGATTCGCCGTGCGCACACCTACGGATTCTGATAAGTAGAAATGGAATATTTAAGAAAAAAGCGCGTCAATGTAAGTTTAACAAAAAAAAAAAGTTGTTTAATGAGAAAACGAAGCTTTCAATCCTGTGCATGCATTGTATTACGTAAAAGACAATATATATTGCATTGATATTAAAGGAAAAAGAGTTAAAGAGATGGTATTCGGATTAACAAGTTTTCAGTGTTGTGATAACTGGATCACGGCAAAGCGACGATTCTAACGTTAAATTTGTTTTCTTCTTTTTTCTCTTCAGTGAAGTATATCAGTTATTAAATTCAAATTGTCGATTATAAAAAGGTAACAGTGTATCGATTATTTAAAATTTGCGTGTTATTGATCATTGATTTTATTTTTGATGCGAGGATTATATTCAAATCTTTAGAAGCAGAAACTGTAAGACTATTCCACTTTTATCCCGTGACATATCTCCGAAAACAATGTACTGTATGTAATAAATGTTAATTGTTTTAAATTTTAACGATAGTTATTTATAAATAGTTTAGACACAAAGTTAAGCAGAGTGTAAATTTTTTACTGAAAGTTCCAATAGTTTCAGTGGAAACGAGTTCTCATCATTCCTAAGCGATACGATTGTTTTCGAACGACAGAATATTTTGTATATAAATTAATTTATTTTCGTCACGTTGAAGAAAAAAAAATGACGAATTTCGCGATTACTTTAAAAGAAAAAAGTGACTCAATTTTTCATTCGCGCCGATCGAGTTGTAAATAATTCAGTTCCTATACAAGCTCCGAAGAACTTTAAAAAAGTAAAAAAAAATCAAGACGTAAAAAGTCCTCCGAGATTCAATCGAGATAAAGTCATCGAGTCGGCCGTTAAAAAGCTCGCAATTAAACAGGCGGTTTTTCTCGACTCGGCGAAATAAGGATTTAGTGCCACCCGGAAACGAGGTCATACGCTCAATTCGCGCGAGTCGAGTTTGCTCTCGCGCGACGCACTCGCCCCTTTGTTTCCGCGATCCGTCTTTTGCCGCGCTGCTGTTTTTAGCTCAGTCACGCGCCCATATCATCGGTCGAGGAGCTTTGAAAAAAAGGGGGTTCACTTTTGATGAAAAAAAAGGTACAAGAGTTGAGCAAAGTACTCGTTCGTTTTATGCGATATTTACATTTGTGGAAAAATCGCGCGCACGCCGGGTTCGATTGAATTTACGGCGACCTTGAAACACCGTACTGCTTCTATAGCAATAACTGTATAGTCGATGTTAATGATCTAGTCGTCACACGTATAATGACAAAAAAAATGCTCTTATATCCGTTCCCATACCCCCTCCAAAAAAAATGAATAAAAAAACGTAAAGCAACAAATGAAGAAAAAACTATTAAACAATTTTTAACAGTTAATTGAATGTTATGGTATACATTTTCTTGGACAATATATTCTATTCACTAAACCTTGTCCGTTTTAATTGTACAAAAAAAAAGTATAAGAAAGAAAACATATAGCGATTTTTCTGGTGTAAGTTAAAACAAAAAAAAAACAAAAAAAACAAAAAAAAAATAGCACAAAAAATTCGACTCATCATATCTCTGCATTTAGTGGCGAAAGTGAGAGAGAAGGAGCAACTGTGTGCGAAGCGCGTATCGTGAACTGTAGTACGAGAGCTCGAGGAGGTGCGTTTGTTGAATAATTATAACAGAAAAAAAAAAACAATTCGTCGAGTGTACGGGGGGCGTCGAGTTGAAGCGAGGGAGAAACGAAAGTAGTCGTAGAAACAGAGTAGCGAAATCGAACGCGATGATTTTAACAGAGAACCAAAACAAAAAAAAAAAACCTATTGTACACGAAAAAACTGAGCAAGAGACGCACGAAGCGCAAACGAGCAGGTGATTCGAGAGAGCCGAGGTAAAAAAAGTAGTGGCAGACAAACAAAAGAAAAAAAAAGTTGATTAAGAAAAAAAAAGAAACTACGACAAGATAAATCACGGGGAGCTGAGTGTATTTTTTTAAAATGTGTTGGCGCAAAGCGCACCGATTGTAAGATATAGGCGCCTAATTTTTCCGTTCGCGATCACCTTTTATCGATTGATATATCTCTTTCGCCGCGGTTCGTTGATTGGGTTCTTAGCGCGCCTTCGGTTGTACAAAACAGATTTTAACGAGGAGGGTGGAGGCCGGGGGTGACGGGACTAATGAGAAAATAGGCTCGACGGATGGGGACAACGGATTCGACGTTTGCTATGGCCGATGAACGAAAAGATGCGGGCGTTTTTTCCTTTTTTGTCGACGGGGAGTCATAGAGTAACAGCGACGTGACGAGGACATAGGCATGATTATATTCACGGTAGATCAGATGATATATGATATAATAAATCAGAAGCAAAATGAATTAAACTAAGTAAGACAAGTTTTAAGATGATAAGATGAATTACTAAAGAATATAAAATGACGTATAAAAAAAATGAAAGGAGAACTTTAAGGAAAATAAAAAAGAAAAAAAAAAAACATGTAAATCACCTCGACAGAGAGATGGGATTTATATTGCTCGCTCGCGATGTCGCTTCAGTTTTTCGTTCTATTATATATAAATATATGCAAATATATATATACATAAAAGAAAAATGAAACTGCGAAGTCGATGGCGATTAGCTCGGTCGCGCTTGGATTTTAAATGTCGTGTATTTAAACGGGAGGACGAGGGTTCACCGTACCTCCGATGCGCGCATTGACGTATTCGTATTTTAAATGAATTACATTTATTATTACTACGGTTATTATTATTACTATTATTATGATAATTAAATGAAGAGGAAAGAAAAAATGAATTATTATGGTTAAAGAATATTATTATAAAAAAAAAAGATTATCGTTATAGTTACACAAAAGAGTTTTCACTGTTAGCGAAACAGAAACGCTAGTCAGACAGTTCTCAGATTGTCATAGTGATTATTTATCAGTGTTATTGTTTCTCTGTCATTTTTATTATTTCAAATTTTAACGTCGTTTTACTGTATAAGTACTGCCTTGAAGACAGACTGTAACTTGGATCCGGATAATAAATGAGTTTGAAAGTAACAAGTGTGTATTATTTATTGAATTAATAATTTAATGAAGTGTGATCAAGAAATATTGCTTACACTTTATAAATCGACGTGTTTATAAATTAAAAAATTATTTTATCAACGTTATTTAAATGTATTTTATATTTAACAAAGGAAAGTAGTAACAGTTTTTTAACGAGTAAAATCTATGAACATTACATTTTTTCTTAAATTTAATAACAATAATACTATAAAGAATGCCATAAATTCTGCAATCTTTCTTATGTATTTTTTACAGGAAAGATTTAAGTAAAGTGGCTAATAAAGTAAGGTATATATTTCCTTTAAGACAATATTTTTTATTTTACAAACAATATGAAGCATTATTTAGTATTTTTTTCGGAAAAATCAAGTTATATCAGATTAGTTCGTGAAATACGATACGATGTTTCCTATCTAACGCCACAGTAAAGTCTTATCAATTGACGCAATCATCAGTTAATTTCATTATCTAATCTGCTGCCGATAGAAATGGATTTACGACCCCAAGGTCTCACGACAATGAACTGCCAATGAGATTGAGAAAAATGAGACTTCGCTAAAAAAGGATAAGATAGCAGAATCAATGTTAACATTTTGTTAATCGCAAACAACTTTGTAAATATTTATTTGTTCACTCCTGCAGCTATTCTTTATTCAAAACGTTACTTCAGTATTCCAAGGTAAGTCAACAGTAAACAGTATCAGCCTTCCGAAGATTAAAAAAAAAAAATCCACCGCAAATTAAGTAAGCAAACAAAAACAAAACTTTTCCGTTATTTTTCATGTCAGCTTTAAAGTTCTCATTTGATAAAAAAAACCTCTTTGCTGAAACTGAATAAAGCAGAGTACTGCGAATAGGCAATAAGAAGAAAAATTTGTGCCGAGCTAAATAAGGAAATAGTAATCGCATTTAGTTCGGTTTTATTTAACTAGTGATGCGAAAACTAATGAATTTATGAGACTTACGCGCGTTTCGGCGAGAAGAAAAGGAAGAGACACCCTCCCCCCTGGGACACCCTCCCGGAAGCTTCGATTAATGCTGTTTAGAACGTCGGAAACCCTGCGTTGTCGCTTCTAATGAATCCACATGAACCGTACTGAATGAAACTGCGTTGCATCTTCGCCGTGGGCGGAGCTTTTGTAACTAGAGCTAATGAAATATTTTATCTTTAGGTTGATTTTTTTTTTCACGATGAAAATAAAACTGACGCAGGCTGGTCTTGGATCAATTTGATTTTTTTATAAACTCGGATGAAAGTTCAATTAAGCAATTTTCACGTAAGCTCAGAAGTTTTGCGTAAGTTGATTTTTAATTTACAAGCTACGTGAGCTTTATCCGTGACCACTGGATAGTATTAGTAATGATCTTAAAGAACAATATTATTACAATTTATTTTTCCTAAAAGTAATATATTGTAATTTCGCTATATTGTTACGTGTGTCTCGGAGACTAATGATATATAAAGGGATCGCCAAGAAAACGAGTCTCACTTTCCTTTCCTTTTTTCTAGGTCCACTGCCTCGTCGCTTTCACTTGATTTACTTCTCAAAGGATAAGTTCAGCCTTGTCCTTTACACGTGATAAATGAGGGTAGAGATATTTTTTACATCAAAATTCAACGTTCGTCCTCTACAACTAGCGATCGCTCGTTTAACGAACTCATTCATTTGAATAGGCAGATAGAAAGATATAGAAAAAGGTAGATGAAAAAATAAGAGTTTTTAATAATAATAGACATTAATTATTATAGAAAAATATTGTGAAGAAGTATTACGACTTATGATGATAATAGATATTTAAAGTAAGCAGACCTTATACGGAGTGCTAAGTAGTAACATCCGGGTATAGTCAGACACATCACATTTTCAGTACAGGCAGATACAAATATGTTATCTTTGAATTATCTTTCGATTGAGAATGAAAAAGATTACTCAATGCAAAACAAAATCCGCTTAATTGTCACGTGAAAATATTTTCTTTATATTGCTCAGATAAAAAAAGAATTTAAAAAAAAACTGTATAGAAAGCGTGGTTTCAACACATCTCATAAAAAGTAATTTATAGGGAGCAATTATGCAGCTCAACTTTTAGAAAAGAAAATAAATAAAACACTATTTTATCTCTATAATCTAAATAATCGCCCCTTTAAAGAAGAATCAATAGCAAAACAAAGCATTTGTATAAACAACACCTAACAATCCTAATTCAGTCTTAAAAAGACGATGCATTTTAAAAAACAATGTGCTTGATTAAAGCGTACATTCCTGGTTAAATGGCGCTAAAATTTAAAACCATTTTATGTGTATGCAAGAAATTTGAATTTACTTCCTGCAGTAGATTAATATAAAATCAGTATTAAATTAAAATATTTCCCAATTATTTTCTAATTTGCCATCTCAAAATTTTAAACGTGCGAAGCACTATTAATTTTCTAGTATACTTCCATGTATACTAAAGTATTAACGAAGGCATCCCCTATCCAAACTGATTAAAATTCACTGCAGTTCTAAGTATCTTAAAACACGTGCAGTTTTCAGTGCCAGAGCCGACCTTGACGGCGTTGCCGCCACTCTGAAGTGAAAAATCCACCGGTGCGTGAACTTCAGTGACTTTGGCGGTTGGCCCAGATGAAGGGCTCTCTACGAGAGCGCCGCCTAGAAATACGCTGTCCTCGCTGTCCCGCGTTAGGAAGAGAAGCTGCGCGTGCGGAGCATGTATCTTCCGCAGCAATCTCCCTTCGGAGTGGCGCGCGCGCCTTGCCGTCTTTTCGGCGGCGCGCGGCGGTCGCCCTGCAATCAATATGCCGCCTGACGTCACGACTTCGCGATGAAGGTGTCTCTCGGGCGCGTATAATATGCCGAACCGCCGGCGTTTCTTACTTCGGATGGCGACGCATCTTGGGGACTGAGCGCGTATTACTACGAGACGGGACGGTTGGAGCTACCGTGGTTTTATTCCGTTGCGTAGGGACGATGTTTAAATGAAAATTGGAACTTTTGAAGAAAGCTCGCTCGCTGGAAGAAACATTTGTTGTATTGCAATTCGCAGGAAATTAAATGGAGAATTGGAGTTTTCTTTTATTTGCATTTTTTTATATAATAAAATATAGACACTTTTTAACAATTTACTTGTACCTACCCTATTACTCTGCTGTTATTATTATTTTATATACTCTCTAAATTACTTCCAGTGAATTTCGCTGATTTACCAGTGAATTTCACTGGATGTATTTTCTAAAGTACTTATTGTGATGTAATTCAATGAAAAGGGTACATGGCCCGTTTAATTAATTGAGTAAATTAAATAAATATAAATTCAATAAATCTTTTAGTTCTGTGTTTTTTTAAATAATAAAAATAAATATTGCTATTTTTTTTAGATCTTAGAAGTTCGTCGTTGACGGATGTAGAGGCTTTATTCATGAAATCAGTAGTAACAGTCGTTCGCGTCAGACGGTACCTTTTCAATGAAAAACTTGCTTATCGTTTCATGAGTGTCAGATGATGAATTAATTTTCAATATTTTACTACATTTGACAGAAAAAATGTATTGTTCATTATTTAAACGAAAAATACATATAGCCATGTAGCCACGCATAGTAAATTAAGTATTCCATAAAGAAAGTTGCAAACTAGAATTTTCCATGTTATTTAACAGATAATTAAATGTTCAATAGATTGAACAAAAGTAGATAGAAATAAGCATAGTAAGACAGTAATTCACGTTATAAGTGCATTAAGTAGTAACCGACTCGAATGGTCAGGCATCGCTACATTAAGAGACCTGTCCATGCAAACGTATTACAAGTAAATAAATAACGATACATTTCTATCTCTTCATTTAAAGCTCATTTATTTCTGAACAAAGAGTTTCCCCGAAATTCGTAAAATTCCAAAAGTAATTCCCCGAAGTCCGGAAATATCGAGCGCGTGCGTCGTATGCTGGTGCGTCAGCCCCTCGCTTCCAAAAATAAAAGAACCGCAAAACTCTTCTAACAAAGCGCAAAAGAAACCTGTCGGTCCTTCATAAATTTTGCATCGAGTGTCCCTGGACTCAATTGAATACCCCAAAAATTCCGCGCAAAGCAAAACCCGAGCGTCCGCACATCCTTCAAGTCCGACAGCCCCGTTCAACAAGTGCCTCGCTCGCCGCTCGTCCGAGTGTCACTGTCCCTTATCCGTCGTCCGGCGTAACGAAAAAATTCGATTACCCGCGTGCGCCTCGAACGCCGCGGCGGAGCTTCCATCACCCTCTCGGTGAAGATTACGCTGCCGCGTAACCTACCCCCGGGCCACGAGGTGCTCACCCTCCGCAACGACATCGTTCGGCGCTCTCTCGAGCGTGCGCGTACACACACACACACACACACACACACATGCGCGCGTGTACGCCCACGTCTACGTCAGCGCTCCTCACCCTCGCGCGGAAGAAACTCTCAAAAGAGCCCGTCGATAGTGTCCGAGGGGGTGGGAGGCGCGAGGAGGGAAAAGCCAACGGAAGAGGGTGTAATTCGCCGAGACAGCGTGGAGTGGCAGGAGGGGAGGGGGCGAGAGAGTCTCGCGTGCACGAGGCGCCGAGAACGGGAGGGAAAGAGATTTATTAACAGTCAAGGGCAAGCGAGGCGACGCCGTGCCCATAGTTTGTTTCTGCGCAGTGCGGGGCTGGGCCGGTGGCGCCCCCCCGCGGCCGGCCCCACACTCACACTGGGGACGCACAGCTGAGAGCCCGCGGGGGGGACGAAAATCGAAGGCGGCCTGCGAAGCCTCCCTCTCAGCTGTGCGCTGGAGGCGCGCCAGTCGGTTTCGGGCGAGCATGGGGAGTGCACGTGTGACCGTCGCTCAAGCGGTGGCGCGCCGAGACACGAGCCCGTGCCGGGGTCGACGCCGCGGACGTCGCCGCAGCAACAGCAGCAGCGGGGACGAGGCCTCGCCCGGCCCGGGGGAGCGGCTCAGGGCGGCCGGCTGGCATCGTCGCGGGCCGACGATGAGCCTGGCGCTCGGCTGCCTCGCGCTCCTCCTGGCGCTGGGTTACGGGCCCCGAGAGGGTCGCGCCGAGATATTTACGAACAGCTTCCTCGTCAAGTTCAGGGAGCCTGCTGCCAAGCTCGTCGCTGATAAGGTGGCGTCCAGGAATGGATTTGTCAACCTCGGAACGGTAAGTGTACCTTGTTTTTTTGTTTTTTTTTTTTTGAATGATTATTTGTAGGATTTGCCTCGTGGGTGCACTTGGTTATCCAGAGCTTTGAGGGGTTGTTTAAGGTGTAGCGTGAGTAGGCGAGATTACCGCGAGATTGTGTGTTTTCTTTGGCCGTAATACTAGCTTGTACTATTGGGAGTGCGATGGCGCGAGTTTCTTTTGTTTATCTACTGTGCCATATGGTTTTGTTTCCAATTCAATGCTTGATCTGGGTAGGGTCTCAGTTCGCCGATTAATGTTTCACTTGAATGTCCTGGTGATAAATATTAACTACCTACTTTACCTATTCTACTGAATTATCGATTATTGGAAATAAGGTTACACGTGATATGGAAAATGTATGAGTAACATATTTCGGAGAGATAAGAATTGTTTTAATCCTTATCTACGAAAATTGACAAACGATGCAGTCAATCATTTTTTTTTGTGTTTTTCTAAGTTTGAGATTATTAAGAAATTCCATTTTCTACAAGAATTTTCAGTGTACAATTACTAAAATTCATGTTCGCCTTAATTTACTAAATTGGTATAGTTTTTGTGGAAATGCTAATAAACTTTCAAAATTAAATGACTAAACAACTTCACAGACAAAGAATACGTAAAAAAAAACAAGTACATGATATTACAAAAAAAAAAAAAAAAAAAAAACACTCAATTTCGTGCTCAGACAGAAGGAGGCAATGACTAGTGCAATTATCTCCGTTAATCAACAGTCCGAGTGATTGATGAACTTTAATCTCCCTTAAAATTGATGCCTACGTCAGTCTTTTTTTTTTATCTTTAAATGCTAACTGCCAACTGAAGTAGTCGATTGCGTAACTGGTCAAGCCAACGGCGATCTACTTAAAAAGTTTCAACAGATGTTAATTTTTAATCCGGCATTTCATTTTTTAATCGAATATTTTATTTAATGCACTTATGAAGCTTTGAATATTTCAAGCCCCCTCAAACTTCCATAATTTCCCAGAATTTCTAATTTTAAGCTTCACAAGTTTTCTTGGTATGCGTGAGCGCAGTTTTAATCCGTCAATGATTCAGTGAGCACCAAGTGGTAATTGCAGTTCCTCGCAACATTTGTCACATATTGAGTAGTAATAGACTGCACGTGCAGTCGAGTATATAGTCGGTTAGGATGTAATTGCTCATATCATTTTAAACGCGTTCCTTTTTCTCGTTCGAATAAATTGCTGCTTATAAACTTATTATTTGTATACATATGTTTGTGTACATTTGCATTGCTAAAAAACGTGGATATTTTAAATATAAAATAAGATAAAATCTGTTTTATAAAAATAACTGAAAAATGTTTGAAAAAACTTTATGTATAGCATGCGGAGTAAAATGCTAGCTATCATGTGCAAGTAGATTTATACCGAGATTCGTCGGCCTTGTTTGATCCTGCTTCCCGTACATCTCTTTTCACGTACATAGGTATAACGCGCGGTGCAAAGTGCAAACTTTTACTGCAGTCTTGTCTTATTAACTTTTCTCAACCATGTGGGTCAGTACTTTGGTTTTAAATTCACGTAACTTTATTTTTACGAGTTTTTATCAAGCATCGTTTTTCGCTCTTTTCGTTTAATAGCACAAATAAATAGCATATTATACTACAAGGGAGATAAAATAAGAACGGTCCCAGATCGCACGTAAATTGTCACCCGAGCCGAAGGCGATCGGAGGCATTCTTTTTTACCTCCCATTATGTAGTGCATACTATTTTTCACTATAACCGAGTCGACATTACTACATTCTCCGTACGGTGCAGGGAGGAAATGTGGTACTTTCGACGCGGGCGTAGTGAAAAGATTATACATCACACAAACAATATTTATCAAAATAAAAGTGTACATATCTTATAAACGATGTTACCTGTACTATCACTTTACTTTTATTTGATTCTAATGCAGGCATAACTCGAGATAGGGAACCTTATCGTGTGTCACAAAAGGCTTTTGACGAACATCAGATTCTTTAACATTGAACTTCATTCACTTTGTAATATGCGCTTTATCAAAAGATAAATTCGACACGTATCTCATTAAAATTTCAACATACGTTTATAAATTTGTACTGTTATTAAGTTTATACACAGTAAACGTATGATATGGTCAAAATCTGACATCGGATTCTTCCTAAATATAAATAATATAATACAATCTTTTATAAATTTTTTGCATATTTTAAATACTAATTACTGAATTGATAGAGAACGTTAATTACTTTATTGAAGAATAATATTTTTCACAACAGTTAATTAATATTTTTATAATAACAATTAACAAATTTTATCCTACAATAAATAATTTTAGATGGAGCAGCTTTTCTATTTCCGTGTAAATTTCAATGTCCAAAGACAAATAGCCACCAGGAATAATATATGAAGCCTTTGACATATCCGGTTCAAAATCTTCAATAGAGTACGTTCCCTGTGACAATAAAATTTTTTATTTCCAAAATTGCTAATACTTTTGAAAATTAAAAGGGCAGCATTTCGACTCGAAGTTCATTTGTTGCTTCTTAAATGTATACGCTATAAATAATCTTTCGCGAAATTCAAGCGAAGGAAAGTGCTGAAGTGGATATAGCTAAAGCATTACCTCAATGAGTATACTCATTTTGAGAGTGATCTCAAGAAGTTGGAATAGGTTTTCCATCATTTATTATTTTATCAAAACTTTGATCGTAAAAAATTGGTTCACGTCGGGCAATATATTAGCGTGTGTTTATAGTAGTTTTCGATACTAGTAGTGCGTCAGAGGTAATTCTTGGATGAATGTGAGTTTAGCGGCTGAGCAAAGAAGTCGAGTCCAGAAAGCATTTCTGATACGAGTATTTTATGCAACGACAGCGTGAAGTGCTGATTCAACAAATTCAACAATACGCATGTGTGCGTGAAGCAGTGCTTCACACACAGAGTTGCATAAAAATAGTAATCATTTTATTAAGTACCTTTTTTGCAGGACAATCATTAATTCCTAAAGGCTTGCATACTATATCAAATATTCTCTTCCCAACAGGATCGCACATTTTCGTAGTCATTGATAGTCCCAATGGAATTTCATAACCCATTACTCTAGAAAGCGGATCTATGTGAATCTTTAACAATAAATCATTTAGAACATGTTATTTCACAAAGAAAGATCAATCCAGAAAAAATTGTACAAAAATAAAATTAATCTGAAAAATCTTTTCTGAGCTTTGCTACAATTAATAAAGTGTTAAATTATTCTTGTATTTTTAATTTATTTATTTACTTTATTTTTAAAGTAAATGAAAATTCAAAGGGTACTTACGGTAACATCTTCCTCCAAATTTTTTAATATATCTAAGTATGCGTTTATGGTATTCCCTCCATTGGGTTTGTAATTTATTGACACGTCAAGTGTATCTACATCGAAATAATCGCTATTGGCATACAATATATTAATGTCTTCTATGTAGATTTTAGCATTAACTACCTATTCAAATAACATTCTTACTGTAAAGTACTCACAAAGAAAATATAAATTATAACATTAATGACAATTAATATTACTGTCATTTTCTTATATTACTCACAATATTTTGCCATACTGGTGTTAAACACAAAATTACTGTGAAACTACCGAATATCATGTTCATTTTTAAATGCAAACGATGCCTACGTTTTCGAACTCCTGCAGAGAACTGACTACCGTTGTACTCTTCTAAGAGATTTTTATATAGTTTTCTAGGGAGTTCCTAAATTAAAAATGGTGTAACAATTAAAATAATAATGATTAAACAATGATGATCAGGAAACAATAACGATCAGGAAGCTCCGAATATGACTTTCGTTATGTCCCTGTAATGAATCATTGTTAGTGGTTACGAGGTACGTTACTCATCAGAATTCATAATTTTTCTAATGAAGGAGGAGTGTACAACCAGATGAAAACTGATTGTGGAATATATCGAAGTTACACAATTCACATACCGATTCTAATTTTGTTTTTAATACAAGCAAATATTTTATTACAAGGGAAGCACTACTTAAATAAATGCAAGTGGCAACTTTCAAAGAAAAACAAATCTTTAGTTTGAATTAGAAATTTTTCAAGCTTACTTTCTAAATATTTTTCTTTAACTTCCTTGAAATCACATTGTTACAAGTAACAAGTGATTTAAACGAACTCAGAGAAGCAATGTTCACGCGATTCAATTAAATTTCTTACCAAAATTCTTTTAAAATTTAAATTAAAAATGTTAAAACACTCGTAAAAAGCCTTAGAAAAAACAAGCACTAAAAGTAGTCTATCCAAAAATATATGCGATCTCCCATAATAAGGGTTACCAGGAGGTAATCAACTAACAATAAGAGAAAAAAAATAGGAAAATACTTTGAAATCAAATCAAATACACAATGCAAGGCTCTGAGAGGAGGAGATCAATCGAAAATCTTGTGCTCTCCCGGGGAGTGGCGAGACGGCAATTGCGGTCCTGGGCGAGGATAAGCTCGGACAGTTCGCGCGCCGCGGGGTGGCCTGCTCTCATCCCCCGCTTTCCTTTCTCTTTCTCGTGTGCTTTTAGCCAATATCACTCTGTTTGACTTTCTCTGCTTCGCGCCAACTTGGGATCCTCTCCTTTCTCCCGCGACTCCGGAGCTTTCTTATATTGCCTTTCTTCCTGCGGCATTATTCATACGAGCGCGTCGGAGTGGCTGATTCGCTTGATCCTCGAAATCACTTTACTCGACTTACGCGCGATTGCGGATTTTGATGTTTTATGCTTCTTTGTTCGGCTTTATAAGTCGGAAGGATGGATTGGGCGGTATCGGAAAATTGTCGAAGTTGGCGCGCAGTTCGCGCGGATTTGGAGGTTGCTATTATTTTTTTTTTTCGGAGGGTAACACACGGTAAAGTTTTTTCTATGTCTGTGGAATTAGAGGGTTTTTTTTTTTTTTTTTTTTAATATTTTTGTTAGTATTTGCTTTAATTATTTGAGATATAAGTAAGTCTGTAAAAATCGTCTCAAAATGAAACTAGTAATAAATTGATGGGACTATAAGATTTCCATCTGGATTATTATGCGTGCAACCACATTGAAATTATCATATATCAATGGGGTGATCAGTAAAATAATGAATAAATAATGAAAACCTCTTAATAAATTTAATATTATATCAAAAAGCAGTATTTGATTGCCTTAAAAATATATTTTAAGTTAATTAAAATCAATTTTTATCAGCAATACATATTTTTTGTCTTTCTTTTCTCACTTCCCGCATTTACCCAAGTCATGCTAATTACAGTGACTAGGGAAAGCCCGTATACAAGGGAAAAACCTTATACACCAGGGATTTGACCGGGAAATGAGAATCAAGTTCTAGTTCCTGGACAATATTCGGATTATCTTCCTATCTCGTTGTTGTGACGGAATGGAAAGTATTTTTGCATTTAATTATTATGTAATTCTCTTTTTTTAATCAGACACTATAAACTGATTAAAATTCTCGAACAAAAATAGCTGGTTTTGAAGGAGCGATTAGCTTTCTTGTCACTTACTTACTGCTTCCTTTGCATATTTTCTCATCTTCTTCAATCAGCTGTTATCGAAGGCTCCTTATGCTTCAGACTTTCCAATAATTAAAATGCAAATCCTTTTTTTGCTACAAATTTATTTTAGGATCAGTATCTCCTTCCTCGAGCGAATTGCAAATTGAACAACGTTCAAATTGTCTTGTTAATCGCATTCATGCATAATTAATTTTTTTTTTTAAATAATTAGGTAAAATTATGTTTTGTTTAATTTTTATAAAAATATAAAGCTTAAATTTAAACTGAGGCAATAAGTTAGCGCATCGTAAAAAGAATTAAATTAAAGTGATTTTAATAAAAATTAAAATAAATCAATACCGGTTGATTGAATTTTGATAAACGTCTCGTTTGTTCTACATTTTCATTGTAATGTATTTTAAATCACTTCAATTTCAATTCGATCCTTACTAGATGCCCATCAGTTATACAAAATTCAAATTCAATTTCGATATATCGTTCCTATAATGGATAAACATATTTCATTCCCATCTAGAATATTTAATAAGCAATTGTTTGACCGTTTTCTCCTTTTTCATTAAAAATAAAAAAATTCTGATTTAAATTTCAAATTCATTGTACACATTAAAACATTAAACAGAAAAATGCCCGGTGAATGCTCATCGTGAAAATCATCGCGCAATAAAATGCATCACACCCTACGTTTCAAGAACCAGCTACGTTCCATAAATTTTTTTTTCGTTAAAGTCAAAAAAGAACCAGTAGGTAATCCGGCGATCCCTGCTTTCTTCATCCATTCATTTATTTAGTGGTGCCTACCTCGTCGGTGCCTAAGTGACTTCTGTCTTGAGAAAATGAGGGAACCACTTTAGTCGCACGGCGGGCGTTCAGGTTAATTCCGTGCGAGAAGGAAGATTGCCAGGGAAAATTGCATCGCCAACCCAGTAAATCTGTAATCGCCGAGTAAACTGCTACCACTACCGCGTCTGCATCAGTAAATAAGAAATAAACTTTTGGCCACATCTGGCTGGAGCCCCAGGCCACTTTTGTTTTATTTCAGAAATTCTTCGTACGCCAGACGGGGGGGGGGATCAAATCCAAAGGTGGAGAGAAGCGTAATTGGAGCGCCCTCCCTTACTCCGTCTAAAGTTCACTTTGTTGGGTTCTTCTTTTGTTAACGACTTTTTCGATACCTTGTTATATCAGTTTTGCTTTGTTTTTTGCACGATGTAGACAGGTGTTCTACCACAAGTTTGCGAGAAATTTTTTTACTTATTTATTAACTTCTTTTTTTATGTAACACGTGTTTGTATTGCTTTATTAACGTTTTGACAGTGTAGTTACTGCAGCGTGATTAGGAACGTACTTAAATTTTCAACGGATCTATTAACTTTGTGGAAATCTTTTCCTTCTTATAATTTTTAATGATAATTTTTGTGACAAGCTTTATTTACAATTCTCATAATATTGACAGGTAACAACTTCTACGTCATTTAATTTAACCTCAGTTTTAAAGAGATTATTACGTTCTAATAAATATTTTATGTTTCAATAAATGCTTTTAATTGTATTAACTTGTCCTCCTCTGCAGAAACGGTAAAGTCCAGTGAGAAACGTGTACCAGTAGTAAGAAAAGCACCTCTTGAAAAATCTGGTGAATGATCTTCAAGTGAGTACACTCCCTAGAACAAAGAAATTGGTTTTTTGTCTACTGGTTTTATACGAAACAGGGGAGTGTCATTCCTCCGAATCACCGAGTTCGATGAAAGTTTGGATTGTTATTTTATTATCGAATAATGATTTGTTACTAGAAAAATATTTTCAAAATATCATCCAATTAGGTGATCTGGAGATGTGACACTTTCAAGATACCTTTTTCGGAGGACACTCTTTAATTCCAAAAGGCTCTGCTACTTGTTTAAAAATATTTTTGGCCAAAATGTCATCACTGCACAGGCTACGAGTTAATCCCATTCCCCCAACTGGAATCTCATAGCCCATCGTTCTTATAGAAACGATAAGATGAACCTATAACAATAATGTGGTTATTTTACTTGTGATACTTAATTGCAAGAAATATTCTAAGAATAATAAAAAATAATTGATCGCAGGGCAAAATAAAAAAGAACGTACCTTCAATCTGAACAGTCGTACATTAAAACTAATTGTTAGGAAGTATTGAATTGATCTTTATTAGTATATTATAGGTATTGTTAAAGACACAAATGAAAAATCAAGTGATACTTACTATAATGTCTTTATCCGTTTCTTTAATTGCTTCTACGTAAGCGTTTAATGAGTTTTCTGAGTTGGGCTTATAGTTTATCGACACGTCAAATGTATCTGGATCGATATAGGTATCATTTACGTACAATACATTAATATCTTCTATGTAGACAGCAACTACCTGCAAAATAGTTTCAATTAGTTGTATAAAAGCAATGATGGATAATTCAGCGTTTATGAGAATTGCTGAAACTTATCCTGTGTTACTCACTTTTTTTTTCCAAATTTCCATGATGCACAAAATTAACATTATAGCAGACATATTGAACTGCATTTTGAATGATATGAATTTTTGTAACAATGAGCCTGTGCAGTACTGGGCTTTTTATAAAATTGTTCACATGAGCAAAGGAAACGATAAAAATGGTAATAAAAATAAAACAATGGTTGATTAGTGGTTTATCGGTTGCTTGATTATTATTACAAAAACTTCACTTCTGTTTGATGTATAAAATGAATGTCACTAATAGTACGAGATTCCTGATATTACAAAGAAAGATATATACTGTTACGTATTCATACAAATTTCAATCAAATTTCAATCCAATTGTAGTTGAAATATTTAAAACCGTATTTAATCACAAGTTACTAAACGCTCGAAGCGTAACTCTTACATATAAGTTGTGCAGTATTTTATTGTGCAGTATTGTAAGCTTTAACAAAGTTTCTGCAGCATTCTCCATAGGAGTAGTGTACATAATATAAAAAATTGAATTGAATGAGAGGCAAACAAAGAATACTATAGTTTATTTTGTTTATTGCATTATTATCTTTACGTACATAAATACACATCCATTTTTAAACCGATTTCACATACCCAAGTACTCGAATAGTTTCTTAATTGAGTTAAAACCTTCAATAGAACCTTTAGGTTCAATTAAAATGTCAGTATGGGAAATTTCTTTGACGTTGAAGATTTTTTTTATGTACTGTTTTCGATATGCTAAGCACCGAGCCCTCCTCCCTTTTTCCCCACAAATAACACTTATGTTCTGAACGTTTCTATTTCCTTTTTTACCTTTCTCACAATTTTATCATATTTTTATGACGTAAACTTCCGAGTATATTGAATTAATCAATACTGACACCCCTTTGTGTATTTCGTATTCAAAATGTCAAATACTGGGCTTACTTCAAAGTACACGTAATTATTTAGCTTGACATTTAATTGAATGACAACGTGAAGTTCACTTGTAAAATAAACACAAGAGAAATGAATATTTAAAATTATTTGTACAGTAGTTTAAGAATTTGTACGCAGGGCAAGCATACGCACCTTAATAGAATAAGATTACGTAGAGCAGGATAATATAAAACCTTTGACGCAGTCGCTATACGTTAGGTAAGAGTTTTATATTAAGCGAGCTTCTTACAAAGTTTCTTATAAGGAACATTGATGAGTTTTAAGAAACATGAAGAAGGTTCTTTGCTCTAGTACGGCCTGATCATTACTAATAGAAGTCACCACCCAGTATTTATGTTTGTAGCTATTATATTTAGTTTCAAAGTTTATTTTTCATATCCATTTAAATATTTTCCTCAATTTAAAAGTATACGATATTAGATTTAAACTTCCGTCTTAATCCACTTCACTTGAAGTAAACTCCCTAATAAATTACAGAGCGAAAATTCCCAAGACTGCCAAGTCTTTCCGCGTCATTTTCAAAGGCAATGCATTAAAAAACCCTCATTAGGATACATGACGCGATCAGTGCTTAACTTTGTGTCATAAAAAGAAGAATATCGATACAGCGAGCAAAACTCATTTGAAGTCTCTACCGTCTTCTCCCATGGAAAGTAGCAAACTTTTCCCACCAGTTTCGTCGCGGCTTGCTTTTACTTCGAAACAAGCGCTCCACAACGGCCAGCCTGACGAGGAATTTCAAAAACGTTCCGTCGGCTTCTCGATCAGTTGATCCGGGGAATAACTATTTAGAACTGAAAATGTCAGGATCGCTGCCCAAGGCCATGGCACGTATTGTTGCACTTAAAACGGGTGGCGTGTACGTTTCGAAAGAGCGACGCTCTTCTGAACCACGGGTTGCATTTGCATAGCCTCGCAATTAAGCCACGTTGTTTGAGACATCGCCTCGAGATTTATGCACTTGGCTGGAGAGGTTGGTGTGATGCTGACAAGTAGATTGCAAGGCAAAACTTTGGAGCTCACGCTGCGGAAACAAATCAACAACTTGCTTGTTGATCCTAAGTTCGCCGTGATTTTGATTGTTAACATTTTTGTACTTTTGAGAGACGTGGATGTTTGATCAGGCAGAAGAGTCTAGATCGTTTTGATGTACCCGAAAACTTATTTTCTTGGAAAATAAATAGTGAGTTTGTTCAGTTACAGTTGAAGTTTAACTTAAACAATACTTCATTAAAGAAGATGTTTTATGTACTTGTTCATTATGGCATAAACGTGTACTTGTTTTTATCTGATAATTTCGGAATATCTAGAAAAAAAATGTTCTGTTTCTATTTTTTTCTAGAAATTACTCATTCTAGAGAGGCAATAATAATAAACTCATATTTTATTTGTTTTTAATAATATTTTTACAAATTTTATTAGTCTACAAAAAATAAAACTTTGTAAAATATGTAGAAGTAAAATCAATATTAAAAACAAAACGTGGGAGTAAGAAAACATTTTTTCATGAAAATATTTGAAAATGAAAATTTTTTCTTACGTGGTTTTCAATATTGTATTCAAAGGGTTGGAGGACAATGATATATTTTAAAAAATTCATTGAATATCCATACAGAATATTCTTTCAGGTCGCAATGAAAAAAGCGTTGAAAAAAGAGATGCTTCATTATTTAACACGGTGTCGCGTAAATGCAAATATAAAGGCACCTGAAAGGATGGTTCAAATAACCATATCTCGTTCAAATACCTTTTAGCGCAATTTTCTTTTTTCAAAGTTGGTTAAAAAAGTGTGGCTGAAAAAACTGTGTGCTTTCCATCTACGAACGATTCAACTTAGTTTCAGCTGAATGAGTTTACATTCTTTTTTTTTATACATCCACTCCCTTAATTTACATTTCGATGCTTCGCACGCCACAGTCGTTACGAAAAAGTAATAAAAAAGTAGTAAAAGTTCCCTCCTCCTTTATACAAAAAAGCTTCATTTACATCTTCAAAATATTTTTTTCCAACATTTCAACAAAAGTATGGAATTTCATTAAACAAATAATAGACAAGCTAATAAACGTATCCTTGATTCATCAAAAAAATTTGTTTCAACAAACTTTTTTTATTGCTGTACGTAACGACGCGAATCCTGGTAAGTAATTCAAACTTTCTCCCTTGACTGACATTAAAAAGATTATCAACAAGTGTGCCGCGAATCTCCTCGATTAACCCCAGTTACACACCCCGCAGTTTACGTAATGACACTTTTCGCTCAACCAACAATACCTCCGAGATAAAAGAATAAAAAAACGTCCCAACAGTCTCCTCTTTTCATTCATATACGCGGACACTTTGTATGCTGTTCGTTCGCCGTGGACTGTCTCGCCCCCACAAAATCGTCTCTTTAGTATTCTCCGGGTAACGCGTGTGAATGCGTAGAAGGAGCTGCGTCTGACTGAGAAGACCTTTACGTAAGGATTTGCGAAGGTGGAGAGGAAAAAAAGTCGTCATAAAAATTCGCTGGCTGGGGGGGGGGGGGAAGGAGGGATGAATTTACGTAAGATACGCACGGAGCGCGCAGACTCGCATCGGGCGACATCAATTTTCAGAATCGCGTATCCAAGCTCTGTGTGCGTGTATATATCATCATTGATAGACATTCAATCTGGAGTTGCAACTGGTGATTTTATTTTTCTTGGAAGACTTCTACACGCTAATTTCAAAGTCGTTTTTTTCTTTGAGTTGACGAGAGGTAAACATTAGAAATCTGGTGGTTCTTATGATTTCAAGTTTATAAGTGAAAAGGGCATGAAATTGCTGTTTGCGTAAGCGAGTTAATGAGTAGGTTGAGTTTACTTTGATAAATTTGATTTTTTACTGCAAAGGTTTTCTTTTGTTTGAAATGTTGAGAATTTGAATTACTCGTGTATTTATTTATTGCATACGTGTGCTTTCATTATATTTGAAATTTATGAAAATTGATGAGATATTGAAATATATTTAATTACAGGTCAATAATTTAAACAATTTGGAAACATTTATTAGTTATTGCAGCTCTAAACGGAATAGTTAATAAACGCTAAGCAAATTTGATTGAACACATAGATTAATTGTTATTATATTTCGTAATTTTATTTACACTTTCCTCGTACATTTTTTTTTAAGTGAATCTTGCAGTTTTATTGTTATTTAAAACATTATTCTTAAAAACTAAAATTTTCGAGTGATATTTTGCACCTGCTTTTTTCACGAAAAGAACAAATATACTGACAGAGTGTATTTATAAATAGAACATTAATATTCAGATCTTTTGCAAGAATTTATTAGAGCTCATTACACAGTAACTAGGTTTAGAATGTAAATTTCAAAAAGACTTATATAGACAAATATTTTCTATAAAATATAGAATTTTTTATTTAACGAGACGTGAAAAATTTATTTATTTATTATATGAGATCTGCATATCAAACCTCCGCCAGAAATTGCCATACGAGTATGAGTATCCTGATCACGTGATGGAATTTGATCGTGCGACAGGGACCAACCCCTCCTTGCATGCTACTATTACGGCAGCAACTGCTCTTTATTTTATTTGTACGCATGAAGCTTTACGATTTCAATTTTGGCCACCAATAATAGACTGCATAACATTTTATTGCGTATAAACAAATATTACTTTTATACTATTTATAATAATTTATATTTCATTATCCATATGATTGGAAGATAACACTAGTGCTTTAATATAATTATAAAAGATTCTTTTTCACTTGCAAATAGTGGATAATTTTTAACCTACCATCATTTTTCCATGATACGTATGTACGTACTCTACTGTACCCCCAATCAGCCAAAGTGAACGTTCCCAGAAAAAGAAATACACGTATCCTTCAAAGAAAGCAAAAAAAAAGCAAAGACGAACGAATCATCCGCATTGTCGAGTTCGAAATCCCTCTTAGACCAGTACTTCCGTGAAATCGACTTCGCGTGGCAGCGCAATTCGAGGCACGAGGTAAGGACTCGCGAGCGTGGGAAGGGGGAAGCGAATGAGCCGTAGGCAAGATTCACCGGCCGATAATTGCGAGTGCTCGATCGGAATGATTTGTATAAGCGCACGTGCACCAGCCGGTGCAGTGCCGATAATTCACCTATCCGCGCGCAGGCCACTCCCCTAATCTGCGCTTCGCTGCGAAATTCCCTTCGATTTTCATTTCCCTCTGGCCTGAGCGCGGCCGAGGAGAGTTTCATAATGCATGTGTACTGGCTGGGCTGTATAGGTTTTCAGGTCGCGGCGTTTTGCGGTGAAGCGGCTGACGACTTTGTCGTGGCTCTTTTAATTTGATGGCTGATGCTTTTATTTATTTGGGCTGAGTGGGCGTGCGTTATTAATAAAAATAATAGGATTAGGGATTCGCGATGGATATGCGGTATTTTATGACGCACGAGGATTTTATTGCCGCTCTTTCGTGGGCTTCTTCTTAGCGTTTGATTGAAATGGGGATCAATATATATTTTTTATGAGTATGGTTTATTTATTTTTTTTTTTAAATAAAATACTCAGGATAATATTTATTTTGCGTGGGGAAATATTTGAAGTTGTCCTTCTCGCGAAGGATGTAGTATGCTCTAAATATACAATGCATATTCATTATGTTTGTTTATGCTTTTGTCAACTTTGACGAGAATAGTATATGTTTTATTAAATTTTTGTATCTATAGTCATTTTGAATTTACACACTGTGATATTACTTTTAACTTTATGACTTACTTTTTAGTATTTTTAATTTTAAGTAACGACTATGATATCACTCAGGTGCAATTATTTTTACTGTAAATTTAAAAGAATTATGAACCTACAACGCGGTACGTAATCTGTATTGTTGCAATTTTATAACTTCCATGTATTTATACATCATCATTATTTGTAAATATTGTAACTTGCAATAAACAACTATTCTATTCTATTTTATTCTATTCATTCCGGGATGTATTGAATAATTCACAACAGGAAGATTGTCCTTTCGTTCGGGCAATTTCAATTAAAGTTTTGCCACTTAACTCACGATGAAAATTAATAAGCTGTATAATTATTCGAAACTTACTTAGGGAACAGGATGATTAGGAAAACATTGCGTGAATTGGTCTTTTTGTTGTTTTTGACTACATGAAATGAAAATTAAAGGCGCCAGGTTTACCAATTTGATCTAAATTAGACTGTATTAGTTAATTAACACAGAAGACTACTCTAAAGTTCAGTGACAATTGCATAGTGATTGAAAAATGTGAAGTCAATCGGCAGAAGATAACATTAGAAAGGCAACTGCTCTACTGAAGTATGCGTTTCAGTAGTAACAAACGTACCTGGTAAGACAAGGAGAACAAAAGAAACTGGTCTTCTTTTTAAATTTCGTAGTATATGAGAAGTTAATCGGCAGAAAATGGTAGTAATAAGACAGCGGCTCAATTGAAACACGCGCTTCAGTAGTAACATATGTATCCGGTAAGACATCAAATTTTAACTAAATGAAAATAAACTTCGCTTTGTTTTTAAATTTAATAGTACATGAGAAACTAATAGGCAGAAGTTATAACAGTAGTAAGGCACGCTTCAATTGAAGTATCTTTCAGTAAATAACACGCGTACTCGGCAAGACATTGAATTTTAACCAAATAAAAAAAATAATTGGCATTGTTTTTTTTTTTTATAAACTTAATAATTTCCTTACATTTCTTATGTTCTAAAGAACTATCAATTATCCATTTATTAATCCTACTTTATGAACATCTGACGCATTCGGATAATTTTAATCCAGGTTCCATATACGATTCCGCTATTCACAAGTACAATCATAAATTCCAATAACAAAGAAAACATTTCAATATTTCTCCACATAAAATCTTCGCACAACCTAGTTTCCCCTCCTAATTTTAACGCACTTACATAACAATCTACATAACTCGTTTTATCCACACCGATTGCTGACGGCACGCTATCTCGTCGCGAAAACCATATTCCGGAAATTAAAGTGATAATTCGCTCGACGAAATAGCAGCAAACTGCCGAAACGAGCGGGAGGATGTACGTCGGTTAGGCGAGGCCGTGGCCCGGCGGCACATGCGTAGCCGTAGCGCGTGCCTCATTGCGATGCAACAGGGACAGTCTTTCGCAAATTGAACGCCCTAAACACGATCGCGCGCCCGCGCTAACGAGCTCGCGCGAGCCTTAATTTTTTCTTTTTTTTTTTTTTTTTTGTTTTCGCGTCCCGCATTTATTGTACATCGGTGTCGCGAAGCCGGCGGCCCCGCCTAGCACGCGGGATTAGCGCGACATCGATCCACGCGTGCTCGACGACGCCGAGAATGTTAACAGCTTTTCACGACGAGCTTCATTATGTTTAATTTTATTTTTCTGCCTGATACTGTTCTTTTTTTTTATTAGAAGACGGCGAGTTCGTGAGGGATCCTTTATCGCGATATAAATTTGAATACATTAGCCATTATTTTATTGTAGGTTTACTTATTATTTTGAAAAGAAAATACAAAAATAGTTTTAAATAGTAGAAAAAAAATTGCAGAATATAATAAAGAATTTTATTTTTTATTAAGTAATTAAAGAAATAATGGGTTTGTAAATAATACATGTTGCGGGAAAAGGGGAATTTACAAAAAATGTTTTGAAGAAATATCTCGAAAACTTTTACGAAATAAAGTTTAACTTTTCAATGGTAGAATATTTTTTCGTTAAAAAAAAAACATTATTTTATTTCAGCTCAGTGATACTCTTTGATACGAAACTAAATATTATGTAACTGCAACAACGATCCCTCTATTTCTGTGAAAATCATCATTTTTTTCATTAAAAGACTTCGTGCTATTTTGAGGAAACGAGCTTAGGTGATCGTATAAGTGCACGGGATTCTCGATAAACGCAAATAAAGCGAAGGTTTATTTGCGTGATTTAATTAGATTATGTCTCGCGTAACAAATTAAACGGGACAGATTGCCAAGGGAATCACAGTTTTCCATTCGCAATTTAGCAAGAGCTTTTATAAAGTGGCTTGTTGCTTCCTACAGACTCATTTTTACTCATTGTTATTGAGCTCAATGCTTCTCTTTCATTGTTATTATTAATAAACTCTAAATTGACTTAGCGAAGCAGCATTTTCCGCATGAAGAATCTGAAAAATAAAACAATTGTATATAAAGTGCATCGTCTCTCTTTAAACTTTTAATTAATAAATCGTTGGTTATATTTTCAATTAAATTTGATTTATTAATCAAATACGTAAACGAACATTCCAACGAAAGTGTATACACTCTATCAAAAGAGCTTTCAGCTAAAACACTTGTTTTTAACGAAAAACCCGGCCAATTTTATATAAACAAACGAAAAAAAAGGTAATAAAATTTCGTGGAAAAAGAGAGCAAGGTAAATTGAGGAAAAAAAAAGCATTTCATTCAAATATCGCCGCCTCGGAAAATCTGGCTCATACCCCGCGGCGCAATAAAAAAAAAAAAAAAAAAAAAAATAGAACAGAAAGAGCTGCGCCGCGCACTTCAGCGTGCGCGCACACGCGTCACGGATAGTCTGTCGTGAAGTAAGCCTGGTCATCGATCCGCGTCTATTTCCGAATAACTTTTTCCCCCCTCCCAGCGTGTCGGGTCCGCGCGTTCGTAGAACAGGTCACCCCCCGAGAACCCGATACGCCCCAACGTACGCCTCGTCGCGAGATTTCTCGGGGGGTCAAGAGAATGAGAAAAACAGGAGACGTAAGACGACTCAAACTGCCACTCGATCTCCCCGTGAGGTGCGCTACTCGCCTCTCTGGCGCAGCTTCACATCTCCCGGCGCACTTTATTAGCAATTTACACTGTCATCGGGTTACGTCCGAGTCTCTGGTGAATTCGGCCGCGATCTACTTCCCCGAATTCTTTTTTTATTTACAGATTTTTTTTATATATATGTATAGACATGACGTATTTTTTTTTAAGGGTGAAATCGAGCCTTCATTAGATAAGTATATGAGCAATTCTACAAAAAATAAGCACTTTTGAGGTCGATCCATGATTAAAAATTTTGGATCAAGCACGCGTT
>JAWWEN010000009.1:25543826-25554881 GCA_035582955.1 Sycophila texana
TTATAATTGATGTAACGATTTAACGATTTAAATCGCCTTTAAATCGCTCTTAAATCGCTAAATCGTTTAAATCGCGTGAGCAGCCCCTCGCCTTTCTCCCCAGCCGAAGCCGCATTCCTCCAAAAACACCAGCCGCCGACGAACTCCGCCGTAAACAAGCTTGGCAAAGTTTCCAAAGCGCTCGGTTTCGAGGAGACCGTGACGTCCCAACGTGCCTCGACGAAGGCGCGCGCACAGAGGCCCCGGCACACCGCAAAAGCCCAGGCGGGCTGGCCGGGTTTATTTATCCGCGAGCTGCAACGATTTATCGGCCTCAAAGGCTGGCAAAACGCTAATGGAAGAACAACGAGGGGTAGGGTGGTGATGGCTCGTCTTTCAAAGCCCCGGACACCGAGTGGCAACGAGAGCGGAAGCGTTTTCGACGGCACGCTTGCGTTCGAGAGCAATCATTAACTTGTAATTTGACGTCTTGCGAGTGTCGCTTTGCCGGCGGATCCGGGAACTCGGTCTATTTTGAAGCGGCCTGGGGTAGAGAGCCGGGAACTGCGCGCCGCGCGTCGCCTCAAAGTGCCTGTTGCACGTTTTTCGCGTTAATTATCGCGATGAGTTTGGCGACATTGTAGACGGGAGAGAAGACTTTTTTGCTTTGTTTATTTAGTCTACAGTAGTGGTCTTTCGAAATTTAGTTAATCGGGTAGAAAGTGAAAAATTGCATTTTATAAGCCTGATGGAATGTCGAATAATAATCGACATCACGTGCGGATTTGCTTTTTTGAATTCAGTGATTTTAATAAAGAAAAGAAGTCGCGGCGTTACCATGGTTAGTATATCTGAATCTGATGTATAATAAGCTTTGAATTAAAAACAGAATAAATGCATGTGATTAATGAATTTTTAAAGAATTGTTTAATGAAATTATTTTCAATATTAATGACTTAATTAATGAAATTAAAACATTTGTTTATATTTAATTATTCAAAGAGATGGATGAGAGACTGTATTAATTCTTTGTTATCATGTTCGCTGAAACGAATAAGAGAGTAAACAATGCAAGCTTCGCGTCGCTTTTCGTGCCGGTATACTGCGAATTGTCGCGTCAGCATCGCAAAAATCCATCCGCAGACTTGCGAAAAAATACAAAACAGCGGATGCATGCTCGTGTCCGCCGACGTGCTCCAAAACAAAAGGGACGCCACGCCAAGCTCTCGGCAACTCCAAGAGTGGCGCAGCGTTTGACGCTAACGTGCAGAAAGACCTCCTGGAAAATTGAAAAATACTAACAAATTGTTTTGATTACAAAACACCTTGTACCACTGTAAAATTAATCGTGAACTTTCAATTATCCCGACCTGAAAGGCCAATGGGTTTCTCACATTCGCTTGTAACTGCGGTGGGAAGCGTTGTAAAACTTCGTGTAAAATGAAAAATGCCGAGTACGCAGCTGTCAGAGAGGAAGTATAAATTCCAACTAAAGAAATAACAAAGGTACAAAACACGATATAATCGAGAATAAATTTAAATCCAGCACGTAAACAAGAATAAATTCCCGAATTAATTAAAAAACAAAATAAATGAATAATTTATGAATCTCTCATTATAAAAAAACTCTTACTAATATTTTTTTAATTTCGTTATAAAAAAAATTACCTAAGTATAATTATACAAAAAATTCTGTTAAAAGAATATTAAAATTTTTGAAGCTGAATAAATAAATACCGCACTTAAAACCCTGAAAAATTAAGAGTAACAACGTTATTAAAAGTTAATGCGTTAGTGGAAACGTTAAAGTCCAAAGGGAAGAAAAAGAGACGACGACGAGCCTGCGAAAGCTGAAAGGAGCGATTTAGGCAACTGCTCTCGCGGTGCAGCTATTCTTGCTTCTGTACAATGACATTTCTATATTACCGTTTTCTTTTTACCCGCGGCTCTCTCTCTCTCTCTCTCTCTCTCTTTTCCGGCCATTCTTCCCCCCTGCACATTCAGCGAGTGCATCTGCGCAAACAAATCCGCTAGAAGAAAGAACGCACAATATTATGCAGTTGTAAAAGGACGCGTTCCCGGTAAAGCTAAAAAGTTATTTTTGCTCGAAAAATAATTCTTTATAAACATTCGTTTATTCAAAAGATTTTATATTAATATTAAGGCAAAAGCATAGAGACGAGATTTGAAGGAAAAAGGATCGAGTCTATACAATCCCATTCGTTAAGTGAAAGTAGAAACAGATGGGTACGGCAAGACATCCCTTTCAAATTCATTCTTTTTTAGCTCGACCTAATTCAAATAATAGTCGCTCGAATTTTATCTTTTTTTTTTTAAATAATACTTTAATTATAGCAATTATTTTATTTATATATAATTATTTTATTTTATTTACTAGTTATTTTCTAAGATTAAATTATTTTAAAAAACTCTAAGTTCAGTGCACTGAAAAAAAGTCTTCTCCACTAAAAGTCATTAATTAGTACTAGAAATTCAGCGAATAAATCAGCGAATTTCACTGGAAGGAATTTAATAGAGAGTAGAGTATACTTTTTTAGTTTAGAGTGTACTAAATTTCGCTATTTTTCACTAATTCAAACTTATATTAAACATAAACTAGAAACCATATTAAAATTTTAACACTTATGGCATAAGGCACATAATTCCCTGAAAAAATGAAAAAATCACAGAATCCCACCGCAAAATGAAAACTGCGCATCCTCGGCGACGGCATACTGTCGAATCCATCCCCTCCAATAACGAAAATTCCAATCCCGTCGCGCATCGAAACAAAAACAAAAAGGATGAAATCGTTTCATTTCGTTGCAGACTGGAGTGCGTGGTGAGCGCGCTGTGCCGCGGCATGAGCCAGGCGTCGCCCCAGCTGTCGCGGCTGGTCCTCGACATGAATCTGTCTGGCGAGCAGGTGTCGAGGGTGTGCGAGGCATTGCGCCACTGCAATCAGGTGCAGGCGCTGCACTTGCCGCACCTCGGCTGCGGCTGCGAGGGCCTCGCCTCCGTCGCCGATCTGCTCAAGGAGCGCCCCTTGCTCGCCCTCAACCTCGCCGGCAGCTGGGGGGCCAAGAACGAGGACCCGTCCAGCTCCGGCATTAGCATGGGTGAGTACATCGACACATTTTTTTGTCACTGCTCTCGACTGGAAAAATTTAAAATTTTAAAGGGTGGATCGATAAGAACTTAAAAAAGTGAAAGCACTTTTTTGTCGATAACAATAGGTTTTTTATGGTTAGTGGTAAAAAATATTTTTCATATTAACTATAAAAATTGATATTCAGAAGAATTAAATGTTTGTTGAAATATTTTCATACAAACATACAAAATAACACTTATTTAATCATTTTCATAATCTATCCACGACTTTTATTTTAGTTATGGGTACATCTTTTTTGTTTCTTCAAAGAGGAAGTTTTTTTGTTTTAGTTTAGAGGGTTAACTTCTATTTCAAATTCTTCTGTTAAATAATTGCAAAGGGACATGGTACAACATAAATGATAAAATGGCATTAAAAACAGAAATTAAGGTCTCGCCTAAAATATAAATGTTGTACCTTTAAAATAGATTTATTGTATTTATTGATATTTTGAAATATTAAAAAAGTACATAGAAAGATAGAAAATTTAAAAGAAAAGCGAGAATGAAGAATGTACAAGGCCAATAAAGGTTGAAATGAAGCATCCAAAATTTCGTATGCCAAGGCAAAATATTAACGATATCGGAAATATAATCTCAGAAATCCAGTTTCACGCGAAATCATTAAAAATGCATACATTCAAAGTGTCCCTGAACTGAATCCAGAATAACCGTCAGAGAAATGGAGATTATGATTCCAAGTAATAAAACTTTTCCGTGCGATTTCCGCGAAAAATGAGAAGAATAATTCTTTGAAATTCGTATTAAATTACTTAGAGATAAAAATAATTTTGTGAAAAGATCATTCGAAACTGAAACTAATTCTTACTTCCCTTAAATATGGTCACTCCTAATAATATTTTTCTTTTAACTCAAAATGTTTTACAAAAAAATTAAATATTGAAAAGATCTTCGTAAAAAAATCTGTGCTTACAAAATTTCATTTAACCCTTTTGATCTGTTTACTTTTATTCTACTATCTTTTTCGCTCTACTCTTACGCTTTAGTTACTCGGTCTTTTATTCGCTCCTCTTACTTTCTGGTATCCTTACGCAAGTACTTTAGTTTGAAAGTTTATAACTCCTGAGTTGATGCTGTCTGCAGTATGTTTGTTCAAAATACGGTCCAGAAACATTTTAAATAGAAAGTTTGAAAGTTTACTGTTAGTGTTGTCTGTGTGCTTAGTATACATCCGAAGGAGTATGTTAAAAAAATTAAAATGCACACTTTTGTACATTTTCTAATAACAAGGTCAATCATTTCTTTGTACGACATTTTAAATTATGGTATAAGCAAAGATTGAATTAATATAACTTTTTGTATCTTTATTTATTGATTGTATAATGAACATTGGGATAACATTAAAATATTTATTTCATTCTTATTAAAAGAGAATTATACTTATTAAGACTTTGGTACACTTATGGTATCTTCTATTTTTTTTAAATGATTTGGATTTCAACCATTGTATACATATCAAAATGACTTTGCATACAAAAACTGAATTGCAAGTGTCGAATGAATAGATCTGAAAATCCAGTCAATGTATACCATTGAAAATAAAAAAAAATTTATCTAAAACTATAAAAAGAAACTATAAAAGTGTCGTCTGATTGTAGAATAAATTTCGTTACAATTGAGAGCAAATAATTATTGTTATAACGAATTAGTTAACCCTTAAAATTCTCTTTTAATTAAATAAAATATTTTTAAATAAATTCCGCATGATTTTATCAGCAAAAGTCTTTCATCATTAAGTGTCAATATATCTACATAAAATTCTAGCTGGTAAGTCCACCAAAAGCCTAAAACCATTAAACTTAAGTTTTATAAAAATTTATAGTTACCACTTATCTATAAAAGAAAATAGAGCGCAGTAAATGACACAATCATCAAACAGCACTTATACTTACTCCAAAAAAAAAATATCCTTGTACAAATGTTAATGCTTCCAGCTGGCCAGGGTTGTCCTTTCTTTTCGCTCTCCTGCACGTCGATCCCCTTTTTCTCCATTTATCCGTCTGCGCGTCCTCATTTTTCTCCGTCGGAGCCCGCCGTGTCCCAGCAGTTCGTCGCCCCGCTCGCTTCATCGACTTTCATTCACTTACTCGACCGCAGAGACGAATGAGAATCCCGTGGACGCGGCTGGTGCGCGCCCGGCGCCTCGAGGAAACTCCACGCGACTGTGGAATTCTCCGCAGGACGGATCAAAGCCCCCCTCCGACCGCGAGCAATTGACCAAATCTACTTTGCGTCCGCGGCTGCCGCCGACGGCTCGGGGAGTTTATCGGTCGAGCTTTACCGCCGTTCCATTTCCTTTCTTTTATTGTCCGGCGCGGTGTAACTGGCAAAACTGGATTTTCTCAATTTCGATTTTTTTCTCCTTGGGAGTGGCCCGAGTTCGCGTTGGGGACTACTTTTAACCAGACGCGTGCTTAGTCCGATACCTGGGCAAGGTCGTAACCCTGTGGGAGATTAGTCTGAAGAAATGTTGGATTTTAACAGCGTATTAGGAAGTATTACACCTATTTAAAGTGCCAAAAGTGCAGTGATAGTATCACATAAGCGTGTTTATAAATATTTGTATAATATATCGAAAAAATTTACAGAGAACCAATCGTTCTATCACCCTCGTACGTCATATTTTAAACAATAATTAATTATTGTTATTGCTTATTTAAATTCACGCATTTTTTTTTTTTTTTTTGCCTATTTCTTTGAAATAATACATCATCGAACTAGACCCATAAGTTCATAAAAGTCTTTAAAAAGTGATGAATATCATTTTATTTAATATCTTCTTTTTTTATAGTATCTACGCCTAAAAAAATATAATTAAGTAGTTTTCATGCACTTACCTTAGGGTATACCTTAGAGTATACCGAATAACATCGACTTCTGATTCTTACAATTCCATTGTCGATAGAAATTAATTAAGACATTGTTGAACTTTATAATTAAACGAAACTTCCTTACAACGAGTAACCTCGCAGCAGTCAATATCAATTTCCCGCAGCGTGTCTATAATTTTAGCAGAATTCGGTGAAGGGTCTATTTATGTTTTCCGCCAATAACAATGGAGGGTAAACGACTGTTAAACGGAAAATGTGCGCGAGGGGGGATTTTGCAGCGACAGCTGGATTTTCTCGACGCTTGCCTCAACCTGCGTCGGGCCTCTAATAAATTCAGGCGGAATGGCGCAACTTTCCGCCTGCCCAGATATCGCTTCCCCTCCAGCTTCTTTTCGCAGGGGCGAGCTGTGGACTGGGAATGTCTATTGCCGGGGAATTTTTACGTTCGAGGTGCAGATACGGTACGGTATCGGACAATATGCGTTATTTGTGGTATGCTTACAATTAGACTCTCTTCTTTTTCGAGTGGTCTTAGATAAAAGTTTTTTCTATTCTGAATTTTTTGGAAGGTAAATTATGTAAGGTGCCCGTGTAAAATTTTTTTTTATGTTGCTTTGGAATTTTTATCACAACTTTTTTATAAAACTGTAACAAATAATTCAGTGAAACGTGATTTATTAGATTGGTAAAAAGCATCGCTTTCTCTGGACTATAAAAAAGACAATTAAAATACACAGTGAAAACTGTCAGCTTGTATTTTAATTCCGATTTTTATTACTTTTTATAGACCAGAGAGAGAAATATTAAATTGCATTACTGAAATGTGAATAAAATAATTTTTTGCAATAAATCATGGTATCGTTCGATCATTCCGACGTCAATTTTATTCCTTTTTTTTAATACGCAAAAAGTATTGATAAATAATCGTACACAACGATGAAAATATTTTGTTTGCAAATTCACAACAAACATTAGCATTGACTGAGTATGCATGCCAAAACTTGTAGACGTGTAATTTAATATGTGGTTTATCGGACCAGCTGACGGTCTTCTTGTTCCCAACCGTATAGGGATTTATATCTTCTCTTTTCGATTATACAATAAGAGGTCAAAAATAAAATTCAATCGTAAAAAAAATAATTTGATGAATAATAATAAAGTAAAATTAAACAACGGAATTTAGTAACGTCGTTTACGAAATAAAAAAACAGCGAAATTTGTGCTGGTTTGTATGCTCAATTGCGATGTCATAAAATAAAATAATAAGTAATTCTGGAAAAACGCAGGATTTAATGCTTAGTTTAAAACCATAAAACCCAAAAAGGTTTGTTATTGCCACGCTAAAAGAGTACTTTATAACAAGGTTTGCTGACAAAATTTACGTCGCAACATTTTTTTTACTCACCTTCTTAATGTGGTTAAATTTACGTTTTACGTTCTAGAAGCTTTATGGTGGAAAAATTGCAGGCAATAAACTAAAAAATCACACTTGAAAATTAAAATTGCACTGCTCCTTGACCACGACACTATCCTAAATCGCTAAGAGCTTTTTAACGACCCATTTCCCCTGCATTTTGTTGAAAATACAAGAACATCACTTTTATTATTTACAAGCATCCTATTTGTTTGCTATAGCAGTGAATTGAAATTGTATTAATCGTTTACCTGCTTTTTTCAATCTTTCGGAGAATAAATTCGTACGCTTCTCGAAGTAATAAATTTTTTGTTAAAAACAGCGAATAACCCTCAACTTTTAGAGGATATATCAAGTCACATCATTCCTCGAGAGCATCTTAAAATAAAGAAATAATTTTAATTCATTTCCCGAGAAACTTTCTTTGGAAAACTTGGGGAGATGAAAATTTTTATAAATTGTCCATTAAAACGAAGTTAAGTTTTCTCCGCGTTATATTTAAAAACTCTTCTTCTGTTAATTAATTATTAAATGGTGAAGTTTCTTGCCTGTCTTCAAAGTTAAAAATCTTTGCTCATCTCTTAAATCTCTGGCCTACGCCCCTATTGAATTAACTTTTTATTTAGCACACGCAGTTATAAATAAAGCATTTCTTATTAAACACAATAAATTTCTCGTTAATTTTTGTAACTATTTAAAATAAAAAAAAATTGTCATTATAAATAAATCCTTTTAATTTTCAAGTACGTTCCAGTTAACAACAATTCCCTGTAAAATTAATTAATTAATCTTCTTAATTGTTGTAGCTTAAACATAAAAATTATCATTATAAACATAAGTGAGTCACTTTAATGTTCAATTAAGGCAGCAGTTGACAACAATTCCTAGAAAATTTCTTAACATCATTTTTCTAAGTGCATTTCAATACTCGACCTCTTCAAAACTCTATGTACTCGGCGAACAATGCGAAGTGCTCCGGAGCGTTGCACAAACAATAATAAACAGCTGCCTCCTTATAATTAAAGCCACTTGCACACGGTCTTGAGTTGGGCTCTTAAATTAGCAATTGCCAGGCTAATTGTACGAACACAGCCTTAAGCAGTCTGCGGTCGGCGTCGCAGCCTCGCGAAATGTCTAAGTCCCGAGCGAAGAGGGGAGGAGGCAGAAAGGGGAGTAGAGCCGGCTAATTTATCCACGAGATAGCGCAATTAAGGTTAATACAGTCGCGTCGAGAAAAGAATAAGCCGGGAAATTGTTGTCCCCGGCCGAAGGAGGAGGCCGAACGGGAAGAGGAGAGAAAGCAGCGAGGGTACGTAGGCCAAACGAAACATTCTGTTTCCGATGCTTTTTGGAGTGAGCGAGAGAGACAGAGAAGCTGCAATATGGCCATCGCTTTGGCTCGTCCCGGTAATGCTCTTAATGTAGCTATTTAAATTACGGGGAGTGCTTTTACCTTGGCGGTGAAGGAGCGCAGGTCTCCCTGGCATCGGACGCGGTTCAATCCGCTTAAATGTTTGAATGCTGAGAAAAGCGGAATCATAGAAGGGGAAAGGGTGGCTTTGGCTGATCAGGCGAGCGAGGGAACCACAGCTGATGGATTTGAGACCAGATCTGCAGCGATGCTTACGTGTTTCGAACGTAAAATATTTCGTGATCGGTCCAAGCTATTCAGGAAATTCGCAGCATTTAGTTATCTGGATTTGCTTTGGTTTCGTGTAATAACTCGATTTATATTGTTAAATTTCATTGAATTGACAGTTTTTCTTGAATGAAATTATAATTACAACAATTTAGTTCAAGGCGATCATTCTATTTTCATTTTCGCCGATTCTATTTTTAAAAGTTTCTCTATTCTCTGGAACTTTTAATTAGGTGATGCTCGAAAGGAAATTCTGAATAGTAATCATTAGTTTTCAATTAAACAATAAACGGTAACGATAATTCCATTATCCCGTCAATTTGATAAGTGATAAGACTCTCAAGGTTGACAGCAAAAAAGCATTTATTTTTTTTAATTAAGAAGACTTGCGTAAAGAATAAGAAGAATAAAGCTCATCGCAATTTGCATCAAACAAATTATCTTTAGACGTAATAAGACATGAAAAAATGTTGATTAATAGAAGCTCTTTATTTTTCACGTAAAACGTATAAACAAAGAAAATTAATGCATCCTCTAAGAAATGTATAAATTTACGCATCACCCTGTGAAAAATTAAATTGCGGGTAACAGAGGGATGAGCACGGTATCCTGAAAGATTGGAAGAAGTAGCCTCGCTCTAGCCGGTAAACCCTTATACTCCGTAAGGAAATCCGTGGCTTAGCGAAGCACAAAAGGGTCTCCTCGGTTAGACTAATGCTTCAGCCGAAGTGGGCGGGGGGTCAGAGAACGCGATTTCAAGCTCCTGGAAAAAATAAGAATGTATACGAGAAACGAGCCATTAAGGCTGATGGAACTGCGACGCGCGCCCGTCACTCTTCCGGGGGGTGGGATGCAGGGGGGTGGGAGTCGTTGACGCTGACAAGTTGGAGGCTAGCCCCCTCGCTCGGGCGAATGGAGAATTATTAGCACGAAAGCTGCGCACGAAAGCTTTTTATTCGCAAATCTTAAATTCTTATAGGAAAAACTGATGCTCTGCACACTTGCAGCTTGCACCTTTCTTGTATTGCAATTTACGTTCCGCGTAAGAGTAAAAAATTTTATGCGTAGTGTTAATGTCTGTTTACTGTACGATTATTGTACGATGTCCTTTTCTTTCTTTTTCCAAAATAGAAGAATTAACAAACACTGAGAGAATTTTCTCGTAAAAATTACGATGCTTGCAAGCACTGCAAATTGTCCAGGGAAAGTCATTGTAATTTGCACGTGATTTTTGAATGGTGGGCGGAGAAGCTTTGGAATTATTAAGAGAAAAGTTCTGTAAAAGTTACGAAGATTCAGCCGTTAACTTTGCGGAGCTTTTTCTGTAAAGCTTCGTTAACCCTTCAAGATTCACATAAAAATTATCATGATTTTCGTGTAAAAATTATCAATATTTGCATGTTTACGTTTTTCATGTAATTTTTACGGGGAGCTTCGCCGAAATTTTTGTAAGAAAATTCTGTCAATGCATTGAGTGAAAAAGTATATCTTAAAATGGGTTGTTGCAAAGTTTTCAATATTTAATTTAAATTTTGTAATTATAGAAATTATTAAATGAACAGTCCATTCTATATAATTTCAGACATTATAAGATTTTTATATATTATTAAGATATTCTCTCTACTCAATAGCGCAAAACTGAGGAAGCTCATTCTATTAAAGTTAAGTTAAAAAGTTTCAGGAAACACTCCGGTTTCAGAAATATCCAATTTTTACAAGATTGATTAAAAAGTTTCTTGCATAAATAAGTGAGAAACTAGTAAAACTTTAAATTATCATCACCAATCATTTGCAGCAATAACTATTTACAATACCAATAAAATTTATTTACAAATACCGAAGTTACACGAACCACAAAAAAAAAATAATCGCTCTCGAATATAAATGCATCATCAACAACATTATAACATTTTTTTATTAAAAAATCGACAGAGATAGGCAGATTGTCGTTAAAAAAACTATAAAAATAGTTTTCGATCGGGCGTAACATTTGAATAAAGGGATCACCCTTTATTCAAATG
>JAWWEN010000009.1:25562217-25597561 GCA_035582955.1 Sycophila texana
AAAATAACAATATTTTTCTGTTGGAAGTATTTAACAGCGCGATCGTTGATCCAACTAAATTTTTTTCTCGGTGTATAGGGGTCGAGGGATTCGCGACGGCAAAGTTCTATAGAAAGCGAGGAATTAAAAGGGAACTTAATTGAAAAATCGTAGAGCTGAAATATGCACGTGAATAAACTCTGTATCGGTTATGCATATATACATATAGGATTGATAAATAGAAAGGACGTCATCTGTGCACAGTATTATCTATACGCGTTTTAATTAAAAATTGCATTGATTCCGCAAAGACGCGTATTAAAAAAAAGCCGACCTATTCCCCTTTCAAAAAAAAAAAAAAAAAAAACATTTAATTCAAAAGCAGACTATTCAATTGGACGCGCGTTCGTTACGCCATCAGCGGTGCCTCTGATTTTTCGATACGCAGCGACGAATTAAAAAAAAAAAAGCCCTCGCTCTCCCGATACATTTTAATTAAGACGGGCGAGGCAGTATTTGGCTGACCCAATTTGCGTGGACCAGTCCAACGCGAAGATAATATAGAGAAAAATGAATAAATTGAAAAAAAAGGGTTCGATGATCGAAGATTAAAAAGGATCCACGTGAAAATGTCCGCAGGAGTCGGAGACGCTGTCGGTGTTCTCGGAGCTGCTGCGCTGCACGAGCGTACGGGAGCTGAGCCTGTGCAACGCGAGGCTGCACCTGGCGGTACACGAGGGTCCGCTGTCGCGGCTGGGCCGCCGCGATGACGCCGGCGCCGAGCTGCTCAGGGCCGCCGCACCCCCAGCCTGCCCCGACGTCGTCTTCCTCAGGCTCGCCGGTTTCCAAGTGAGTATAATACGTAACCGAGGCGATGATATATCTGGTCTTCGTCTTCGCGTTTTTTTTTTTTTTTTAATTTTTAAATTCTCGATTTACTTTACAATTAGTGGCGTTTTAAATTATTTATACATTATAACAATGTAGAATGTGCTATATTCCTAAAAATTCTTTTATAATGATTACAATGATGAATTGAAAAGAAAAAAATGTATGTTTACTCAGAAGGAAAATAGAATGCAATTATACGAAAGTGCATCCACATGACTTGCATTGGTTTATGCAGAAATTTCAGGAATGCTTTCATTGATCTTATAAGAATTTTAAATAAATTTAGCGTTTTTTTATTAATATTGAGCAACCTTAAATTCTTGAAAGGATGGATAAATAAAATGAATAATTAATTCGGGATTTCAATGAATTCAAAGAAAAATATTCAAAATCAGAAGGTTTTTGGTTATTTCTCTTTATAAACTCTTTATAAAATGGAATTTATCTTGACTTTTACTCTAATCGTAATTAAAGTTTAAATAAAGTCATTTCTCATGAGTTCACAAACTAATTTTAGTTTCCGTATATTTTATGTCATAAAGCCTTACATAGGTAATTTAAGTATCTAGATAATTAACACTATTATTGTAAAATTAATTAATGCATGCACGAATTTAATAAATTTTATAGTAATTTCTATTAAAAATAAGAACGATCGAATTACTCAATTCAAAGTTTTTAATTAATAAAAAGCCCGCAAGATCGAATTGATTAATTTATACAGTCTCGAAGATGTGTCAAAGATGACGCATTGCATGGCAAGTCGGTGCGAAAATAGAAGATTGCTTTTGGACGCGGGTGTATCGAATTTCCAGAGTACTTATATAAGTTTCAAGTTCTGATACTCGCGTGATATAATTTGCAATTCGAGCCCCGGAGCATCTCTTGCGCGGTTTCCCCTTAACGTTCAAATGTCACTTTAGTGCGGCATGCGCTCGAACTTAACGCCGATCTTTCGGTTAAATTAAACCGAAACTTGGGCTTTGCGCGCAAATGTAAATGATAAATTAACAAAAACTTGGGACAATTAAGCCGCCATGGCAAATGAGCATTCGGCGCCTAAATAAACTTTCGGCTGTGTTAACTATTCATCCTCTTCGCCCCGCCTTCAATGGGGAAGTTCCAAAATTCAAAATTTCCTTCATTTTATGCAAATCGAGCCTTTCTTCGGCTGACATTCGTTCAAACTTTGTTATGAATTATGATTTTAAATACACTTAAATATGTTTACTATAAAAAAAGCTGGAATTCTTTATAACTCTCTTCTTATACTTCTATGATTGATATACTTATTATAATGTACTTAAGTAATTTTTAGATAATGTTTATATATATATATATTTTTTTTATTTTAATTTCATTACAAACAGCAATTATACTGGTTAAAAAAATGTTTTCTTAAAGAAGGAACTATCGCACAACTATAATTTTTTAATTTTTTTAAACAACGATCACGTGTCTTTTGTTTTGTCTTAAAATTTCAAAATGATGATAATTGCAAATGCAAATTTTCATAATATAAAGGCCAACATTATTAAGTCATACATTTAATGATAGTTGTGTAATCATATAATCATCACTGAGAAACTCGATGAAAAAAAAATAATTCTTTCACTAAACGCGAGATAAGATTCGATTAAGATTTCGATAAGATCGCACGTTTAAATTAATTTTTTTGTTGTGATAGTAAATTCTACCAATGTACTCATGATAAAAAAAAAAGTGGAACTCCACTTGAGATCTGAAATCAGAGCCTATCTCAGAGTTTCTTCTGCGACCTTACACTCTATAATTCACTTTTTCACTTTAGAGCACAACTAAAAATCTTTACGCAAGTAGAAATTAAATTTATGTAATATAAGTCATCCGTCAGTGCGCGTCACGCTTCTAATACTCGCATATAAAAATCGAAATAAACTACCGCAGACATACATGCAACTATATACAATAACTTTGGAAAATATCTATTTTCAAACTCAATCGCAACAATAAATTTCGTCATTAAATTAGTCGATAAATTTTATGTACGCCCATTCGCTGACAATCGGACGACTCGCCTGCAGCTCTCTACGACGCCGGTCTGCTATCGAACTTTATTCTTCGGAAAATATCGCGCCGCTTTGTTCGTATAAACTTTGTAGCGAGTGCACTTGCGTCTAAACGAAGATCGCGCGCGCGGATCCCGCACCCGATCATTCGAGGAGCCGACAGCCAGCAAAATTACCGCTTCTGAATTCGATAAAATTTAAAGGCGCCCGATAAACGGCCTTTTTACTACTTACCGTCCCTCGAACTTCGCCGAACTGTGAGCTAAACAGCGACGAGCGAGCGCCAACCACGAGACACGTACAAAAGACTCACTGATCTCGTCGCGACTGCGTGGGCAGGCAGGGGAAGGTGCGTCCGGTAATTTGGGCCAAGCTGACGGTGATTTCGGCGGCGGAGGATAAGCCCCGTCCACGTATGCGATAGGCTCGCGGAATCAAGGGCCGCCGATAAACCGAGCCTGGTGGCCTGGATCTCGCGCACTTTTTGAGCGGCCTATCGCGCCGGGCCTTATTTATATAAGTGCCATCGAGGGAGAGTGAATTAAAGTAGAATATTTTTTTTACGCCTGGAGTACTTCGGCGATACGATCGAACTGTTCACTGATTTCCGATCGAACAATTTATATCGTGTCATTTTTCCTCGATAGTATCTCTCTGCGCGTTGTTGGAAAATAACGCCGGAGTGAATTAGAGTCAAGAGATCACGTTTGTTGGTCTCGATTTTTATTTTTGTGGATAAGGATTTTTAAAGTTATGATATATATGCCATGATAATGATGCGATATCGGATTATTGCCTTTGTACGAGAAACGCAATGCTTAATCGAATGCGTAGAAAGTTTAATTATTAAATTTACGTGTAGCTGCAGAAGATAATTGAAAAGAAAAACAAAAGATGTACTTGGAGTTCAGTGACCCATTTAATTATTTCAGTATCAATCGATCGTCCCTGATTAAATAAGAAAAATATCCATTTATAAATAATTTTAAGATTCTAAACAAACACTGATGCAAATCAGATTCAGGCTAATTAAACAATACTATTGTCACTAAAAATTATAAATAATATTAAATAAAAGTATTTGTTAAACATTGTTTTAACAATTTTTTAAACAATCTGAAGAATAGTGTCCAGCAGATCTCTTCAGCGCATTCCCTTGTGTTCTTGACTTGTTTAAAAATATCCATTTATACATAATTTTAAGATTCTAAACAAACACTGATGCAAGTCAGATTCAGGCTAATTAAACAATACTATTGTCACTAAAAATTATAAATAATATTAAATAAAAGTATTTGTTAAACATTGTTTTAACAATTTTTTAAACAATCTGAAGAATAGTGTCCAGCAGATCTCTTCAGCGCATTCCCTTGCGTTCTTGACTTGTTTAGTATTTAGTTATAATTACTGATATTAAAAGAAAATAAAACTGGCAAAGAAAAGAACAATAATAATAATTATTAATAAATTAATGATTTATACTTTTTTACACAATTTTGTAAATGGACAAAAGCCCGTAAATTTATGAAATAAAAAAAAATCGCTCATTCAATGACCAAGTAGGAAAGTACGAAACCTCCGGATCATGAATTTTTTCAAAAACTTTGAATACTGTTTAACACGTGTATTATTATTATTATTATTATTATATGCGACATTTTAGAAGAAAAAAATTCAATTTCATCGTCAATATTAAATGTGTTAGACCCTAATAATTTAGTACAATTTAAAACAATTTTCAAAGTTTACAAAAAATAGATCTTTACGAGAGTACCAGATCCTCGGATTACAACTATTTTTGAAGGAGGAGCATTTTTTTAAAATGATTTTTACCTTTGTAGGTGGAAATGTACTTGCAAGCCATTGTATGTACTTACAAGCCATGTCATAATAATATCACTCATTAAGTTCTTTATTTCCACCTAAAAAGTTGGCAAAAAATCGTTTTAAAAAAATGCTCCCCCTTCACTAAAAAAAAAAAGAAAAAACGAAAATTACCTTCTAGCTCAAAGAGCACAACTAACGAGAACCTCTTCTTCAGGTGACAGTGAACGACCGGCCAGCCCTGCGTGGTCCACTCCTGCTGCCCTTCCTGGCGGGCTTCACGGGCCTCAGCGAGCTCGACCTGTCGCTGGACAAATCGACGATCGGCGGCGGCAGCAACGGCGGCGGAGCGAACGGCTCGCTGCTGATCGACGACCGAGCGCTCCTCCAGTTCTTCGGCTGCCTGGCCACACAGTTCCGGGCGCTGCAGTCGCTGCGCATGAGCTTCTGGCGCGTCAACCTGGAGGACAGCGAGCGCACCCTGCGCCAGATCGGCAAGCAGCTGCGCGGCTGCGGCTCCCTCAGCTTCCTCAAGGCGGCCGGCCTGGTCGTCACGGACGGGGCTCGGAAGTGCCGGGTCGAGCATCTCCTCGTCCAGGCGTTCCTGGCCAATCTCCAGGCGCTCACGTGGCTCTGCCTGGACGGCCTCGAGCTGGCCGAGGCTCAGGCCACGGCGATCGGCAAGTGCCTGCGCGAGAGATTCGCCGGGCCCGCTCTGGAGATCAGCGCCAAGGACGTGCACGTCAAGGCGCTCAAGGCGCTGGTGGCGAGCGCCGAGGAGGGCGGACGAGCGGAGGTGCTCTACGCCGGCGGCGCCGGGTGTCGGCTGAAGATCACGAAGCTTCAGAAGAACTCAAAGAGCCGCAAGAAGTGAGGCGCGTAGGCAATGGGTGTACCGGCGACTTTTTTCGAAGGGGTGCTTTTTTCGAATTGCCCGCCTTCCGGGGGTCGCTTGTAATAATATTGCAGACCCGCCAGGTTTTTTGAGGAGCGGAGAACGAGTGGCTTCGAATTTTTTGAGTGACTCGGGTCGCGGGATTTTTGTGATACGGACGGAGGAGATTTGTTGATTGGGGTTTCGAGCGGAGGATAATTATACGATTGTAGTCGACTGTTGATTCTGTGGGATGGAGAGAATTTGGGAGGCTTGCGCGAAATTTTTCCAAACTGTATAAATATAAGGTTGATTGTACGAAATTTTCCGAAACGCACTTTTATGCGTCTTATTGAAATACCTGAAGAATACTCGATAGTTCGCATAATTAATGGATCAGCAAGCGAAAACTTATTAAGCGTGTGCACATATATATATAAATTTTTCTTATCAGCGTTATATAACGAATGTAAGACACAGATGAAATTGAAATCTAATTAAGATTGTTTAACGAACTCGTTTAAATAGTCTCACTTGTCAATCATTAGCTACGCAGAATTATTGTCGATTGATAATTCGATTTTAAAAAAGAAAACATTATTTATTTATTGCACATTATCGTTATTCGAAAGATAATTATTTAATAAAAAGAGGAATTAACGTAAAAATAATTATAAAATCAAAAGGTAAAAGAAGTTGTTATTTTTGTATTAAATTGACGTAATAATAGTGACGAGTAAAGTGAATAATTATCATTTAAACGCTCAGCTGTTATTAATATTAGGTGCATGCTAGAGGCGAAGAAATTTATTTTTAAAAATGTTTAATATCGTAGGCGTGAATTAATTAATCATAAAGTTTATGGCGAGAGATACCCGGAGTATTGCTTACTCAAAGTCCATGCTACTCGAAGAATACCTTACACCGAAAGATAAATATGTAGCTTTGAAGTAATATATATGTACGCATTCATTGCTCAGCAAACATTGTAGTCACATTAATTTGCATTGCGAATTTATTAAAAACCGATCGTATTAGTCGCCTGATCTTAGATCACTCGTAACTCTAATAAATTATAAATTTCTTTTATAATCAACTATCGGATTATACTCTACAAAAGAGTAATATAATTTTTTTTTAAAAATTGATATCTAAATAATTAATTTAAGCGAGAAAAATAACAAAAAAAAATTGAAACGAATATGTTGAATTTTACAAAGTTGTATACAATTGTTACGCCGTAAAAGAAATTAATGTAAATCGACGAAATCAACTTCGAATCGAGATTAAAAAACGTCGTTATATAAAAAAAAAAATGAGGAAATGTTGCAATGTTGTCGATTTGATATGAAATATCACAACCGTTTTGTAAGTAACCAAACAGCCATACGCAGTAAATGCGATACGAATCTATTTACTCTCATGAGTTTTAACAAAAAAAAAAAAAAAAAAAAAAAACGAACAATTATAGAATTAGTTGTGCGAGTATTCGTTTGTACCTCGACGACGATCTTTTTTATCCAACGCTTTTTTAGAAGTGTATACGTTTTTTTACCTAGACTCGCGAGTGTTATTCACCCCCTCGCCATTTGCAAAGATATATTCGAAACGTGAATAGATTAAAACGAAGAGGGGGTAATTTAATAGAAAAAAAAAACTGAAACAGAGGCTGTTGCGACTCTCCACAAGAGACCGTAGTAATATACTTACGCTGTTGTTACATGCATTGTAAAATACGGCACAGAGTAATATATTATATATCAAATAAAAGAAAAAGCTATCGAATAATTTTTAGCGATATATATATATAAATATATACGTATATTAATATCGACGACGACGAATAACCGAATGATTTAGTGAGTAAAACGAGTCGAGAGGAAGGAAAAGAAGCACGAGTGTGATTGCGCGAATTTTCCGCCAACATTTTTTCTCTCTCTATCTTTCTTTTTCTTCGGAAAATTCGACGAATTTCGCGATATTATACACATGCACTTCGGAGATGGAAATCGGATGAGGTCCTCGGGATGTTTTACGCGTAATTTTCAAAGGGACGACTGCCAAATAATGCCGAGGCGATATTATTGTTATACGAGTAATAATAAAAAGAAATTTTAAAGAAAATAAACGAGAAAAATGAAAACAGTAAATAGATACGAAAATAAGGATAGCATTATTAACGAAGGTATTTCGCTGTTATTAGTGCATAAGGGTGTATGCTTACGCGCAGTTCTTTCTCTCTAATATAAAAAAAGAAGCCCGGGATTCTTATAATGCGGACTGCACGGTGTATTCGGATATCCGATATTTGAATGGAGCCGATGAAGAGAAAAAAATAAATAAAATGAAGGGAAAAAACTTTTTCTGTTATCGAACGCAAAAAAAAATGTACGTACTAGCTGGTAGTCGATGTTTTTGTACTTTTCTTATTTGCGTGCCAAGCGCGGGAGGTCCAGATTTTTTATTGGGACAGTTCTTTTCGACAATCTTTTATTTTTTTACAAAGTGTATACTCCTTTCCGATGTGTATTGCATTAATCAACGACGATTTTTTCATTGCACGAAGGGATTTTTTAATAACTTCGACGAAACGAACAAAAAAAAAATACTAGTTATATTAAAAAAAAAAAAAAAAACGAGAATTAAAAGCTCAGTATATTGTCCATCGCATAAACGAATACATGAACATGACTTTGACGCTCGGCGTTCCAGTGCTAATTAAAGTGCGACACTCTTTAGAACCACCCGGCATCGTAGACACTTTTAATTACGAGCAATGCCCTAAATACTTTACTGCCGCCGGGAAGGCTCTCGCACTTTTTTTTTATTACGAATATACACGTAAAAGTCTGTAGGTATTTTTAAGGAGTCATTCTTTCGCACGGAATTTTTCCATTTTTTCACTAAAAAGAAATTTAAAAAAAAAAAGCATTACACCGCGATTCGCACGTTTCTTTGTATACCACGAGTAATTTTTCTGCATCTGTACATATTTGATAAAAGTGATGAATAACGCGCGACGCGGATTTAACGGAGCTCGTCGACGCCCGGTTTTCTACCTTATAGAAGCGGCGGCAGGAGACTTTTCCGACCGAGTTCGTTTTTCCAGATTTTTAATGCCGCCGGGACAAGTGAACGCATTTTGGATGGCGCACCGTGAACACGACGCGACTGCGTATACGCGAGACCAAAGCTGAAGGGATGAACGTTGAGCGATAAATTGATCGTGGGCGGGGATGATGTGCAGACGAAAATTTATGAGAAAAACTCTCCCGTAAAATTGTACTCAGCTCGAGCGATTTTATTATAGAGTATTTATGTATTTATATGTGTACACATATCTTCTTAATAAATGTAATACGTGTTTAATTCTTTCTTCTATTTATATTCACTTTATGGTACTTCAGTTGATTTATTTATTTATACCCTTCTTAGTGTACCCTAAGGAAAATTAATTACATTTGTTTGGATATGTGTTTATTAGGCAGTAATTTATCAAAAGTCTTAATAAATTTAGGTTGCACTTAATCTGGTCAATTTTGTTGATTTTTTTATGATTTATGCGATAAAATAACATTTTAAAAGATTTCTCAGTAAGGAAAATAATTCTAATAGTATTACTGCAAAGAAGAAGCTTTCGATCTAAATTTGCCGCGAAAGAAGACAGAAGATATTAAAAATGAATTACTATTTTAATTATGGTTATTGTAGACTTTAATGTATTTATTAAAAAATAAATAAAAAATACCCTATTCTGGGAGCATCGCGAAATGCGCTTCTAATTTTCGAGATGTTTTAGTTCTTCAGAAAAACTTAACATATCCATTAACATTTTTTTAAAAATTTTTTTATTTCCCAAATCTTCGTCACGTGCACATTATAAATGTATATGCAAAAAGTTTTGCAGTAATAAATGTGAAGTTCACGTCGATAAGTCACTTGGCATTGTGGCAGATAAGACTTTCGGCACAGGCGAGCATTATGTGTTAACTTAATTTTTACTTTAAAACATGTAAGTATAACGAGCGGAATATGTCAAGGCAAGCCTTATCCTATTATGTACACATGTCGCGGTGAATTGTCATTAAAATCAAAATTCTAATTTTTTTGAAAGTTTAATGCATAAAGACAGACTTTCACTTTCATTCTGGTATGGACTGGCAAATTAAAAAATAAAAATAATAAATAGCAATGGTAGATGAACAAATAAGAAATAAAATATAAAATAATACGACAAGGAACAATTGTGGTAATATTTAAAGGTAAAAGGAAAAAAATTGACTTGGAATATTTGTAACAGTCTCTTTATTGTTATGTAGCTTTCATTAATAAAAAACTTTCTTCATGATTGTGAGATGTAAGGGGTGAATGCGATAACATAAGAAAAGTCGATATCTCCTCATATTTTCTTGTCAAACATTCTTTACAATTGCACACATGCTTCTCTTTTCTCTGTTTTTTTTCTTTTTGTCACTTCGTAAGTTATGTTTCGAGATAAAAATTTGCTCGATACAATTTTTTTTTTTTTTTTCATGATTCAACTCAGCAGTGGATGTCTATTTACTTTGTACATACGTAAACGATAAAATACTTTTTTATTCATTATCAGAAATTTGGCCTATAATATCACTAATTGCTGAGATGCTTAGAAAAAACAAAATATAATTATATTTTTGGTAAAAATGGCTCGGATAAGAAATAATTTCACTGTTTAATCGCAGTTCACAGTAATTGCAGAAATTTTGTTTAAAAATAAAATGCACAGTGTAACAAATACAATTTTACAAGACTAATATACAATTTTAATTCTGAACTCAGTATTTCACGTTTCAAAAAGCATATCGCAATCATTTATAAAATTGAGTATGTGGAGAAAAAGTGATAAAAGTATCATTTGAAATGCTTCAAAATTTGTAGGATACAATCACAACAATAATCGAAACTCTGACAATAAAAGCAGCATAAATTTTTGTTACAATATCTGGAATGTTTTTAGAACCCACTGACAGTGAATAACTTTAATAACACCTTTAAAAAAAAAAATATTTGCAGATTTTTTTTCTGATACATAATTGAAAAGAATATCATTTTTTACATTAGTTTTATAAATTAATAAGTTTTATAACAAGATATTATTCGTAAAACTACATTTTCAAATTACATAAATGCTGATTTTTGAGGGACAAGTTACTTTGCGTCGATGCAGTAATTTTACTTTTATACAATACAAACTTCATTTGAGCACCGCCAGACTTTCAAAGTCATAAAATGCTTATAAATCTTTAATATCTTAATTTATGATTTTAAATGTTAAAAAAAAAATTATAAAAATTCGCCTTGCATACAGTACAGATAACACAGGGAACTGGAACTGGAGCTAACTTTTAGTCAATAAAAATGGCTTGTACAAAAGTAAAAATCTTAGTCAAATTCAACTATAAGCTTAGCATTGTGTGATGTTAAAAAGCTATAGTTTTATCAAATAGATCTGAAGACTGCTTAATATTGTAGTACTTTTTTAAATATAAGTACATACATTTTTATTCTTCACAAAAATGTTCAGTGATGCCTAGTAAATTGAAAAATGTTTAAGATACATTCTTTAGATAATATACATTAAAAAAAAAAAACAATTATTGAAGTGCTTCTTTTAGATTTAAACTGTATAATTTAATATGTGAATGATTTGTGAATTGGATAAGATAACATACATCTTTTAAGCAGCAACTAATTTTTTTTATAGAAAAATGTGACTGACAAAAATTGTAATATTGATTTGATATCTCTAAAGTGCATGCGAATAATATAAATATACATTTACAAAATTTTGGTGCAGCAACATAAATAATTTAAAAATAAGCACTTCAATTTAAATCATCTATATTTTATACACTCACAAAATTCTGTGCACTCAGTTCACTCATTCATACAAATTTTAACAAAATTTGTTAATCTTACATAGTACAACTAGTGTTCTTTTTCACTTACAGGCTTTACAATTCAGCAAAACAGCATTATCAGCTGAAGAAGACTTTATACCCAAAAAAGACTTATTTCTTTTTACTTTAATCACGATGCTGAATAATCCAATTGAACTGTCAGCTGCTTCACACCAGCTGCTTGGAATATCATTTGTGTATGTGCTACAACATACTTAGGATCCACAGTTCTTGCAACTTCCAGTTTCAAACAACCTACATAAATGTCAGAGCACAAAGTCCAAAAGTGTTGATCTTGAACACTGTAAACCCCAGCCAGCTGAGTAACTTTATTGTAGCATTGAGGCAAAACGTGATCCAATGCTTTGGGTTGCCTTTGCATCAGAATAAACATGGATTCCTTTAGAAGAGGCAAGACACTGAGGAATATTAAAATAGCTATAAACATTGAGCAGATTGGATCAGCTATCATCCAGCCAAACATCTGCATCAATACAGCAGAAATAATGACTCCAACAGAGCCAAGAGTATCCGCCAATATATGTAGAAAAACTCCTTTCATAATTTGCGAGTTTGCATTACTGTGTGAATGATCAATTTCAAGATCGAGATGATTGTGAGAATGGTGATCATGGTGGTTGTGAGAATGGCCGTGTCCTCCGTGAGAGTGTGAATGACTATGCCCACCATGGTTATGACTGTGACCATGGCTGTGTCCATGACTATGACCATGCCCGCATCCTTCTCCTCCATGACCATGATTAAATGCATAAATTCCTACTAAATTCACTAGAAGCCCCAGTACAGAAATTAAAAACAATCTCTCATGCTTTACTTCTGGAGGTTCAATAGCTCTTTCCACAGCTTCAGACATTATGAAAAATGCTATAAATACTAAAAATAGTCCATTCACCATTCCGGCAAGTACCTCTGCTCTTACGTATCCATAAGAAAACCTCTCATTTGCTCTCCATTTTGTTATCACTGAAGCAACCAACCCGGCAATTAGGCCAGTGCAGTCAAAGAACATATGAAAACTGTCAGATATTAATCCTAAGCTGTTGGTCCAAACCCCATACATAAGTTCAACAAATGCAAATGAAAAATTCAGCAGCAGAAAGAGGAATAAATTTCTAATTGTCTTGTCGGACCAAATCAGCCGCTTCCATCCTATGACTTTTTCCTTTACCCTAATAAGGATGCTTGGTGAGTCCTTGTGCGTCAGTGGAAGCATTTTTGTGGTTGCGATATCACTTTATTTACAAAAATTTCCTGCAGAAAATAAAATAATTACAATTAAGCCAATTTTTACAAATTAAAGTTATTGTTTATTCAAAAATCTACCAAACAAAACTATTTCCATTTTCAAGTCTTATTGCAAAATTAATTTACCTTATGGTACCAAGATTCTTATCAGTGACATTACAAACTTTTAAAACAGACAAAAACGTAAACAATTTCATAGTCATCTATTTTCTCCGTTCAAAACGAACTTAAATGAATGAAATAAACTGACAGCTGGTACCTTTCTATCAACAATGAATGCTAATAAACTTAAAGTTTTTTTTCCTTATACGTGCAAATACAGTGTTAGGCACTCTGTAGCAAAAAAGTAGGGTGACACGTCCACTGTCGGTGAGGTTAAGTGACGTCGACTGGTTAAAAAAGCACTTACCCCACAGTCGAAAAATGCCGTTACGATACCACTTGTTTGCGGACAAATGAGATGTACAAAAGAAGTTAATGTTCTACAAAATGCATGCTACAGAACTAATAGAAGGGCCGTCATCGTGCCGGGCTGCTCGAAAACGTTTGATGGGACGCCATGTTGCCCACGTTCCAGCGGCAGGCAGCGCTGCCATTCGCATCATTTTTTCAATTATTAGTAACAATCAGAAACAATTTCTCTTGCTTTGTTTAGTAATTATTTTAAAGTATCTCAATAGTAAACACTTGATTAAAATAAATTGGATGCGAAATTTGTAATAATTTCTTCATTGTTTGTAATGTATACTTTATTTTATGTCGTATTAGTAATAAATAATTTATGTCTCTCATTGGTTGAATTGATTAAGCGCTGATATTTGAAAATTCAGACTATATCTATCTTAATAATTTTTTATTGAATTTTCATTTTTTAAAGAGATTTGAATTAAAGATTCAATTGATGTGATTAACTAATATTTAAAGTACCCAATAATACGAATTACTATTAAGTTACAATATAATAAATTGTTTACTGTTTTATTTTATTATTAGACTGAATTTTTTATTTAAAAAAAAAACACAAATAATTATTATAATTTGTTAGACATAATTCAACATTGTATATATTACCATACATGTTGTTTTTTATAAAAGTACTTTTTAAAATTGGCGGGCATACAGGTGGTCAGCTTGATTAACGTAGTGCCCGGAAATCAGTAAAGCTGATAATGACGACGCAGTCCACTTCCTAGTCTCTTTCCGAGTCCACGTTCGCCATGGTGAGTAAGAGCAAGGAGTGGTGCTGAAAATTTTTACTTTTTTATAATGTTTATTCGAATAAATGTTGAAAAAAATTGTGAAATTATTAAAATTTAATCAATAAAGTGTAGAAATGATAATATGCATTATCAATATGTTGCGCGAAAACTTCTAAAATCGTTGAAAAAAATAGTGGTGCGACGACGCGGAGCACATGGTTCATTGACAACAATCATGTTTCATAAGCAAAATCGGGAATATTGACACTTTATTCTGTAATGTACAATTTTTTGAGATACATTAGTGGTATATTGCTATTTGATTTCGTCAAATGTAGAAATAAAATCATTACTTGAATGAATTTTGTGTTTATCGGAACTGCATTCAATAGACATAACCTAAGATGTGAATGTGATGAACTCCATTTTACCAGATATTCTGTGATGGCAAAATTACTGATTTAATGAGTCTGATAAAATAAAAATACAATAAGGTTTATTGTTATTAAATATTTTTATATTAATTGTCAATATTACTTTTCAGCCGCCTAAAAAGGACACGAAGGGGTCTTCCAAGCAACCTCAGAAGACCCAAAAGAAGAAGGAGGGAGGATCTGGTGGCAAAGCCAAGAAGAAGGTTTGTAATATAAATTAATTTTATTTAATTTCTAATTTATTTATTATTGTAGCTTATTTTCTTAAATGAGCTTTACATTGAACGGATTGAGTTTAGCATATTAAAAAGTGTACGGTTTTTTTAGTTATATATGTTTTTAAAAACAATAATTCTTTTAATTTACAGAAAAGATTTTAAAAATTTAATTAATTTCCACTTTAGTGATGAAACTTTATTTTCTTGAATGCTATGAAAGCTAAAAACTGATTTAATGAGACTGATAATTAATACAATACAGTAAAATAATTTTCAAGAAAGTTGAATAAGTTCTAACATATAATTTATCAAATTGCAGAAGTGGTCCAAAGGAAAAGTTCGTGACAAGTTAAACAACCAAGTGCTGTTTGACAAGGGCACATACGATAAACTTCTGAAAGAAGTACCAGCCTACAAATTGATCACACCTTCCATTGTTAGTGAAAGGCTCAAGATTCGTGGATCTCTGGCCAGGAGAGCGTTGATTGAACTGCAACAGAAAGGTCTTATTAAGCAAGTAGTTCAACATCATGCGCAACTTATTTACACACGAACGACCAAGGGTGATGATCCCGCTGCATAAAATCACTCCCTACCTGTATATTGATTTAATAAAAAAAAGTATATAAAAATCTAATCTTCTCTTATTATTTTGAAAAGGAACGAAATTATATCTATAAATTGCATAAGTTATTTAATATTTAAAAATTTATTAACTTTTATTGAGTATTGCTATATTGGTAATTAGTATTTATCTTTTTTACTAAATGTCTTTAAATTTATTGAAAATTCCTTTTTTTATTTTTAGTTTAAAACATTAAATTTATTTAAATTCAATTTTTTGACATTCTTTATATTATATCCATACAAAAGGCAAATTTTCAAATTTACCACTTTGTTATATTTAAAAAAAAAAGTTATTCGTTTGTTTCAGTGATGACAGTTTTCAATACTTCATCCATGTTACCTCTTCACTTTTTGTAATCATTGTGTGAGGGCTAAAATTACAGCCTAAACTAAATTTTTGTACAGTTTGGTCAAATGTTTCATTAACATTATGGTCTGGATTTATAAGATTTTACAAGTATTACTCTCCAAGTTTACAAGTTTTTCTATAATAAGAGTGTAAATTATAAATAAACAAAATAGGTTAAAGAAGTCACTCCCAGTGCACTTCTTTTTCTTTCGATGAATTATCTTTGCTGTTATGGCCGCTGGAAACAAAATTCGAAATTCTAAAGTACATGGTCTTGAACAACGTGGATATGTTATCGGCAAAAAAATTGGACAGGTTATGGTTACAAAATTTATTAATGTGCAGAATAATTATTATATTATTACTATTATATTTATAACAAATCAAACGTTTTATGTAATTTAATAATTTAAAAATATTTAATTTATGTGTAACAGGGAACACATGCAACAGTTCACATAGCTGAGTTTGTTGATGGTAATACAGGGAAGAAAGTTAAATTAGCCTGCAAAATTTTTGATAAAAAGAAAGCAGAAAATAATTTTTTGAATACATTTTTTCCTCGGGAACTTGAAATTCTGACAAAAATAGAAAATCCTCATATTATTCAAGTACTATTATATTCTTCATCAATCAACGATAAAATATAATATTTAAAAAGGTAAATAAAAAAGTTGAATGAAAATTAATCATTATAGGTACATAGTATTCTTCAAAGGGGCCCTCAAGTTTTTATTTTTATGAGATATGCTGAAAATGGAGATCTTTTGGATTATATTCTTCGACATGGGCCAATACCTGAGCAGCAAGCAAAAGTGTGGTTTAGGCAAATGGCAAGTGGCCTTCAATATCTTCACAAAATGAATATAGCTCATCGAGATCTGAAGTGTGAGAACATCCTTCTATCAAGGAAATTTCATGTAAAACTAGCAGATTTTGGATTTGCTCGATATTGTGTGAATGAAGATGGTAGAAGAGTTCTAAGTCAAACCTATTGTGGCTCTGCTGCTTATGCTGCTCCAGAAGTTGTTGCTGGCATACCTTACAATCCTAAATTAGCTGATGTCTGGTCTCTTGGTGTCATACTTTTTATTATGTTAAATGCTGTTATGCCATTCAACGATGAACATTTGCATAAACTTCTAAGAGATCAGAAGAATAAAAACTGGGCATTCCAACCGAAAATTCGTGATACAGTGTCCACCTTAGCAAAGACCATAGTAAAACAAATTTTGGAGCCAGACATAACACTGAGACTGACAGTCGACCGAATTTTGGGACATGAATGGGTTCGTAATAGAAAAGAGAAAACCAGTTTTAACGAAAGACTTGTGCAATCTGCACCATCTGCTAATCAACAAGTAATTTTAAAATATTCATAAATATTACTAAGTAAAATAATCGTTTCAGAGTTAAATTTCCATTAGAATGTAAAGAAATATAAAGTAAAGGAACACAATTAAGTAAACTTGTTGTATATATGTAGGAACATGGACCCGGAACAGCAAGTGTTGGTAATTGTCCTATAGGATTGAGTATGCGAAATCAATTGCCTCTATCAGTTAAATTGGGACTGAAGACATATAAAGCTTGCCCCGGATCACAAAGTAATAATGACTCTAGAACAATGGATATTTGAAAAAGATCCTTTTTCCCGCAAGACAACTGTAAAGGAAATTTATTCACTGCTAATAACAGCACGTCAATTTTATTTTTTATAAATTTGCACTTTTATTAAAAATTAATTTAAAAATCATTAGCTTGTTCAAAATAAAGACTACAGTTAATAGCAATCATGAGTTTATTTATTGTACAACTATATCCTAAATTAATGTACAAAACTATAATTTTTGGTTACATGTATAGGTACATGAATAATGATGACGTATATAATATCGCGCACATATATGTATAATTAGATATAACGATATAAGTTTACGTATAGAATTATTTTATTTCATATGTAGTATATAGTTTACAAGTAGTTCCTTGCAAATCCAGCAAACATTTCCATACTTATACTATATTTCAACTATAAAATATGTATACTTTCTTTTTCACATCTATCATTAAGAAAAGCGATTATTCTAAATGATTGTTTATAAAAAGGTATAGATAGATATAAATATAAATAAACATTTTTTTAATATGCAATAAAGTACAATAAATAAAAAAAAAATTAAATTATAGAATATATATTAAACATTAAAAGTGGATGTAAATCCTACGAGTTACCCACGTAGAAATATTACACGAGATTTCGCTTGCAAAAACATTTTAGTAATTGTAAAATTAACTTAAAAAATAAAATGTTTATAAGCACGCTAGAAAATCTATTCTTAAATAAACATTATATTTTATACAAATTATATTTAAAAGTTAATCAAGTTAAGATCTCCAATGAGATCTTACGTTTAAAATCAGCCACGCGAGATCTCACATCATGATTATAGCGCATAATATTTTCACGCGGGTATATAGATCTTTAGCTAAATCGGCTGAATAGACAATAAAAAAAATGTTCGCTCAGACTTGCAGAAACTACTCTCACATTAAAACTATAACAAATAATTTACACGATCTCGCATGTGATTCGCTGGCAGTCAGAATTGCTCCACATAGCACCGTCCACGAGATTTGTCAACAATAAAATATTTCGAAACGAGTGAATTTGACTACCATTAGTGGGCGAATTATCTGACACTTGTCTAATCTATAAAAAAAAAATACGATAAAACGAGTTTTCTTTTCTTTTCTTATAGATTGTTAAAAATTACATAGGAGTAGAAAGCAACAAGGTGAGATTAATGAAGGTCCATAGGAAGCATATTCCTATACATACAATTATTAGTTCACGCGCATTCTTCGCCGATAAGTCTCGGAGTCAGTAGTTAAGAGTGTATAATTCAAATCGTTGTGTACAAATCTATTAGGCACTTTGCGTGTACGGAAAGGTATTTTTTTTTTCATCTTTCTTTTTGTAAAAAAATAAAATCCTTCTCTCCCTAGGGATAAGATAATCGCGACCTTAAACCCAGCCGCCGGTGAGCTTGTGGAAGAGCTCCTCGTTCAGCGTCTGGTTGGCCTCCTTGGAGCGCATCGACAGGAAGATGTAGCCGCCGATGAACTCGTGCAAGACTTTGCAGTCTGCCGACTGACACTCGAAGATTATGTTACCCTCCTCGAACTGGACCATCATGTGCTTCACCTCCCAGTTGACGTTCCAAGCCTGAAAATTTGTTATTTTATTAAACTTTTTGAAAGTTTCTTTTACATATCGGTGCGGTTATCTCGAAGTTACTGAACATAAAATACATGGTTTTGTGTCTTTTGATAGCAAATCGCCACGCAACAAATTTTTTTTATGTATAGTTGCGATTTAATTCATTATAGAGTGATCATGTTCTAGGACTTACAGCGTCATCGTAGCTGTTTACCAATTTAAAAAGAAAGATAACGATATCAATGAAATATTGTGTACTATACGAGGTGCTAATCCTTTCCTCAATAAAAAGAGATTATTTTATTTAAGATAAGATAATTAATTTACGCAATGAAGATATTTGCGTTACCTTCATGGTATTGTATCTCCAGGTTTTCAGATGGTCACCACTGTGAAGGTCCATACGCATCAGTCGATTGCTGGCGATGCCCAGAAGCTCGTCCTTGCTCTTCTCGTTAAATCTCACTACGAAGAGAGAAATGCCATACTCCGGTAGCGACTGCCACGCTTTTATGTAATTCAACTTAGCTTCGATCAGCGGCAGATCTTTGACATTCGCGTGAGCCTCGAGAATCCTTTGGATTACCTGAGAACAGTATCGTCATTAATTATACAATATCAATAAATAGCAATTAATTTATTAAAAGTACGACATAGTATATTCCAGAAGTGAATAATCAGGTGATCATCGTCATAAATTATACGTTATTAATAAATTAGTATAAGTAATATATTAAAAGTATACGTTCTGGAAGCGAATAACCAGGAGATCATCGTCATTTATTATATATACAAAGATTTAAAAAACAATCACTCACTTTGCTCTTGAGTTTCTTTGCGAATCTCGGCGCTACGTAGTCCTCCGGCGTGATATCGCCGAGTGAATTCGGATTTATGGCTGGAGCAGGGGCCGGCCTCTGCAGTTGCAGGAACGCTATGATGCCGTTCACTTCGCTTTCGTACGACGCGTCTGCCAGGGTGCGGCCCTTCGCCGCGAGTCTGCAGGCGGCCATCCATTTGGCGTATTGTTGTTCCTAAAAACAATGACAATTAACTCATAATCGATTCATTTGGTGACACTGAGTTCTTTTTTGGCGCAAGAAATTTTTTACCACAAAAAATATTCGAATACTATTATGGTAGTGTATCAAGACATAAATATATAGTTCAACAAGTTTTTTTTCAACATAATTACTTATTCAAATCTTGATATCGTATCTTTTTTTTATCATTTTTTTTTAATCCTTAACGATGTATAGTTCTATTGGTCACGTCCTCATTATTTTTTTGTTTAACTAACGTTACAAATAACGTAGCCACGTTATAAGACGTTATTGCGATGATTTAGTGACATTGTTTACGCGCCGAATCCCAGTCTATAATATAAGAAGTGCACAGGCCAATATGTGAGCAGTTTAGTTCCTCTAACTTTGGGTTCTACTCTGTTCTCAACAGAGTTAGGAGATTCTGGAACTCTTTGCCCAGTAGCATTACATCTATCTGTCCCATCGGACAATTTAAAAATTCTTTAAAATCTTTTACTTGTAGATTTAACTTAATTTTAAGTTTATTTAGTTTTAGTTTATTATATAAGCTTTTGTACTTAAGGACTCCTAGTCCGTTTAATTATTAAATAAATAAATAAATAAAATAAATAAGTAACGTTAGTTAAACAAAAAACAATGAGGACGTGACTGCCAATCGCGAAAAAGTTTGTTACAAAAGATACTCGAAAAAAAAAATCATCTCACTGTCACAAAAATAAAAGAAATAGGTACTAACGTTATCGCATCGTATCCACATTTCGGTCATGCCCTCGGCGCTGGGCACCTCGAGTCTGATGCCGTAGCGGCCCTGCGACAGGTGCACGTCAGGCGTGACCTCGCAGCCTCGCAAGTTGACCACGTGGACAGGACCGTCGGAGCCGTTGGCATCCTCTCGGCTCTTGTAGAGCCTGAGCTGGAGGTCGCGGCACGTGAACCAGTAGCGCTTGAACGCCTTCAGGGTGAAGCGCTTGGGCTTGAAGAAGCGCAGGTAATCGCAGAGCTCCGGCACCTGGGTGATGTCGGAGGGCCCGTTGCTGATGCTGCTGCCCTCCAGGGTCACCTGCAGATCCGTTAGGGCTGCGTCGATGTCGTCCTCGGCCGGTGGCTGCGTGCCGTTGCTGTCGTAGCTCGTTTGAGGTACGCTCGCTTGAAGGTTCACTTGGACCTGTGGATCGACAAATTTTCCCGTTAATTTGTTGCTTTTTTTTAAATTTTTTAAATACATATTTCTTCAACTAAATCAGTTTTTTTTAAACTCCACTCTCTGTTTCTCTTTTAAATTTGAGTAGTTTAAAAAAGAATACTTAGACAGATTATAAGCCTTTAGACAGATATATATTTGATTTTTCATGAAGCATACATTTGTTTACGTCTCGATCTTCGCCCTCGCGTTGGTTGTAAATTTCAAAAGCGAAGTATGAATAGCTAATAAATTTTTTTTTTTTTATATAAGTAGAAAATTTTAAACAATGTTAATTACAACGTCTACTTTAGCTCTGACTCCCAAGGATCTTCAATTTTTTAATAATTCATGAACACTACGTTCTAAAAAAATTCGAACTAAAGCATTCAATGTAAGCTTATTTATATAACTTTACAATTCAAAATACCTTTGCACTTCAACGCAATCGAAATTTGTATAATAAATAAGAGCACATTCCCTCCTACAAAGTTTTCCTTTAAAATTGTACTTTCAAAAAAAAAAAAAAAAAAAAATATCTCACGAGTTCAAATTGGCCTCGTTCCCGGCAGCCAGCGGACCATTTGCAAGCGAAGAACGCGTGAAAACTCGTTAGCGCCGCCGTAAAAATAAAGGCGCACAGTGCGCGGCGTAAAAGCTGCATCTCAGAGTAAGCTCTTGCGCTGTAATTCACGCGCAAACGACTCCTCTGAATTTTAAAAGGAAGCGAAATACCGCGCCAGTCGTCAGCTCGAAGCCGATTAGAGCGAAACACTTCCCCCGAGTCATTTCCCGCCGGCTCCCCAGCGTACCTAATAAAACCCCGAGAAAAAAAAAAAGAAGAAATACAAAGGTGAACAGCGCTCGCGCCTCCTCGTAAAGGCACAAAAGCGCAGGTATATATATATTTTTTTTCGTTAAAAATTCAGCAAGGAGGGAGACGCACCTGGAGCGCGGCGAACATGAGCATCTCCTCCTCGGTGCAATCGATCTCCTCGGCGAGCAGCTGCCACTTGGCCTGCTCGTAGATCATGTTGATGCGCACCGCGTCGGTCTTGGGGTTGAGGTCGTAGAAGGCGTAGAACTTGAAGCGGAGCCTGAGGGTGTCGTACTCGCGTATGCCCTGCTCCATGATGGAGAGCGAGGAGTCGAGCCAGCCGACGTTCATGCGCGCCCGCTCGACGAGGCTGCGCGGCCGCAGCAGCTTGGCCCGCACGTCCGGCGACACGCTCGCCGGGCTCTGGACCAGCTGCTCGCTCAGTCCGCCGTTCAGCGCCTCCAGGCTCATTGTGCTGTTGTTCGCGTTGAACGAGCCCGTGCTGCCGAAGCCCAGTGTGTTGTTGTTGCGCTTCCAGGTCGCGGTGTGCTGCGCGACGAACGTTTATTTACTTATTTATTTATTTAAATATTTCCATGGTATACTTTATATTTCTTATATAAGTACGCTGAGAAAAAATTCTAGTAAAAATTACTGTCCTGTTTAGAAAAGTGGCCACAGACTGTCATGTAGCGGAAAAATTGCAATCCTGTATTATAAATTTTACTAGAATTATGGTAAAGTTTACAAGTTTACAATAATTCTAGTAAACTTTACAATACAAGATGGTAATTTTTCCACTACAGGATGGTAATTTTTCCACTGCATGACAGTCTGTGGCCACTTTTCTAGACAGGATAGTAATTTTTACTAGAATTTTTTCTCAGTGTACAATCTAGAAGTAATTTAAAAATAATCGTAAGCTAAACTATTGTAATCTTAAAATTAAACTTAAACATTTGTTTAAATTTTAATAGTTAAATTATTTCTAATTATAGTCTTTTAAATTTTATTTTAATTGATTTCATTGTGGATCTTTTATTTATTTGTTTCGTGAAATTAGACGGGATGACTATGTGGGGACACCTTTGAAAAGTATAATATTGAAAAAAATTGCGTAGGAAAATTTATTGGTATTATTTTAGAAAACTAAAAATTTTATTGTAAAAGTTTAAACCTGAACTATTATTAGCATTCTGAAGCATTAAAGTAATACTTGAAGAACAAAGAATTTTTAAGGGCACTAATAAAGTTATTATGTTGTTTAACGATTGCAAACTTGAAAAATAGTGACTAGGAGTAGTTTAAATACAACAATGATTATGACCATTTAAAGATTCGAATTTATTATCTTTTTTCAAAATTAATTTCTTATTCATTTAGCAGTGTATTTACGTGCAATTGTTGCAATAAAAAGATTTGTTATGAAATAAAATACTTCTTATACTCGTTTTTTATATTCCATTATAGATAAAAAAGCTCCATGGTTTTATTAAAGTTCAATGACGAACGTTTTATAATAATTACACGCAGTAAAAATTATAATACCCAACAGTTTTAATAAAAATTTCAGTATGAATTAAAATTTAATCACTTAAAAACATCTTATTAGCAGTGTAGTGTGTAGCTACTTAATTACAACCCAGCGAAAAAAAATGTCAAAACATTTATTAAAAATCTCTTTTTCACCATAAAAAGAGCTACTAAAAACCGCTAGCATACCCATAAAAAAAAAAGACCGCAGCTACTCTTTACAGCACTCGACATATAAAAAAGAAGCCTCCTCCTTGCACTTCTCGCCTAAGCAACGAGGAAAACAAACTTTCGAAAACGCAGCGCGGCGCAGCGCTCATCCATACGTAAGTAACCAAAGCAAAAGGAATCCCAAGAATCCCCTTAACCCCTCGAGTACAGTTCCTCCCATTGTAAAATCCCCATAAAACCGAGAAGAGAGGCCCGAAGTGTACGCCGCTCGCCCGACCTAACAGTATACCCGCGGAGCCTCTCGGAGCGAGCGCATATCCTACGTGCGCCCGTTGTTTTGACAAGTGCGCCGCGTCGGCGCAACACGTGTCCGTCGGATCTACATATAATACGCCGGAGGTGCACGCGCGCTTACCGTGACGGGCGAGCTGATGGGCGTGCTGTGATTGCGCTGGTTCGTGGGGGTGACGGGGGCGCACATGAAGGGGTTCGACTGGTCGAGGCTGCCGGTGGAGCCCTGCGGGCTCTGCGTCGCCGCTATGAACGTGTTCGTGTCGGCCGCCGCGTGGTAGCCGTTCTTGTGGCTCTCGATCTTCTTCTTGGCCAGGAGGTCCTTCGAGTTGTACTTCAGGTGGTTCGGCTCAAGGGGCTTGCTGAACGAAAGCTCCTCCGGGTGTCTGATACCTGGAGAGATGAAAGTTTTTATTTATTTAAATGTATTGAGAGTTTCTATATTTTTCTATTTATATTAAAATTTATATTGTTTATTTGCGTAGTATAATAATTTTATTTGAATTTGCTGCGAGAATTACGTTTTTTAATGAGAATCGGGGAGCTTGCAGTATGAAAGCTCTTTACAGCGTCTGACATTTGGACAGTGGGAAAGCTTCTATATTCATGAAAGTATTTACTGTTTTTATAAGTAGTAATGACTTTATTGAAATTTACTTAGAGAATTAATTATTTCAATGAGAATTTGAGAGCTTGCAGTATGAAAGCTTCTCAAGGTGCCTGACAAATGAACAATTTAATAAATTAAATATTGTTGTTTCTTCGTGCTCTGGTATCTCGTTATCTCTGCGTGTGTAAAAATTATAAAGAAAATTTATTATATTAGCTATTATTTTAATTAATTGTTTCGCACATACGAAGGCCGTAGACTTGTTTATTTAGTTTAAATGATACTACAAAATATGCTTTCATTAAAATGAGCTTTCCGAATGTGCGAACTTAATTAATTTCAAATGCGTGACTTGCGCGTATAAATTACTTTCTCAACAAACGAGCTTTCAAGAAAATTGCAACAATAAAAAAAAAGCATATCTGACACCTTATTACGCTAGCTTAACTTTATACCGCAGATATTTCATAAGCAGCAGCGTTAAATTGCACCATAAATTCACACTTAAACTTCGATATTTATGGCTCGAACGCGGCAAAGATTAATTTTATAAGCAAACCTCAATATCATCAATCTTTATACGTTATCTTGTAAAAAGTAATAGAAGCGATTTCTATAAAATTTTACTACGCGCAGTATTGCGCGTAGACTAACGCCAGGTCATAAATTTAATAATACAAAATTTAAAAAAAACAAAAGCAAATTCCACTCCTCCCTCGAGCTTTTCTTACATCGTGCACACTTCTCCCGCCGCGCAAACAAGACATAAACTTTAGAAAATCGCTTTAGAGGCTTATGCAAGTCTTCCAGTCGGATCCGCGCTAAAATGGGCCCCTAAATAGCGATGATCCAAACCACTCGGCAAATCGAAAAGTCCATAAGGCATTATATTCGCGCGGAGGGAGACGAGCGTATGTCTACGGCCCAACCGGTTTCCCCGATGCCATGTGCGACGCACGGCCTCCTGCGGCATCTGGTCGTCCCGGGCCCGACGATGACGCCCACGAAACTGCAAATCGTCGCGAGGTATTCACGCCTCGATCGATCATCCTTTTTTCTCCACTAACGCCCGGACCATTCGAGACTGTGTCAGTCTGCTGCCGCGAAGAAAGTGACGCGCTCGAGGATGAATATGTGGTTTCGCGCTTGGAATTATTCCGAGAAAGGATCAAAGGACCCATCGACGCGTTGACTCGTTTATTTCTTAATTTATACTTAAAAAATTAAGTCAAATAGACAATAGCTTTACTATTGAAAAATAGCAATATGTTAAAAAAATTCACAGAATATCGTTTTTAAATTAAAAATTTCTAAAATATGATATATAAATTATTAAAATGATTCATCTTGGAGATTCGTATATTTCTTTTGCTTTAAAAATTAAGATAAAATGTTATATATGTATCTTTAATGTATTACGAGATAACAGTTTAAATAAAAAAACAAATCGATAAAATATCGTTTTTAATTATAAATGTAATATTTCACAAGGAGATTTCTAAAATAATATACAATAAAAGAATCCACAGCAACGGAGAAGATTTCTAAAATAATATACAATAAAAGAACCCACGGCAACGGAGATTTGTACATCTCTTTTTTACTTTAAAAATAAAATAAAAATATATTATACATTTGTACCTTAATACAAGATATAACGCTTTTATTTAAAAAGAAAAATGGATAAAATACCGTCTCCAATTAAAAAGTTATAATAATTCACCGTGAGATACGTGAAAAACGTTTAAAAATGCAGTCGATCGAACTGCGCGTACACTGAATTCGCGACGCGACAAAAGGAGGGGTGCAGAGTGAGACCGCGCGACGGAGTAATTACGGAGAAAGCGCAATTACCCCACTCGCAGGCGTAATGAAGGAAAGCAAAGAGGATAAAACAAAAAGGCGGCGCGAACGCGTCAGGTCGAGGGAAGGGACGTCGACGCGATAAATTAGCGGCTCGTACAGCCGCGTGACCTTCGCGTGACTCGGTCGGATTTTTCACGTGGAGGTCCGCAACAGCCCGGAATAATTACCCGCGCGTCCCGGAGGAGGCGTCTTTCCTCCCCCTCGACCCCCGCGCGCCAGGCTCAAAGGGCGCCGTCGTAATAAATTATTTGCGCAGCCGTCCGACGCTGCACGCACATGTGCGCGCGGCCTACCGTTATCACGGCGACTCGCCCGCTTCTTTTCGTCGAATATATCGGTCTTTAGCTTCGTTGGCTCAGCCGAGAGTGATATTGATAATTTTTCTTTCTCGTCTGGGCTTCGAGGAGGTACCGTTAAGTATTAGCTTCCGGTTGGATGTGATTTTATGTAGAATGTTTTTTAATTTTTTTTGTTTAATTTACGCGACCTTGTATTAACTATATTTACACGGTTTTAAGGGATTTTTATCACGTTGATGAATTAGAGAATAAAAAAATAACATTTATTTTATTATTGTGAATTATTATTATTTTCTTTTTAATTGTGAGGTACGAGGTATTTCAGTGGCTTGTTAAAAGAATTTTCGTATTTTGTACTAAGTTTTCTAGTGATAAATCGACATTTAATGGAACAAGTTCGATAAGACTTTATCACGTAATAATTTCTCGTTCGTATACGCTATTTATATCACCATCTGGTGCAACATGAATCATCTTGTGTAACAATGTAGAATTCTTTGTGACAAAAATAGAATAAATAATGTGCGGTATTCTCCTACAATCATAAGTAAATTGCAAATTAAATGTCTTAATTAAATTAAATGTGTATAAAATTTAATAAAATATCCTCTCTTGGTAAAAACGATGGCGCAGGATGTTGTGAAGCGTTTTAAAATAAAATTAATTTAAAACATTTTAATGTGCATACAAGAAGTTTATTTAATTTCTTTAATAGATCAATAAACTAATTATTAAATTTTTAAATTTAAATTAAGCGTGTATTGATCACAAATAAATTCCGTACCGAATCATTTTCTAATCTCAAAATGGTAAGAGCACGAAGCACGTGAATTTTTTCATAGTAGCTTAAAACCTCTCATTACCTCAAATAATTAATAATAGGTTTGTACTCATGTATACTAAACATTTATATAACCGATGCCTTATTTATTTAAAAAAAGAAAATTCTCATTGCAGTAAATTAATATCTACATACAGTTACAAGTAAAAAAAGAGTGTCGATATTCTCACCCAATTCCTTGCACAGATTGATGACGGCATTGAAGGTCTTGACGGAGAAGTCGACCCGACAGTCGAGGTATCGCATGTCCGGCAGCTGGACCCTGAGGGTCTTGTGCATGGGCGTGAAGTGGAGTATGGCGTCGGCGGCCACGCCGTACTGGTCGAGGGTACTCCTCGTTCGCGTGAGCCAGTGATTGCGCGCCGGCCACCACAGCGCGTGGTCCGACCAGTCCATCGCTATGTCTGCAACCACAAATTAACAGATCACACAGTTATTCACGCCGAAGCCGATGCAGGCTCATTTTTGCTTCGCACAAAAGCATCGATAATGGTACACTTTATACTTTGAAGATTTTTTTTTTATTAAAAGCAAACTAAATATTTGTGGCGCAAGGCTTTTACGTAATAAGATGCGCGCTAACTTTTAATTTTGTATATTATACAAATTAAAGAAAATTTGACCATTTTTCAATTTCAAAAAATGTTATAATATAATTGAAGAAAAGCGGACTTCTCCTATTTAAAATAGACACAAGAGGTGCCCTTTTTTCCTTATAGAAGTGTTTAATTCAATGTTTTAAACCGCGCGCAAAAAAATTGGCGCTATTTTTAAACTGTTAATATTAGATATAGTGTACAAAAATGCGCTATTTATATTATTCAAAACAATTATTTATTACATCTCAGTTTTTTGTGAAGTGCTAAACCCCATTACTTTTTGTCAGTATAAAAATAACTTTAAGTGTAAAAAGAATTAATAGATATTGTATTCAAAATTTAAGCCTAAACAGCAAACGTCAAAACGAAACGAATACTTTTACTACGTCCGGTTTAGGAGTATTATATACCTGACTCGTAAAAAAACAGCCGAGGAATAGAAGAAAAAACGCGCGAGTGTCGGCGAACCGAAAGAATCGAAAGCGAAACTCACGGCGAAGCAATCAAGCCGCAAGGACAAGCACCAGGAGGCGCGCCGTAGGTATATCCGTCATTGATAAGCGAACAAAAGGAAGTTATAACGTATTCACGGGGCGCGTTTTCTCGTTAAAAGGGACGGGCGTCCTTTTTTTTTCGCGTCAAATTTTTTTTTTTGTCTCCGGCGGTGCATGGCCCTGCACATCCGGCGCACGTGCGGAGGAACCCTGGCACGCGTCGATGTACGTAGCTATACACGCGCGGGAATATTCGCCGCGCATCTGGCTCGCCTCCACCCGCGCTTACGCGGACGTCGGGATGAACGAATCGCTGCACAAAATTACTTTTTCGCCGGATGGGCTACTGTGTTACACGTCCGCGTTGGTTCAACAGATACTTTTAGACATTTTATTGGCAAAAAAGGTGTTGACGAAAATTGTACTGTTTTTAATTAAAAATAAATCTTTTGGATGTTAATAGTATTAAAATTTATTAGAATTAAAACAAGGAATTAAAGTTTGCATGTTTTCTTATACAAAATTATTTTGTTGATTTAACTATAAATATTTATTTGAATTAACAAAATTATTAACTAAAACTTTGGTTGATTAAACCACATGTACAGTTAAATAAACTAAATCGGTTTGGAAGGAAAATTTTAGTTATAGATCTACAAAACTGTTATATTAAAAATTATAAGTGGCCCTTACTTAATTCATTTTCTAGATGTAACGTTATTAATACACGTATTGTTTAATTTGAATGATAAAAAAGCTACGCACAATTATGTTTGTATGACATTTACATCTACACCTACATAAATGTTATCAGATCCTTTTTAATTCAAAAAAATAAAATGAAATCTTATAGAACACTTAAGATAAATAATATTAAAAAATTAGTGAGAAAAAAAAGAAAAAAAAATTCTTAAAAATCAATCGACAAGCTTCTCGTCCCTAATCATAATACTAGTATACGAAGTTACAAAAAATGAAGGAATCTCAAAACTAGTACAAAAATACAAAAAACTAAGGAATTCCCTGAAAATTTTTGCATAATTTAAAGGGACAGCAACCCGTAGCCCATTAAGGACATGCTCGCTTATACTCCTCAGCGCTCGCAAAGACTTTTCCCCGCTAAAAGATCGGATCTCGTAAAGCCGCCACTTATCATTACGAAGACGCTCTCCGTAAATAGCTCGGTGGTGGTATTCTCTCTCGCGGTTTCTCTCGCAAACGGCTCAAACAGAGGAGGGCCCCAATTGCCGCGCGAGCCTTCAATTCAGCGTCTGACGCGCGCTCGCACCGGAAAAACGCACCGCACGTATAGTCGGTTGCTCGCTGCACCCGCGGCCTTTTGTTGCGCCGCGGAACCCCTCGGCTCCACTTGGCGCCGACGCTCGAGAGGGTCTCTCGCTTTCCCCGGCGCGCGTGTCGCGGAGTTTTTAAAAAGAAGGCCGACGCGGAGCCCTCTTCTTCCCTCGCGCTTTTTCCTCTCCCGATGATGCCGGCTCGGTTGTTCGCGCGCGCTTACTCCACTGCTCCTCGAGAGGAGGAGGCGAGTAGTCGAGCCCTCGCGGGGGATTTTTCTTGGGCGGAGATCGAACCGGCCGGGAGTACCTCCGGCGGAAAGGCGCATTGTTGAGGAGAAGGGTAATTACTCTTCGCTCGCTCTCGGGGAGGCGCGACGCTCGGAACTTTCGACTCCTTGAAAAATTGACTTTTTTTTTACCGAGGCGCGTAAAGTTCTTTCTTTTTTTTTCTTTTGAGTATCGTTCACCGGGGGCACTTTAATTACGGTATCAAATAAATCGTTTTTTTTTTTACAGTTTTTTTTGCAGTGTATAATTCTCTTTTGAAAGAAGGATGGCAGCTGATGTTGTGAAGTATTTTAACGAGTGATTTGATTGGTAAACTGGCGCTAAAATTTAAAACGATCTGACGTGCGTGCAAAAAGTCTGTTTAAAATGTTCTGGATGATTAAGTGTTAATAACAACAAAAAAAATTAATTTTCTAAGCTGTGAAGCAGATGGACTTTGTTAACGTTGTATAATATTGGGGAACGAAGTATTAAAAAACTAATTGATTTAAAATTTAAAACGATTTTCCGGGAATTCAGCAGTAAAGTTCTTTCTGCTCCATTTGTCATTTTTACACTCTCTTTGTCTTACGTTTTCTTCTCCTCCCTCTTTCTTGAGAGTCTTCGCCTTACAATACTTAACTCTCGCAATCCCCTTCGATGTCTTATAAAGTTCAACGAACTTTCTCAACTCTACTTAACAATACGACAAAAAAAAGAAAAGCTCATAATTTTTCACACCCTCATAATACAATACAATATTTGTAAAAAAAAAACACAATAGAAACTCCAATTTAATACGCACATATAAATATATTAATCGATACCCACCAGTAACCCACAAGTCAATTTAAAAAAAGATAATTACCTACAATAATTATCTACAGGTATATATAATAAAGTAAACTAAAGCTCCCCTTCATTCGCACCTGCCATTGCGAAATTGAATCCACACATACACGGAGAGAAATGTTATAGTAAAAATTACTGTGTTCCGTAGGAGCAGTGGGATGTACTCAACCTATGACAATTTTTACTATAAAACATAGTACGTACAAAACAACATTTACTAGGTTTTATAATAAAAATCGTCATAGGTTGAGTACATCCCACTGTTCCTACGGGAACACAGTAATTTTTACTATAACATTTCTCTTCGTATAACGCACTCGACTCGCGCGCTTATCGATTTTACAATCGCCGCAAGGACAAAGTTTTCATCGCGGAGCCCCGGAGGCAACACCGGCGAGTCGACCGCAGCGGCCCGCCACCCGTGGCTCGTCGGCGAAGGGTCGCCGACAAGGCTCCGGGAGAAAACAATCCGACGAGTCGCGGCGGGAGCTTGGCAAGGTGAGGCGCGCCAACAGCTGCGGGCGCACTTCCGTCGCGGTCAATTTGACGACTCACGGCTGTGCAGCGGAATCGAAGCCCCGCGCGATGCGCCATCCCCCCCGCCGAGGCATTTATCGCGACTATTAGCCTTTCCCCTGCCTGTGCGGACACATGGCGAGCGCGAGGCTTCCCCGCAAGCGCGCGCTTTTCGATTAACGATTTCATTGAGTTATTAGGCGGCTGCTCGTCGGGGACGACCGCGAATGAAGAAATCGGCGGGATTACGGAAAGGGGGAGGGGGATTGACGATGACGACAGCGTCATGAGGATTCTATTGGTGTGGGGTTGATTTAAGGCTGTTTGGGAATTTTCACTGCGGGAGGACATAAATTTTCCGGCCGATTGTGCGAAGTGACTTTTACGTTCGATTCAGAAAGAATGGAAATTTTTACAATGGGTATTATTGTGTTAAATCCGCAAGCTGCGAGCCTCGCGGTGATTTCTATAATCTTCGAATTTTTTTTTTAGCTGCGTGAAAAGACGTTTATTGGACTGAAATAAACGAAGCTTTTTTACGAGAATGCTAAAGTTTTAATAACAGAAGGTATTTTTTTTTTTTTTTTTTTTTTTTGCTACTGTCTATAAACGACTTATTCTCATAATAAGCCTGTTAATTAATGGACGGAAAAGTGTTTCTTTTTTGGTCATAAGCAAGATAATTATCATACCTAGTAACAAGACTTGCTGTCATTTTTAACAGTCACTTTTTACCAGACTTGTTACTAATTAAATTAATGGTCGAAAATTGAATTCTGATTCGTATCAATTTCTCATTATTAGCCCCTGCTTCTATACATTAAGTAACAAATGTAGAAAATACCTGAATTAATTCTTATATACAAAATAAATTTCTATTTATTATTATATATTTTTTTTTAATCTTTAAATTTTTATCTAAAAAGAAAAATATTTTACCTTGGGATACCTGAATTTCTCCTCAACAGGATATTGGTAGGCAAAGTCACTAGGCTTGCCGTACCTCATGATCACAGCCTCCTCCACGTCGGTGTCGTTGAAAGTGGCGAACGCGAGATGCTCGCCACTGGGTGAAAACCACATGGCCCGATCGGTGCTGAACACCTCCTCTGAAAATTAATTTTTATTCCATTCGCCGTTCGATATACCGCGAAAAGAGTTTTAGATATACGCGAGCAGCATGCAAGAGCACATTTATTTTTTTACTGCGCCCAGAATAAACGTGTGCAATATCAGGGAAAAAGTAAATATTGGCAGAGAGCAAACTTTTCGCGTAAAAAAATATATTTTCCCACGAAACAGCCAGCTGCAATTTAAAATTTTTCAAAGCCAAATTTCCGGGGAGTGATTTATGCTCTCGTACATTTTATGCGCGCAGGTGTTTGTTTATTTATTTATCCTTTTATTTACTTATTTATTTTTCTAAGCACACTCGCGGCAAAGAAAGAGTTACCTTCGTAAACCCAGTCGGGTACGCCATTGTAAACAGCCTGATGCTTGCCATCGAAGGTGACGCGGCGAGTCTCGACGTCGTTGCGACTGAGTTGGTGATAGTAGATGTCGTTCTTCAGGACATAGACTAGAGCACTGCCTCTAGGCGCCCAGAAGGCCGTCGACAGCTTCTGACCGTCGGCCAACGGCGTTGATGCTCTGCGCAAACAGGAATTTCCACATGTAAATGTGCATACACTCGGTACAAGGACACGGTAAATGCATGGAAAATGTTGATAACGTTAAACAAGTATACACTCGATTAATACTCTTATTTAATGAAATAAATATAAATAAAACTTTTGTTGATATTGATAAGTAATTTAAAAATGTAAATACAAAGAAAATCAGATTTACAGATAAAACTTCTTTTTAAATGAAATACATTTTTTTATTTAATAACTATACATATTTTTATGATAATTAATTTAATGAATGATAATACGTTTTATTTAAGGAAGCCACGTGCCAATGAATTGGCAGCGGTTTTTTAATGTTGAAAATTTAAATTAAAAAGCAAAAATATTCTTGCAGTTTCAGGATATTTCCATGTCTATTTTATATGCGAGCTTTGATTTGACCTTGTTAGCTTCAAAAGCTTCATTCATTATTTCAAGCTTAAATTTGTTTTTTACAAATAACAGGGATCCTTCTTTTTATTTTAAAGTCTATAACAAAACTTTTATGTACTGTAGAGAAAAAAATTATAAATCAAAAGGTACAAAGATTATTTCATTATTAACTAAAGAGGACCTTGACCCCTACTGGTCACCGACCTCTTTAATAAAAAAATATCTGATCGTGAAATTTCTTGAATAAATATTAAACAGTATAAACAGGAAAAAACTTAAATTAACTAAGAATTTGTAAAAAAATAGGTTTAAACTTTAATACTGAAAATTTTTCTGCATGGATTTTTAGAAATCTGTTAATATTAAAAATTGCAAGCTTTTAGCAGTGTGCAAATTCAGAATTATAAAAGAGAAACATAGCCTTTTTCCCAGAAGAATGTTGAGGTGTTTTATTATGAAATACGATGTAAAGTTTAAAGGTTGCCTTAGAGCAGCAGTTTTGAAAGTTGGTAGATTGTAAGGGACAACATTCGCTGCTGTAACTTTCTTAATCTAGACGAATGTACAAACTACGGGCTAATCTAACAAAAAAAAAGCGACACTTAAACATTTTACAGCACCACAATTTTTTTAACATCAAGTTCTGACACTGTCACCATTTGCTTCATCAAATTCATTTAAGTTAAATAATTGAATGCTCGTACATAATTTAAAAATTTTATTTATATTTTATTTTATTTTTTATTATAGGTATTATCGAAAATCTGTTTAAGTAATATCTATATATCAATGATGAATATTTGATTGTCACGATACTTGATCATAAATTAGAAGCACGTAATTATCACTGATGTTAGATTATATTCAGTAATTACTGGCATGTTCACAATCTTATTTAACAAATTATATTGCTTTCGATAAGATTACATTGTTATTATTATCAGCAGCCTATCTTTATTTTTTAATGTGCAAGTAAATCAAAAATTCATTAAATATATTCTACTATGTGCTCTGCAGCAGTTAAGCATCTAAACTGACTTTTAATGAATACGAATGGCTTTTTTAATAAATCTACTATTTCTCGCTTTTTTCGATTTTTTATTCAAGCTTAGAAAGATAATGCATTTTTCGACCTAAAAATGTCATTATAAAATGCCAATAACTGACGGTTATTTGTTAACTTGTTTTCTTTTTCTTGAATTCTAATTTTCTTATAATTTTTATGCAAATGAAATTTAAAAATAATTATGAATATTCTAGTTTATACCCAACGTTAATTGATTTATTTCGAATTGCTCAACTCCAAAATGGCCCAATTGTTATTCAATAAATAGCGCACATAAAATAACAAATTATTTTGAGCATGTGCAGTCATTATTGTTATTTTTAAACTTATGAAATTTTATACGATTTTTATTTTATATACAGGGATGTATTATAAATTTGCCTTTTGTAAATACTGTAATTTACAATAATAAACTATTCTATTCTATTCTATATTGAAATATAACGATAGAAACCAATTAATTAAAGTTATGTGTACATTTTCTCTGAAAGCATTAAGCAAAACTCCAATGCATGAAAATACCTTTACAACACATAAAAAAAAAACGCTGCCAACTGCACTAGCACAATGCTTTCTCATAGAGATGTCTCCATCTCTAATTAAATTGAGAATTATCCATCGTTTCGTTCAGAAGTTATGAAAATTCAAAAATTTTCCAAATTCAAAA
>JAWWEN010000009.1:25597661-25633176 GCA_035582955.1 Sycophila texana
CCAAATTTAGTATATTTTATATGTATAATTTTAAACAATTTTTATTAATTCATTTTCATTTATTTTTAGGTACTTTTTTGAAGCCATTTTTAACGGTGTTGGATCCCCTTAACAGCGCGATCGTTGATCCAACTAAATTTTTTTCTCGGTGTAATGTTACACATATTTCGATATTAAACCAATCGATGGTCATGCGATAACTAAATATAAAAACTAAATTGTAATTCAATTTTCTACTTTATTATCTTGTAAAACACGCTTGACCGCATTTCGTCAATCGAAATCGTATTTTGAGAAGCCTTTTATTCAGTACTAAGTAAATTATTGTAAGTGCAAATAATTTCTAAGCGCAATGAACGTATGTATGCACATTATCAGCATTTCAACATGTTTGTAACGAAGTCATTTCTTCGAGAGAAAGTTATGCGGGTAGGCAACTGCAATGCATATAATTATTTTTTAAAAGTTTTATATATATATAGCTCGTGAATGTTAATAATAGACTGACAATAAATGAAGACAGTTACTTTTAATTTTGTTTTTGGAACTTACATAGATAATTTAATTCATCATTTAAAAAAAAAATAAGTTTTATTATTCATATATGCATATACTGTTTACATTCGCTACAAAAAGAGAAAAGTGTTAAAAATCGCTGTAATTTTAAATCGTACAGACTGTATCTTTCTAAATTCTCGATAATAATAATAATTAATTTGTTCGTACGTACACTTGACCGAAATAAATTCGCGCGGAACGTTTTCAATATATTCAAGAAATGGCTGCATAATAATCTAATGAAAAACCAAAATTACATTCCAACGTTCTAAAATGCAAATTTAAATTTCATAATTGAAACGCCGCCCGCCGGAAGTATAGTGTATAGATGGCAGCACCATCCAAAGCCGAGCAGCCGCAAGGAGGCGCTGACGTCGTCAATCCCTAAAATAACCCCACGTATAGGTACTTGCAATACTTGCATACGTGCGGCCACGCAGCATAGTTAATTAGTTTATTCCCGCTCTTCGACTCCAGCTATAGATATACCTCGAAGCCGCAGTCGCTGCCTAGCGACGGGCCCACCGTCACCGTCCTCCCGGCGTTTCAACTGCGCAGTCGCGTGCGTAGGGTTACTTAGTTCACGCGCAGCCGTTGGCCAGCCTCATTTGGCGAGGTTCGAGCGGCTCTCTTGGGGTTCATCGTGGTGAAAAAAAAATGGCAGGTGCAAGCGTAAGCTCGTACCGCCAGTGACCGCCGCGTCGATTGCCGCAGCAACTCGCCGATCGCAGCATGGAGACCGAGTAAGCGTCGTCGTTAGCGTTGAAACTCGTCCCCACGAAGAGGAGGTGCTCGGCGGGCCTGCACAGACGACCCGAGCGGCGCCAGACGCTTCCATACTCCTTGCGCGCACCACATATATACACATATCCGCAGGAATAAATCCCTCGGCCGGGCACGCGCACGCCAAGCCGCAGCCTGCAGTGTGTGCGTACGCCGACGGTGAAAAAGAGAGAGAGAGAAAACTCAAGTCTATATATATATATACATATATAGTAGATATATATACGAGAGAGGCGCGGGGGAGAGATTCGTCGACGGTTCTTTATCTCTCTTGCGCGCGCGTCTAGCCGACCGAACGAAGCCAACGTAGGGACTTCGTTCGTCGACTCGAGGACCGCGAAGTTACATCCGGGAGCCGAGGAGTCGGCTGACCACGTCCTGCGCCGGCCAGTCGTCCTCGGAGAGTGAGCGGTTGAGCCGCGAGCGGGGGAAATTCCGCAGCCGGCCAAGCGTCTGGGGCACTTCGCACAAGGCACTCGTATCGATCCCCTACGGCGCACACCGACGCTTGCTGCTCCTTCCGGCGCCGCGGCTTCCATAGCTCGCCTCGAGGAAGCCAGACAACCGGCGCCCGCCGGGAGCCACCCATGAGCATCGCTGCTGGCTGCCGCTGACGTCGATCCCTTTTCTTTTATTCTTTCCTTCTCGCTCTGGGTACTGCGACACGCCGCCAAGATGATGTACACGGTAAGATCTGTTTTCTTTCGGCTTCACCTAATTTTTCGGGGAGAGCTTCTTCCCTCCCTGCTGCTAGGGAAAGTGGGTATAATGCCTAATTGCGATAATTACTTTACCCAGTGTGGTCGGGGGAGCTTCAAAGTAGTGTAGTACCATTATCCCGTAAAGGATTTTTACTCACATTCTTTTAGGGGACCACCGCTACACAGGACACAAGGTTCAGCGACAAGGAGAAGAAACTATTGAAACAGATGAAATTCGGAGATTCGCTGACACAGAAGGTACAATAATATATTTTTATTAAATTTTATGGTATTTCTAACGACAATAACAAGAATAGGGTAAAAATTAGATTTTTCCCTATTTACTTTTGCTTAAATGTCAAGATTTTACATAACGGATATAGTAAAATCAGGACGATCGTATGTTTTTGCTTTCAAACGCTAAACTGCTGATTTTATAAAAAAAGGATAATTTTTTGTAATTTGTGCACAATATCTGTTATTATTTATATTTTCTTTCATTTAACTTTGCATGAGCTGTTTAAATTTAGCATATAATATAAAATGGTGAATTAGAACAATTATTTTCGTATATCAGGTGGACATGCAGAAGGTAAAACTCGATGTCATCAAACCATGGATCACAACAAAGATTACACAAATCTTAGGAATGGAAGATGACGTTGTAGTAGAGTTTGTTATTAATCAACTAGAAGAAAAGGTAAGAAAATACAATTCCGTTACTTAAGGATACATTTTTGTGTCCATTAATATCAGTTTCATCTTAATAGTACCAAAGAAATTCGTAATAGAAATTTACGTTTACTCAGCTTTTTCCCCTCATCATACTACTGTGTTAAAAACATGTTATTTCAGCTTACAACGACTAGTTCACCTAGAATTTCTTAGTGGGAAAAATTTGTGCAATTTGCCATAAGTTTATACTAGAGAAAAAAGCAGTAATAGTGCAATGGTAAATTTGCCTAATTTTTCTTGTTGCTCACTGACTATAAGAAATTTTGAGGAAGAGAATTTTTTAAACATTTTAAATTTATTATTTGAAATAGTTGGTAAACTTTCTTTTTAATTTTTTCCGAGTCTAATGCAACGCATAAAACAATGAATCATTAAAACAAAAGTTAATCGATGCTTGTAACATTTATTTGTTAATTTTCTTTATTTTCTTATAATTTTCAAATGAAATTTTTGCAGTGGTAAGTAAAAGTAGTTTTAATAAATAAAATCTTTGCAACATTGAAGTAGCAAATTAAAAGGTGATACATTAAAAAAAACCCTTACAAATATCCTGTTCAAAAGTATTATCATTTTCTCTCAATTTATCAACACCTTGAGACAATTTGTTTAACATTCTTTATGGTTTTTTTTTTAAATTTTAATCCTGTAACTTATGAACACGATAAAAAGAGTAAATAAAAAAAAAAAAAACTGAATGAAACAACAAAAGAGAAAAAATTGAAATATTGTAAATAAAGTGATCCCGTCAAAATTTTCTGCTAGCAAAATTTTATCTTATATCTTTGAATTCCCCGTTAGTAAAAGTAGAGACCGTTGGTGGCCGTTGGCTCTCGACCCTTTTGTCCAAATGGCATTCGGATGTACACTCCTCAACATCCGATTGGCCGCCTTTCTATCAGCCGTCGACGATTCGCGCCGTCGAATCAACTTCCTCGAGCCGCTACCTCATCGAGCCCTTGCCGTGCTCACATTATCACCGATTTGCCGCCATTCAACGACCGATCCACGAGACTAGCGTTGCAGCAGCAACAGCATCAGCTGCCGCAGCAGCCTCGTGCGAGGCCCTCGCACCGCCTCCAGTACCTACACTGCCACGTGCACGCAGTAAAGCAGCAGCTGCGCCTCTGGTGCTGGCCACCCCAGGACTGCCAGCTAATCAACAGAGCAGTCTCATCTCAGTCAGCATGCCAATGCCTTGGTATGCTGTGCGTCGACCCCAGCAGCTGATCCTGCGCTGTTTGCTGCTGCGGCTGGCAGCGGAGAACTTCGCCGACGGCTGACGCCGGTCAGCTGGCCAGTGATGCAGTCACGGTCGTCACGGACTAGAGTGAGCAGTTCGGTGCAACAGCTTTGGTGCACGCAGTCACCGGTACCGGCGGCTACTACTCGTAACCGAGGGAGACAAGTCTGTCGTGGCTTTTGCTGCGCTCGGGGCATTGGCTAAACGCGGGGAAAGAGCAATGGAATCACTTTCCGTAACAGGAGGTACTGTTAAAATTTGCGTGATTATTGGCTCCTGAACGACACTGCTCGTTCACTTACTTATTTAGGACTCAATTGGAGGCAACGGAGCGCGACTTTAGCGAGTCTTAATAAAATATTTTTTTCTCTACTAATACCTTCATTACAGAGTGCTATTGCGCAAACACTTTTGCGCTTTTTCTCTTATTATATATACCATTGCAACAGTTAACATTGCAGTGATTAAGGTAATCTCATGAAACGGGCAATCTACTTTATTTTACGAATATTGCCTTATTCACTGATCGACAACTTGCAGCAAGCATTACTTTTTATATTACTTTTTAACAGGTTTCACAGTAAGTTATGTGCTCAATAACTATTACTGGTAAGACATTTTAAAAGCAAAACTCTGCTTTTTCGAGGGGGAAAAGCAGTTAACGAAATAATATTGTATTTGTTCTATTACATAACATTGTTTATTTATATATTAAAATTTTAATAGATATAACTAACTATAAGTAAAATATCAGCAGTAAAAAGAATTGCATGATAATTTTTTACTATGCTAAAAACAAAACTAATGGTAATCTATGCAAAGATTGAGTTTATAATTTCTTTTCATTTATTTTACAGTTTCCGGACCCTCGAAAAATGCAGATCAACCTGACAGGGTTTTTAAATGGAAGAAATGCACGCTCTTTTATGGGAGAACTTTGGGACTTACTTGTCTCAGCACAAGAAAATGACACTGGGATTCCAGAAGCATTTTTGCAGCAAAAGAAAGACCAAATTAAAAAACGACTGGTAAATATATTTTTGTTTTTTGCTTTTTGCATGTTTTTACCAATTTTCATATTTCTTTAAACAATGATCATGAACAATATTATTGTTACATATTTTACTGATTGTTTAAAGAAATAATAAAAACAAAAAAATGTCGCGGTATTACAAAGCTAGTTAGCGCTATATAGCGTGTATACATATATACATATACTCTGTTTTCGAAAAACAAAAAACTACAGACTTATTGCCATTCAACAAAATGTCGGCGAACTGTGAAAACATGGTGTTTACAATTTTCTTTTAATTTAACCTTGTTAACAATCGAACATTTAATTAATTTAAAATGTTATTTTATAAAAACAGGAGGAGCAAGAAAAACTTCAAGCGTCCTTAATTGAGAAAGATAAGGACAAGGATAAGGACAAGGATAACAATGATACCGACGGTAAAGTAAAAAAAGAAGAGAAAGAACGTGCCAATTCGAAGGAGCGTCGAAGAGATCGTAGCCGAGAGCGCGATAGAGATAGGTTAGATGTTTAAAATTATCAAAAACAGAAACTAATGTTTTCCTTCAAGAAAAAATTAAAACAATCCTTTCTCAATTCCTTTTATGAAAATAATTTAACCTGAAACTTTTTGAGTATTTTTATCACTTTTTTTTAGAAGTAATAAACAAAAAAAGTTTTTGTAACATTTGTTTCTGTTTTATTTTGTCGTAGAAAAAGAAGCAGGTCGAGAGATCGACATAGGTCAGAGCGTGATCGCGATCGTGATCGTTCTAGTCGCAAGCGCAGATCATCCTCGAGGTCACCGAGTAAGGGTTCAACTAAGGACATCAAGGAGATGACCGAAGTAAAGGCCGAGCGCGATGATTCTCCTCAACCTGATAATACCATTGTGGCGTTACCCTTAAAAACAAAACCGTAAGTGTTACAAAAATATACTTGACAAAACTTCTGATACATTTTTTCACGAATTTTTAAAAATGTTTGAATTTAAAATAACTAAATTTTATAATAAAAATCTTTCAATTTTTTAATTAACAGAGAAGCAGCAGTAGCAATTTCCAGGCTACAGGCAAAACTGATGAGCATCGCCGACGGAAAGAAGAAAAACAATAGATCACCATCCCCTGAAAACAACTCGACAACTCAGGAAACCAACAACAAGACAGTGCACAAATCACGCTCCAAATCGCCAGCAGAGCGTTCCAAAAAGTCTCGCTCTAAATCTCCGTCCTACAAGCACCGTTCGCGCTCGCCCAAGTCTCGCCGTTCGCGTTCTAAATCCAGATCTCGTCGATCCCGATCTAAGTCCAAATCACGTCGCTCCAGATCGACATCCAAGTCTACCCGCCGATCTCGCTCCAAATCAAAGTCAAGAAGGTCAAGATCGAAATCCAAAACGCGCAGATCACGATCTTTGTCTAAGTCTAGGCGATCCAGATCAGCCTCAAAATCGAGGAGGTCTAGATCTAAATCAATGTCGAGAAGATCGAGGTCCAAGTCCAAGTCCAGGAGATCCAAATCTCGTTCGGTGGATCGCTCCAGATCGAGACGATCAAAATCTAGATCATTGAAACCAAGCAAGCGCTCATCCCGCTCCACTTCCCGTTCGCGGACCAAAAAGTCAAGATCCAAGAGCATCGATCGGAGCAAGTCAAGGAAGTCCAGGTCTGTTTCTAGTGACTCTAGGTCGTCCAAATCACGTTCCAAGTCTGTATCTAAAAGCCGGTCTAAGAGTAAGTCACGTTCTAAGTCCGTTGAGAAAAGCAAGGCGGATGTTGAGGCAACTAGAAAGGCAATTAGCGCAAGTAGTGGCAGTAGTAGTAGCTCTGAGTCTGACGATGACAAAAGAGATAAGGACAAGAACGACTTTGAGATTAGAAAGAAAAAGGACGGCGTTCAGTCCAAGAGGTCATACAGGAAAACTAACAAGGATGACAGCGCCAGTGACAGTGATTCGAGTCGAGAGAGAAAATCGTCTATCAAAAGACGCAGCAGCCCATCGCCACGAAAGGATAGAGATAGATCAAAGGACAGGGATCGAGATCGCGATCGTTCGAGAGACAGATCCCGAGATAGACGCAGGTACTACTTTAATTTTATAATTTTCAATTGTTTAGTTAATTCAAATTAAATTTTTATTGATTTTATTAAATGATTTTATTTTGGTTTCAAGCAAAGTTGTGAACTTCACTAGGTAATTAATTAATATTAAAAGCCTTAATTATTTGTTTGCACACAAATGATGTTCTTTTTTTATTTACACTCCTAAAAAGTCCAAAATCAAATTTCACACTTCAAATAAGCGCAAAGACCAAACTAAAAAAGCTACTACAAAGTTATTTTATGATTTTTCTTTATTTTATTTCAGGAGATCATTGGACAGAGATCGCGATAGGAGGCGTGATCGTGACCGGGAACGCGATCGCGATCGTCGAGATAGATACACTGGTATGAGACCACCGTCTGTACGTCGAGCTCCCAGTAGGCGAAGGTAAACCCATAACCATTATTTTTTCATTCTCATACGAAAAAGAACCTCTCACCTGTATAGTTAATTTCAAATTAAAATTATCGCTTTAGGAGTCCACGCAGATCACCAGCACGTTATCGCCGCCGCTCTCCGAGTCCAAGACGTAGGCGTTCGCTTGACCGACGTCGCCGTTCGTCGGAACGTCGCTCCAGACGCCGCTCGCCGGACAGGGACCGTGACCGTGACAGGAACAACCGCCGAGACTCTCGCCGGCGGTCCTCAGATCGAGACCGCTCGCGCTATCGGGACAGATCGTCATCGCGCGACCGTTCGGGTAGGCGAGACCGATCGCGGGACCGTCGCCGGCGTTCCCGCACCAGGAGTCCGAAGGAAACTTCCTCCACCCGTGACACGAAACGCGTTCGCGCCGACTCCGAAGAGAAGACGAAGAAGGCGGCCAGGGAGTTGATGGAAGTTGGATTGCCGCCGGGCTCCAACCTCCTGCAGATGCCACCTCAAACAGCCGCCCAGGTTGTCGTGGCTGCGGCCCAAGCCGCGGCCACTCAACTTCAAAGAAAAGACCTGAGGAATGGTAGGTCCAGTACCGAGCACAGCAGCGACAGCTCGTCGAGTGACGACGACGACGAGATCGCAAGGTGAGATTTAATCATTTAAATTATTTTATTACTGTTTATTAAATTGTTGGTAGCAGTAGACGTGCTATATTAAAATGTATAAAACTTTGAAATGACTTGTAGTTTATGAGATGGATAATATTTCAGATAACATTTATATAATCGTTTTATTTAAAAACATTATTTTTTTTAAATATGATCACATTATCGCAGTAAATATGAAAATTATTATTTGAGCTCAATTCATTGTTGAGTAAACAATAATTGCAGTTTATTAAATATGTACATCTTCTGTTCATTTTATCCATCAATAAAATGATACTTTCATCAGAAATTGTTTAAAACACAACAAATAAAATATTTAATTTAAATTACTTCAAAATTGTAGTGTCCAATTCGCAATTCAACTGAAAAATTTATAAATTTTTAAAAATCATATATTTATGAAACTCTAATGCACGATCTACCTATTCTGCAAGCATAAAGTTGGACATTACAATTTTAAAAATATATTTTCATTGTGAACTTTACATGCCTTTCTAACTTCTTTTGGTAGAGCATCTTTAATACGATCTCGTAATTCCAAAAAAGAAAAGAAAATAATTAGAAAGGCGAAAAGTCAGTCTTACCTTATTATGAGTGACAATTGGGTAAACATTTGTTTATTATATTAATTAGAATAATATAGTTTAGTTTCACTGTAATCTTTTTGAAGTGGAATAATAAAAAGTGTAGAATGAACCACTCTGATATTTCATCAGTATTAGTTAAATTTATATTTATTTATGCATATATGTTATTAAAAAAAGATTACATGTGGAAACACGTATTATTTGAAAAATTCAAAGAGTAAAAATGGAAAATTCTTTTTTTTGCTTTGTACCCATTTATGATGAAGGTCCGCATCTGAAAAGTAAGAATTGGAATATTTAAATGTACAAATATTTTAAATAGACGTCTTGTGTTCATGTGCTATAATTTTACAGATCTAGTGATGATGTATTTTTCTTTCCCTTCTGTGGTATATGTTCAATAAATAAAAAAATTTATCGTAAGATTGAATTTTTTTATTGCTTATTCAGTTTGATACTAACCAAATACAGCAGAAAGAAAAATTGTCATCATTTATCTGTAAATTATGTAAATATCACAATTTAGAAAACCACCATTTCGAAAATTAATGATTTCTTTCTCTTTTATTTAGTAGATTTTTTGTTATGTTTAAAAATTAAATAGATAAGAAAATAAGTTTAAAAATGTTTCCTTAGTTTCAGATTTTCGAAATTTTGGTTTGATAGACATTAAAAATAGAAATTGATTTGAAAATTTTCTTTTATTATTTAGTGTTGAATATTCAAGTTTGGCATTTAATTTATTGGTAGTATCAAAACTTTCAGAGTATAACAACTGTTTTTTTTCTACAACTCAAATTAGCAATTAAACAAAATTTTATATAAGGAAGTATAAAAATTCAAATTTATTCAACAAGCATCGAAATACTTGAACTTAAAAGATAATTTTAATGTTCAACCAATCCAAAATTTAGAAATCCTTTTTTTAATAATAATGCTCTGCAAAATTCTTTTAATTTTCGAAATTTTAGTTTTCTAATGTTGAACAAGTTTTTTTTCTTGATTGAGGTGCCGTTTAAAAATGGCCTACACTACAGAAGTATCTTTTTATAGAATACGGTGTCTCAATTGAAAGCACTCGAATTTCCAAGATTAATGTAAAGCACTCGAATTTCCAAGAAAAAATGCTCGAGATACAAAATCCCGGTTGGGGTATTTAATCGCTTACACTCTCATTAGAAATATTGTCAAGATAACTCATTCATTCATTCATTCTAATGCTATAATAATACTAACTCTCCCAAAATTACTAACAATAATCCGATGCAGTTAAAAAAGATTTAGAAAGAAAACTTTGAAATTCGATACATTAAAGCACTTCCTAAGTAGATGTTGTAATTTTTGATACCCTTTTTTGTTGAATTCATTAATTCAATGTGGAAGTTTAGTCAAAAACAGCTTTTCAGGCTTTCTTTTAGTTAGATAATAAAAATAATTACTTAGTAAAACAAAAAACATTTCAATAAAAAGGTATTTAATTTATTGTTTGAAATTTTTTTTTCTTAAACAGAAAATTTTTGGGATTATAAAAAAAGAATATTAAATTCAAACTGCACATTTTATGAGGATTATTTAATTAATCTCTAAAATAATAAAAATAGATATTAAATAAAATTAAGATTAAAACTTCCTCATTGATAATATTGAAATTAAATCAAATATCAAATTTAAAATCTGTTTTAATGTTTCGAATAGAAACGTGCTGTTGCTGTACAGTACAAATCATTTTAATACAGTAGGGTAAGTTTAGCAAATGAAATTTTAAAAAGTAATTTTTTATTGTTTAAAAAATTGAGTAAACAATTTTATGTTTCTTTTTCTAGGCGTTTCAGTTGTAGAAAATGTTTTCTTTCATTGTCATCTGTATTATTGTAGAACAAAATCATTCACAGCAACTTTATACTATACTACTAACATATTAAAATAAAAAAAAAAAAAAAAAAAAAAAAAAAAAACATTTTAAACTAATTTTACTAACAATTAAATACCATTCAAAACCACTAATTTTGAAACATATCATGCACACTTCATCAAACGCATATAATTTTTATAAGTTTATGTCTCTGTAAAGTTTTGATAATATGATAATTTGAAATACTTTTCTTTATTTTGCATCCCACATTTTATTTTATATTTATTATTTTTAATTTAATTTTAAGTGTTTAATGTGCATCCTGTTGAAATGCAAGCACTAATAATGAATTTTTCTGGTTTTCGTCCATTAATTTACAGAAAAGCACTAGAGCAAAAAGTGATGCAGGAAAAGAAGGAGCGCGAGCAGGCTGAAGAGTTGAAGCGCAAGGAAAAGGAGAAACTTGCAAAAGAAGAAGTGCTGAAGAAAGCAGCCGCCGAAAAGGAAGCCAAGAAAGCGGAAGAAGCAGCTGCTCCTAAAAAGAAGGAGCCCGTCATTTCACCCAAAAAAATTCCAACCTCCGCACTTCCCATCTCTAGACATAGGGTAATTAGAAAATTTGTATGCGAGCGAATATTTGTATGCAATATTAGTTAAGTATCACAATATTTTAATAAATCTTTCCAATGTTGTTTTAGTTTTCTCGAAGTTTGTCTCGCACGCCGTCTCCATTTAAGAAGACAGAAGATATTATTGCTGATAAACTTAAGCAGCAAAATTCATTGAAGTAAGATAAGAGCCAAATTTATATTTTAGTGTAACTCAATTTAATACTTGAAAACTAATAATTATATGATTTTAGGGAAGAAAAAGTAGCATCTCCAAAAGTGAATGAAGTTACTGTTGCAACAGCAGAAACTTTCCCTTTAAAGAAAGACGAAAAGAGTATTAAGTCCACTGTTAAGCCAGTTGTAGAAGAGAAGAGGACCTTGCAGAAAGTGACGGAGATCATTTCGTCAAAGAAAGTTATTGATAGTAAAAAATCCAAACGTGATAAACGAGATGAGTCGTCTGATTCTGACGATAGTGATGATGGTATGTTGAAAAACAAAATGTTATACGATTGTAAAAAAAAGTCCTTTAAATCAGTTAAGTGTTAATCTAAATTTATTATTTTTTTAGACAAAAAGAAACCTAGAAAAATTGAAAAAACAAGAAGGTCAAGGAAGACCTCCAGCGATGAAGATAAGACCGATAAAAGCAGAGCAGAATCATCATCTGGATCTGAAGATGAAAAGAAAGCTACTGATAAAAACAAAAAAACAAGAGACTCCAGTCGTTCTGGTATGTATTCACAATATTAAATATTTAACTTCAATGTTGAATATAATTCTTTATAATTAATTTTAATTTGTATTCAGTTTCAGCCGATACTCGTTCTAAAGAACGATCAAAAGATGCCAAAAAACGAGACACTACAGACAGTGACATAAAGAAACGGTCGAAAGATAAAGAAGAAGATTCTAAGAAATCAAAGAAATCTCGCAAGACAACTTCATCGCCAGAGGATGATCAAAGATCGAAAAAACCGAGCAAAGTCGATGAAGAAAAGACGCGTTCCAAAAAGACCAGGCGAGACTCGAGTTCTGACGATGAACCAAAGAAGTCTCGCAAGCGAAAGGATAGTTCGTCAGAAGATGAACGGCCTACTAAGAAAAAGACAAAGAAAGAATCCACAAGTAGCGAGGATGAAGCAAAGACCAAAACGAAAAAATCTAAGCGTGATTCTAGTTCTGATGAAGAAGAAACCGAAAAGGAGAAAGACGTTAAAAAGAAGAGGAAAAATGAGGATAGCAGTGATGAAGAAAAAGTAAAAAAGAAACGGAAAAAGAAGACCAAAACAAGTACTAGTGAATCAGAGGTATTGGAAGAATTTTTTTCTAGTTTAACAAATCAATGCATAAATAAATTTTAATCTTATTAATTACGTTATTTTTTGTTTTTTTTTTTTCAGGAAAGCGAAGTAGAAGAAAAGAAGAAAAAGAAAGATAAGAAACATAAGAAGCATAAAAAGCATAAGAAACACAGGAAACACAAGAAGAAAAAGGTCGCTGAATCCGACGAATCTGATGCAAGTGAAGGAAATACTGAGGAAATAGAGAAGAAACTTCGAGAAAAAGCACTTAAATCTATGAAAAAAGGACACAGTGTTGAACGGAGTGATTAAGTTTTTACAAATATGAATTGTAAAAATATAATTAATTTGAAAATGTAATTTACTCGGAAGTTCTGTAAGTGTATAACGAGTACTTTGATAACTATAATTAAAAATGACAGAAACACAAAGTTTAATGCTTTGTACAAACAAATGTAGAGATCCATGCATTGATTTTGTGTTATTGCATATGTGACTTGTGTGCGGAATGTCGGGAATTTTTTTTCTGTAATTACTCACAATAGATGTGTGAGTAAATGCTTTTACTTAGTAGTAATAAAAATAAACGTAGAGTTTATTTCTCCTACTATTAGTTTATTTAATTTTTACCCTTTTAAGCCCAATACAATCTTATTTTTATTTCCTTCAATGCTTTAAAGTAAGAGCATTTTCTCAGTTGTCATACATTAAATTCCTTTTAAAATAGGATTGTTAAAAATTTTTCATCATTGTAATAAAGGTAATAAATAAATTTAAGAGAAAATAATTGAATATTTAATCAACCTTAAATATTAACTTAATTTAGAAAGAAAAGGAAAAACTTGAAAAAAATTCGTATATTTAAATAATTTTTACATAGTTATAGTTTTTTTAACATATTTTCCCAATCAGGAGAACAAATTAATATGCTGTTTATTAATCCGAGATTTACTAAGTCTCCACTCTGTTTATCTTCCGTTATTTTTGCAGCTATTACATCCTGTAAATAAATAAATTTTAAATGAAGGTTTGGATAAGAAAATTGGAAATTTCTAAGTATATTTGTATGTACCTGACGGAAGCTAAGATTAGATCCAACGTCAACAATCAAGTCATTTTCACCTAATTTAAGTCTTGCGGAACCACAACTTAAAATTTGTAGTTTACCAAGCATTCCTTCTTGTAAATTATTTAAAGTACAAAATTTATTTGTTTTATCAGTCTCATTATTTTCTGCAGTGACCTCAGGTGCTCTTTTAGACCTTGGATCATTTTGTTTATCATCAATTTGTGATAAGCCAGGTAAACAATTGGGAACCTAAACACAATAATTAATAGACAATTTAGATTTTACATTCTTTTTAAATAATCAATTGAGCTTCAAAATAGTTACCTGCATTAAAAAGAAAGTACTTGGCGCACTTTCCATGACTTGAAGTACTGTAAGTGGTGCTTTTGTTTCCTTAACTTTTGTTTGAGGTGTATATACTTTGCTTTTACTTTCCATTTTTACTAAAAAAAAAAGATGTGATATACATAAATATATGAATTTTTGTACATAAAAAAAATATATAATATATAATATATGACTAATAAAACTAAATAAAAAAATATATAATATATGACTAATAATATTACCATCACCATTCTGTAAAAAAGAACTATCATCTTCATCTTTGGATATACTATTAATGCTTTCATGTTTTTCATTTTCAAATAGTTTACCTAAAAGTGTAATGTGATAATGAAATAAATATTTTTTTAATTTTTCTTGAAATGATTGGAAAAATAATACATACTTTCGGATAACATAGGCAATATTATAGGTGTATTTATTATATCTACATCTAATCCATCATCTACAAAATCATCTCTTAATAACTCTTTTAATTTTTCAGCTTCTTTAGCCTTATTAACTTTCTCAGGTATTGTTAATTTTTGTTTTTCAAGAGTTGCAGCTGAGTTCCTTCCACCACCACCACCGCCACCACCACCAGATCCATCTCTAGAACTAATTCCACTACTTTGCCGTGTCTTTTTGGATAAATTAGAGAGACCTTCAGAAAATATTCCAGAAGACTATAAAAAAAATGACCAGCATTAACATTCACATTTAAAATATTAAAATTTTGTTAAATTAATTGCAAAATTACCTGAACAATAGTGTTTGCAACTTTACCACGACCTTTTCCTCTATCTTTTCCTCTATCATTTTTTCCTCTTTCACGTCCACGTCCTCTGCTTCCCTTTGGTGTTGAATCATTTTTATTAGAATTTGCATCTCTGCAGCAGTAAATAAAATTAATTTATTATTCACAAATTAATATTATTAATTGATTACAATTTACGTACTCTCTGTCTTTAATTCTTTGTGCATTTAAATTTGGAGTATAAACTTTCTTCGGTTTCTCAAGCTTAACATTTCCTCCCAAGGTTAAATCTCGAGGTACTCTAAACGAGGGTAACCTTGTTGTAGTAGGAGTAGGAAAACCTGGTTCTGTCTTGATTGTCTTCAATAAATTAGCTACTGCTGGATTTGTTGACTCGGATGACTGAGACAATGATTCTGGATCATCTTTAATCCGAATATTGGGATCATAGTCAGGGTGTACATTTAAGTTATTCGATGACATTATTATTTCTCATTTGCTGAAAATTTAAAGCAGATTAAATAATTTAAAGATCATCTGTTTACTCTACTTATAGAAATAATTATTTTCGAAAAAAAAACGTGAGCACTTGTTACTCACTAACATCTTCTTTTTATTAAATATATATATAAAAATATCATGTAAATTAAAATTACCGCTTTATTGTTGGAATATTTTCAATTCTAATAACAATTTTTCCGGCTTCTGTAAATGTCTTTTATTAAAATTATACTGTAAGCGTTTTGTTATTGTTCATAAATAGGTTAAACCTATATCAAATCAGCGAGCACGGATGGATGGCAGAAGACTGATGTAAACTATAGTGTCGCGTCGCCAGTGTCGTCGTCACACGCAAGACGCAAATGATGTGCGAAACAAGTCGTATTGCATTTGACACCGCGGATATGCACAATTTCGTTTTCTATAAATTATTCTGTTCGATACGGCACTTATTGACTGAGAAGAATTGCGAGGCTCAATTTGCATTTTTCGGTTAGCAAAAAATAGACAAAGTGCAGATTACATTTTTATCTTGGAAGTTCGAACTTCTGCTTTAACTTTTAGCGCATGCGCAAAACTAGACTTTTCGGCAATTTGCGCGTTGATGGCCGACGTTTTTCATCGGTGCCAACATAATCATAAGAAGAAGAAGAAATTAGACGCTTCATCAGGATTCAGGAGACGCGTCACGTTTGATAATTAGCATCACTCGATTTGTGGAGACCTGGACCATTTTTTTGCAAAACAACGTTTTAGTGCCGTCGATGAATAATTGATTTCAACAGGGTAGTGCTTGAGGGGCTTCTTTCTTCGATAATCAGGTGAGTATGTAATAAGAACTAAAACACAAAATGGAGCAAGAATAAAAGAAAAACAAGTAACCTGAAAATTCAAGTTTATCACTTGTTAGAGGTAGTAGTATGAGAAATAATCGCAATTTATATAATTTACATATGAAAAAAATGCCTTAGAAGTGCATTTTTTCCGACAGCAAACTGTTTTAAGATGAAAATGAATATATATGAAAACATTAGAGCAAAAAAGATATTTTAGCGTAAGTAAATGCATGGAAGTAAAGAGCCTTACTTTAGAAGGGCTAGGGAAGTCGGAGCAAATGTCCTGGTGAAAGGAACTGTCATTTTTAGATGACTGAATAGAGTAGACGATCATGGAGCTTAGATGTTATTATTTCCTTATTGAGTTTTTTAACTCTTGTACTTTTTATTTACCTACCTTAGACACGAATGAAGTCATTGCTATGTGTGACTTTGGATTAGGTAGGAATACAAATATGCTAGGCTGTAAGGTATTAACAGCTATATTTGAACCAACTTGACTTGTCGAGTACTAAGATCAGGGAGAAACAAATAATAAATATGAATGTTTAATTAAATACTAAATGAACTAATCTTTGATATTATAGATATTGAAAGAAACATAAAAGATGTCACGAAGAGAATACGGAACGCCAGAAGAATATCGTCATAGGAGTCGTCATTCTTCTGAGAGTGACCATCCTGAAATAGATGGCAATGAATTGCAAGCAACATCAGAAAGGGTAAGAGCAAGACTGATGGATAATTTGAGAGTAATGGAAGCAGGTTTTGAGAATCTAAATACCATGATGTCTGAAATGAGTAAAATGATGCAAATCCAACAAAAGTTGGCAAACAAGATGTTGGAGATTGAAGAAGCAGAAGTTAGAAAATTAGAGGTGAGTCAATCAATCTTCAACTCCTCCTCTAGAAGTCACTAAAATACAATAGAAGTGAAATGGGAAGTAGAAATATTGTAAATTTAAACATTTACAATCAAAACAATTTAAAAAATTCAATATTTTATTGTACACATTATCAATTATTTAGTGGTTCATTATAATAACAAATTTTGAATATACACCCTTTATCAAATCAAACTGTTTTTTTTTTACAGTTAGAAAATAACATCTTAGAAGAAAACAACAGAGGCTTAAACATGAATTCAACATCTAAACGGTCTCAATGGCAACCTGGACCTAATAGTAGGTGTTTTAGATGTAACAAAGGAGGACACACTTTAGCAGAATGCCCCTTAGTTGAGTATGGATTATGGTTTTGTTATTACTGTCAAGCAGTTAAAAGCCATAAAGGCACAAATTGCAATAATAGAGATCATTCAAGAAAACCATACAAGGCACATAGTAATAGTTTGGATGACATGAAAGACGGCAAAAGAAGGCGAATGAAATAAAGATTTGCATTATAGGTACGATTCTTTTTAATATAAAATCAAATGGCGAGTTCACATTCATTAAGAGATAATAATTGCTCATCTCTTCAAAAGTTCTGATTTGTTCAATAAAATTTCTATTATCAATCAAATATACAAAGTAGTAGTAGTAAATGATAATAATAATAATAAGAAGAAGAATAATCTACTTTATATTATAATTTTTATACAATATGAATTATATTCACTGACAAATAATTGGAATTTAGAAGAGTGAGTAAACTGAATATTCAAATATTGATTAAGTACTAGAGAAAACCAGCTTCTCTAATGATCAAGTTAACAAACATGAAATAATTAAATCATTATTAAAAAATATCACATAATGTCAATGTAGATATTTTACAAATTCATTTGAATGATAAAAGTTGTATGCTTACCCTTTTTGACAAACACTTAGGTTTAACTAATTAAAAAATATAAAAAAAGCTAATTCATTGATAATAGAAGTAAAAGATGAAATTTTAATAAAAAAAGCCACGTTTAGACGAAAGTTGGACATTAGAAATAGAATGGCATAGTTAGAAAGATTTCAATGAAGCAAATATAAAAATGAAATTAATTCTTTCAATACAAAAAAATTAAAAAAATCAAATTATAAGTTTAAAATATTCAAATCAATATCTGATGTTACATATTGATAAATGTTATTCTATTTTTTTTTTTCAGATCATGCAGATACTATTTGGCAGATAGTCAACTAAATAATAGATCTCTTATTTTATACCATTTTCTATGTTAATAATTAAAAAGCTTAGAGGAAACAATGTATGGAAATTAAATAATTTAAAAACAGGATCAATAATTCCCGAGATGAGTGTTGTCTGCCACTATTTTCTCTGCCCTTAGCTGCTTATCATGTTGGATGAATCACTTGCTTGTAAGGACTGCTATTTCTAGCTTTCTGTAAAATCACGCTTTGCTATCACTAATAAATAATTCCAAAACTTACTCAAATTAGTTACATAAATTTTTCCACATTGTATTGATAAAAATTAAATAATTTATCATGTTTAATCCTTATAGTATTTAGTTAGGAATTGCTGATAATAAAAACGTTTTATTTAAATGTGACTGATATAAAGTAATCTATAAACCATTTCTGATTAGACAAAACGATAAATAAAACGGACGTATGTACGTGTATTCCAAAAATTGTATACTCTGAAAATCGTGAAAGTGTAAGAACCATCAAAGCTTGTAATTTAAAAGAATGTAAAATCGTTAAAAAGTAAATTATTTTCTTTCTTTATCAAAATTGAAGAGCTTACATCGCAGCGTCGCCTACACTTCTTTAACATCCGTTATCCCAGATTGCCTTGGGCAAATCAGGTCGGCTCATAGTCAAGACAGGTCGGCTGGGATCTTTCACTTTTGGTGATAATTCTTGTTGAGCATCAAATAATTGAATTGAGCTTTTTTGCATAAAATAAATGGATTTCAATAATAACTCTAACTAATTAATTTTTTATTAAAATCACCATAATTCTTTTGCAATTGCAATAATAGTAATGCAAGAAATATTCATATTATCAATAAAAATTCTTCTTTTTAATGTAACAAAATGCAATTCAATTCACTGAAATGGTTAATCCACATATAGCGGGCACTGATTAGGAATTATTACTGGCAATAATAATTTTTTATTAAGCTGAGTTTTTGATAAGATAAAAAAAATTCGTTATAAAATAGTTCAAATTACAATGCTTTTATTAAATAATTATAATTTTTTCCATTTCATTCTTCTGTTATACATTTTACTAGTTTTAAAGTAGTTTTTAGTTGAAATCAGGTTAATTTATCAAAATTAATGAATACATCGTATAGATCAATAATTGACCAATTATTGCCCTCGTGAATTATTTTTTTTTCAAGTAAAGTTGTGATTTAATCGTGGTAATCTCGATTAAAATTATACTATTTGAAATTACTATAGAAGATTTTTGGGAAAACGACTGTCTATGATGAATGGTATAAGATATTTTTCAGGAATCCCGCTGCAACAAGTTTTTGATCGCGGATTACGGCTCGCGAGGAGAGAATGAACGACCTTCATTCTCCCGAGGACATTTATACCCGCAGAATATAAGTTGAAGGTCGACAATGTAATTCCTTCATTCAATTATGCACAAATATTGTAAATTAAGATTCTCAATGGTCGCGCCAACTGATGTCATTATTTTAAGTTTATTTGATATTTTTTACTGACATTTTTTAGACTAATCTATATAATCTATGTAAGTCTTATGTACTCTGTTTACATATAATGTAATTAGTAAATTACTTAACAGTAGAATATTACAAATAAATAGGTATATTTACAGTGTAGATATAATTTTCTTTTAATTTTTATTTTGTTAGTTTATCGAATGATACTTGCACAAGTAAAATGAAATATTCATTATTTCAATTTAGAATTTCGGTATTTATTAAAAAAGTGCATGCTTTTTAGAAAACCAACGAAATTACGATGACAGTGGTATTTCTCATGAGCACTCCGAGTGAAATATCGATGCGGACAGAGGCATTATCGGCGGTGGTGAAAGTACCGGCGCGCCGAAATTCCGTCACTCCCATACGAAAGCCTATTAGCTCGGAGTATTTTTATGATAAAGCACTATCTCCTCCAAAAATATAAATTTTTAATCGTTCGAAACCAACGTACTACCTATCAGTTTTCATTTAGTGCGTGATTTTTTATCCAAGAATTGTTTATTTTATATAATATGTACGTTGTAAATTCAAAATTTTTTATTTAAAAAAATGAAATATTTGCTTGGTAAATGTTTATTTATACGTCACTGTTAAATTATTATAAGAATTTTATCCGAAAAATATGTTATAAAACTCGTAAATTAAAAATAACTGTTACCATCATGAAAACATTTATACTTTTAAGAGAATTTATCTTTTTAGAGAATAGAGATAAGTAATACTGCTTATCGTTAAGAAAAAGAATTTTCATAAACGCATAAACCCCAATTAATTTTCACGAGTACGCAAACCGCCTGCAGCTATTAGACCGAGCGAAGTAGTTGTGGCTAAAAACAACAGGCCTTCGAAACGAGAAGCCTAAAAAAAAGATTAAATAAACTATAAACATGTAAAGGACACTATGTGCCTACATAAGAAAAGACTCAGAAAAATCATAAATAGAATGTTCATAATTCATTATACACATACTGAACAAAAAAATCTCGTAATAAAGTTTACTAAGCAGGTATGTTCACATATCCTACATAAATATAATAAAAGTTCAAAAGCCCATCGGCTATATACATCGAAAGTCGCGCGTGCAAGTCACCGAAGTGGCGAGGCGGTGTGTGTAACTCGCGGCTGCGTGGTGGTAGATATACCTACTCGCAGGAGTGAAAGAAAAAAGCGCGCGCGAGAAAGAGAGAGAAAGAGAGAGAGAGAGAGAGCGAGAGAAAAGAGAAGAGAGAAGGGTTACGGTCAGCTCGGAATCAGAGAAGTCGGCACTCGCTCGTGGCGCAGTCGGGATCAGGAAAACCGGTCGTCGCGGTGGCCGCTTCGGGTGTTGGACGGACGTCGTAGCCTCGCCTCAGCAGTGCCCGCAGTCCTTGCACGGCGTCACAACAGGCGGACACCGGGTCGAATGGACAATTCACCAGCGCAGGTTAGGCCATATGTTCGATTCGTTTCAATGTCGCGGACGGTGCACGCGAGGCGAGAGGATCTCGCGCGTCTTTATCGACTTTCGCTCCGCTTTTATGATCGTGCGGCGCTCTGGTGTCTCGCGCGCGCTTTTAAGTAAACAACAGCTGACAGGTGCACGTGGCACGTCAATGTAAACAGTGCGATTGTATTTTGACATAGTTTTTGTTTATTCACCGGTGGAATAGTGCGTTTTGCACTTATACTGTAGTAAGTATTTTAAACCGCGTCTTCGGGAGAGGAATTGTAATTGAGAATTGATTAAGAGGTAATTGGAGTACTTTGAGAAACTTTAAGCAATTGTTAATAACTTTAATATGATTTTCTTTTTAAAGAGAATTGATTTTTTTTTTTTTTTTTTGAGTGGCTGTTGCAGTTTGGCAGGTTTAACGTAATCATTCTTATCACTCGCGGGTGTCATAACATATGCTTTTGTCATGCGTTACTTAATGGATATTGCGAGAAAAAAAAATTTATTTCGGAAACTTACTAATTACACCGTTTGCAAAAGAGATAAACGGTTTGAAATTATTTGAAATTAAATTTTTTATTCACTTTTCTGCTTTTGCTAAATTAACTTATTTAAACAAGTTTTTCAATTTTTTAGAACAAAGTTGAACAAACAAATATGGAAGGGATAGATCTGTTCAATCCTAATTTATTGGGAAACACAGCCAATCAATTACAAAGTGATGGACTGGTTTTTAGGCCTCTTAACAGTAGAGATTTTGATAAAGGTAAATTATTCAAATTAAATTACATCTCTTTCTTTTTTATGTTTTACAAGTTGTTTATTTTCAAATGTCTTTTTTCAGGGTTTATACAGCTTTTGGGACAGTTAACCGAAGTGGGAGTAATTACCAGAGATCAATTTTTAAGTGAGTTTGTCTTATATAACAAAGTGCACACTAATCATACTTTTATTGCAACTACATTTGTTTACTTTTTTTTTCTAGATCGATTTCATGGAATGAAGAGCGCTGGAGGTTACTATGTTATCGTAGTTGAAGATTTAAATTGTGGAAAAGTGATAGGCAGCTCTACGCTAGTTGTAGAGCAAAAATTCATTCACAGTTGTGCACTGGTTCGTATATTTAATTTACGATAAATTTGAATGAATTTTTAAAAACGATTGACTAATTCTTTTGGAGATAAATATTTATCAAAAAAGTACATTTAAAAAATTAACTTTTACAATCAAGGGTAATACAAAAATTCTAAGTTAGATTGAAGCAAACAATAATTTACAATCTATTTAAATACTTGCTCTTTATATCAAAATTCACCAAATTATTTTTATATATTTTTAATTAATATATTTATTTTATATCACAGCGTGGACATTTGGAGGATGTTGTTGTGAACAGTGAATACAGAGGTAAACAACTTGGTAAGCTTGTTGTAATGGCTGTGAAGCAACTAGCAAAAAGCCTGCAATGTTATAAACTTTCATTAGAATGTAAAGATCGACTGATTCCATTTTACGAGAGTATCGGCTTCAAAAAAGAATCTGGAAATTCCAATGCCATGAATATGCGATTTCCTCAAGACAACCCAGCAGAACAGTCGCGATTATGACAATGAATCACCTTCGATACTTCTATTGAAGTATTTATAAATTTATAAAAAATTTTCAACTAAGAATCGTGTACTAAAAGAAGGAGACAACATGAATCGCGTTGTTTACAACTGCAGTGCAGCATCGAATCCACTGGATTATAAGAATTACAATGATAAGCTATTAGATAAGTTTAGAATTCATGAAACTATATTTTTTTCATGAACTTTATATCATTGTAAAAAGACTTATTAAAAGTATCTTTTGTCCTTGGCAATGGAGATATGAAGAAGTGTGGTCAACATTTTTTAATTCATCATATAGTCATTTATGTATATATCTCATCGAGTCCTCCTTATCTCTCGTCATTTTTACAACAAAATATTATTACAAATTGCGATTTATCGTAAACCAATAGAAATTTGATTTTAACAAATAAAATTATATTTTTGTAGCCAGAGCAGTATTCGTTCTTGCTTCTCTTTTAGCTTCCAATTGTTTTTGACGTGCCAATTTTCGTTCTTCCCTCTTTTTTCGAGCTTCTTCTAATTTGATGTTTACATTGCTCTGAGCTGAAGTAAAAAAGTATAATAATAAATGTTTTTAAAATATGTTACTAAAATACTTTAAGGCATCCAGTATAAAAATGTAATAATTTTACCTGCATCAGTTGGAGGGAAATCTTCTAAGGGCTGAAACTCTCCATCTTCCCAACCTGAAGATTCACTTTTCTCCTGACCTTCCGCTGCTTCCTCTTCCTGCAGAAGATTTTATTACAGTTTGATTACAATCACATATAACAGTATTTTAAGAAACTCAATTCTTATTTTTTTGTGAAGAAAAAAATATTTCTGATCTTTTCAATGCTTAAAAAAGAAACATGGAATAAACTTACAGGTTTTTCTTCCAATGTAGTACTCGTAGCTAAGGATGCAGTAGTAGACGGTTGTTGCTCCATGTCACCCCACTCACCAGTGTCCCAACAGTCCCAATCACAATCTGAGTTCGTATTTGCCGTGTTTTGCGTATCGTGCTCGTGATCGTGATCCAGCGAAGTCATGCTCGTAGCACTGCTCGTCGTCGCCGTCGTACTCGTGCTACTCTGTGAACTACTGGCATGTTCTGAAAAAAAACCTAGGATTTTAAAATTATACCTAGCGATTTTTTGTTAGTCTGTTAGGAATGATGAGTCGCAGAAGCTTCGCATTGTTAGTTAATGAGATTTTCAGTTTTTTCTCTTGGTGAATTTCATTGATGAATTTTTTTCTAAGGTGATTTATGTTCACTGAAACGTGCAAGATGGTGTAGCGATTTTTTCGCAAAGTTATATTATTTGCATTGATTGGTATTAGCATATTTAAGTAAAAGAAAATGTTAAAATACCTAAAGACGCGGGCTTATTGAACAATATTTTTGAAGTTCCATGGGGGGCAGATGATTTCGGATTATCTGATTGACTCCTGTAAAATTTGGCAGTAACGGCAGTGACTGCCCAACCAGCCCAAGTGGCCGCTGCATTACTGAGACTGGGTGTCGCTGTATTAACGTCCGCCTCTGTAAATAATTAGACGTAGATATAATTTTTATTAAAAAATTTAAACAATAAAAAATAACTCGTTATGATGTTATCAAAACTGAACTAACCCATTGATTCTCGAAGCGTCGGATCTTCTGATACCCTCTCCAACTTGGATAAGAAACCTTTTATCGTACGGAAGGCATTGTCTCTGACTCCTTTATCAGGGTCCGTAGTAAGGGGACAGAGTGCGGGTAAAATACGATTGGCCACTTCTTGTAACAAGAAGTACTGTTGAGTAGCCGCCAGGGCTAAAACACTAGCACTTCGAGCAGGAGGGAAGGGATCACGCGTACCTCTGATGAAAGCACCGATTAAAACCTGCAATCGGAGGACAAATAAATTTTATCCCTAATATAATGATAAATGTAGCTTGAAAATAAACTTTGATATTACCTTCTGTCGTATTTGAGGATGCAAATGTTGCGCGATTTTCCCAAGACAAACTGTGGTATTAGTTCTAATGCCACCATGCTCATCCTTAGACTGAAGCTTGGCAAAGTATCTCAGTACTTCGACGTTCAGATTATTGTAATCTAATTTTGGAGCTAAATGAACAATCGATTTTATGGTCTGTTCCCTTACAGCATGATTTGTGTCTAAAAATCCTCGTGCAACCTTTAAAATTAAAATTTACATTAAAATTAAATTAAAAAATTTTGATTTTATGGTCATCACAGTCCCTCACCTGAGGAAATATCGCTTCATTAACGGTAACTTGCTGTAGATGATTGATAAATCGATCGAGTTGCTGAAGCAACCTTAGCCTTGTGGCTCTATCGTTCGATGCGAACAGTTTGATGACGCATGGGACCACTCGCTTTTGGTACTCTGTATCTGGGATGGTGCGACTTAACTGGACGAGCGGTGGTAAAACAGCACTCCCCGCGTCGCCGTACTCAAAAGCGGCGATCAGTTGCGGCAGTATTTTATAACGACCAACACCCTCTGGAAAACTGTCCAGTTGAGAAGTAAGGTGCGAAAAGAAGCGATTTTTCTCATTCTTCTCTTTCACCTGGATCTCTTCAAGAAAGAGAAGCGCGTCAACCAGATCATTTTTGAAGAAGCCACCGTTGCTGCGGCAGCGTACGATCATATCTGCCGGATTCGGTCGGCTTTCCGCCCTGCTGCTTATCATTTCTTGGTATACCATTACTAACGGCTTCGGTATCTTAAAAAAAATTGTAAATTGAATAAAATATTTCATTATTTATAGAGTATATCGATACGGAGAAACATACTTGGTCCATGGCATCTAGATTTCCAGCTGCTGTGAGTGGTCCATTGAAAGCTTCCCAAATGAGGCAACCTAAGCCCCACATATCGACGGAACTACAATAAATTATATAGTATTAGTGATGGAAATAAATTGAGAATTTTTTATGTTATTTGTTTTTAAGACTTTTCGAGCTTACCATTTTGTAACAGGTTTACAATTTTCTTTGGCTTCAGGTGGCCGATAAACTTGTAGTGTTTGTGGTAAAGATGTATAAGGAGTATCAACAGCAGTCATATATTCAACACTACCAAGTTTCCACTCGCCACTTTCCTCGTTGACAAATACAGACCACAGATTAACATTGTTATGTCGCAAATTTCCATCATTATTCAAAAAGCTTAGTGCTCTCTACAAATAAAGCAAAAATACACAAAATAATTCAGCAATAGTAAATAATTAAATAACATTAATCTTCATTGCTTAAAATACTCACAGTAATCTGAAATATTCCCCAGGACAAATAGAGTTCACGTTTATTTCCTTCTCCAACATCAGCAACTCTTGAAAGACGATTGTGAAGGGGTTCAACCCTTTCTGTAGCCAAATAAATAGTTTTATCCGTCTGCAATTTTATAAGATAAGTAATTAGTAATTTAATTGTAATTAATACTAGTAGCTTTTATGCAAATTAAATGTTTATTGTAAATGTACCTCTAAACTATCCAAGTAGGCAAGTATACTTGGATGTCGCAGTGTTTTCAGTCTTTTTACTGCAGCTCGGGCAATATCTAACTGGTATTCAGCTCCATTTTTCACTTGGAAGACAAAGACCGAAACATCTTCACCGACAGTAGCTGCTGCTCCCCCAGTAGTCAGACCTCCCTACAATATAAATGATCTTTGATTACTCTTTAAAAACATGCACTTTATTAAACAAAGATAAATAAAACAAATCACAATTGAAAGAATCGTACAACACGAATCAGATATTCGCATACATTATAAAATTCAAAGAAAACCACAATAAGTAATAGGCATAAGAATAACGACTTAAATACCCCAAACGCTCAATAATCTCGCAAAATCAATGGTATAAATGACAAAATTGACGTTAAACCGTAAAAAGAGGCAAGGTTAGGATCGGCGTAACTTGCCTTTCGTTTGGCTCTGTGCAGGGTCCAGCTGCTCTTGTTGTCGAGTCCGTCGATGGGCTCGCCGATCTCGTAGGGGAAGTCCTTGGTGGGATCGCGCGAGAAGAACGACCACATCCTGATCCTGCAGCGCCGATGGCTCGATTACCATTTAAAAGTCCGTCCCGTCGAGGCGCATCGTCTAGAAAATCCTAACAGTGCAGCAGCAGGGAGTCCGCGTATCACCGTCAGCGCGCACGCACGATGACACCGCGGCGGGCGAACGCACACGTCAACCTTCTGCTACTAGTCCGTTGCTCTTGCCTGATCCATATACCGCACACATTATCCTCCCTCTCTTTTCTTCCCGTGATGCTGTTTCTATGCACTTGTCCTTCTCGACCGCGACCTATACACCTATACCCTATACTGTTCGCGGATGTGTGTGTAAGATGTACTGATGAAATGACATCAGCTGACGAGTTAACACTATTATAGATTTTATTCATTATATGTAAATGAAATTTATAAATGCGGCATCCTATATTTTCATTAGATGATGAAAATGATATAACTATAATTGTAATTGTTATGATAAATTAGTGATTGCTCCAGTAGATTTCAATATTGCTATAAATAGAAGTTTTACTAACACGTATAGACGTATAATAGTATATAATTATAAAATGTATAATTTGAATTGGCTAATTAGTATATGGATATACTCGCGAAAATAAATTATAGTGTAAAAAATATTGCAATTATCACTTTTTCTCTTTTTGCCATCAGTATATAAGTAAATTAGAAACGTGAAAGAATTGACTTTTAAAAAAGAAGCAGCGGGTCACTTCACACCTCGCATGCGTCGGCGGATGTGGGCTTATATTATATCTAAGCGTCTATATTCGTTGCTTATACGCACGCGCAATTCACCCTCTGCTCCGAAATAGTATATAGTACATATTTGGTATCGTTTTACGATTTTGACAGATGCAATATAGCATCTCGCTCGATCGGTTCGCGTACAATAGTCCCGCACTAATTGTTATGTATCGGTGACGAGGCAATGTGGACTCTTCCAAAATGTCGACCGCAAGAATTGATTGTTATTCGGATTGTTACAGTGTGGGCGTAATATTGCACCGTTCGTCCTAACCTAATTTTTGTTTATTTCATCTGTTTTTTATTTTTACAATGATACTTTACGTGCACAGTTGATTTGTCCGTTGTTTTTCCTACTTAAACAACAAGCCGTCAAAATGATGCAACAATACATGAAGGAGCTCGAACAAGTAGGTTCTTCCCAGTGCTTATTAATAGGAGTTTAAAAACTTCACTGTTTTATTTTTAGTTTTATTATTATCTTTTTAATAAGGTTGTTTTGTTTCAATTTAATAAAAGCAAATTAATTTATTTTAGGAGCCCTTCGACCCGGAGGAATTTGTTGAAAGGCTAGCCTGGAGAACAGTTAACGATACAACTAAAGATGGAGTGACAGGTGTGTTTGACCCTGTTCTGGTGCACGAGACGTTTTTGCAAGCGATCAAAGATTTAAAAGTACTTCAAGAGAGACAACAGAAGAAATGTGATAAATTAGAAACTGTTTTAAAAGAGGAAGAATCGAGGCATGGCCTTGAAATTCTGGAACTTCAAGAAAGAAATAGAAAATCTATAGACTTATTTCATCAGTTAGATGAAAGAATCAATTTTGTTGCTACCAAAGTTCTTCATTTAGGAGAACAATTAGAAAGTGTTAATACTCCAAGATCCAGAGCTGTAGAAGCACAAAAACTTATGCGGCATTTTTCTGAGTTTCTAACGCCTGGGCCACTAACTAATCCCATTTTTACTGATAAAGCCTCGGTAAGATTTTTTTTGGTGATATCTAGCATTAATAAAATTTCATTTACTTATTTTTCTATAATTTCAGTTAGATGAGGCAGCAGATGTTATTCAAAAACTTCATGTGATTGCACAAGAACTTCCCTCGGAAAAATTTGAAACTGCTAAAAAGAAGATTGCAGGAAAGTATGATGAGATCGAAAGAAATCTAATAGAAGAATTTGTAAGAGCCCAGAGTGCTGAAGATGCTGCTCGCATGAAAAAATTAGCCTCAGTATTATCACAATTCAAAGGTTATTCTCAATGCATAAATGCCTTTATTGAGCAAAGTCAAATGACTTCGTTTGGAGGTAAAGATGTCTTCCAAGAAGTTTTACCAATGTGCCAGAAAAATCACAAACTTATTCAACAAGTTTTCTCCAATCCGGAGCAAGTTATGGCGAAATTCGTTTTAAATATATACCATTTAAGACTACAAAAGTATGCTGTGGCTAAACTGGCAGATCGAGCAGATTCAGAGAAATATCTGAAAAATTTGTATGATCTTTACTTAAAGACTGTTAAACTTTCTGGTGACCTGAAGCAATTTGATATGGGTACAGATGACACGTACTTACCCAAATTGACAAGAAATATTTTCCAGAAACATTTAGATGCTTATGTTACGTAAGATTAAAAAATTAAATTAATTTCTTCCAATAGCCACACATATTAATTATTATTTAATTTCAGCGTTGAAATCAAAGCTTTAAGAGAGAAATCGGCAACCCTCTTAATACAGTACTATGAGTCCAAAAACCATCAGAAGAAGCAGTTACAGAGCGGTGGATTTCAGGAGCTGAAACGGGACTTACAGGCAGTACTGAGCACACGAACAAATATAAACATCGCTCAAATCGAGGATTACGGCGGTGAGACGTTCCTGTCGGAGGAGCTAGCGATAGCTTTGCTTCAGCGGAGTAAAAGTGCGTTACAGAGGTGCTCGTTGCTCTCACAACCTTCAGATCTACCAGCGAATGCCACTCAAATTCTCGACACGACGCTGCAGTACCTCATCAACGAGCACGTAGATTACGCCCTCGAGCTCGGTTTACAGTGCGTTCCTATACCCGAAAGCAGAACGCAACCAGAAATACATTTCTTCACAGTTGTTAGACAGTGTAATGTAATTATACGTTTGTTGGAGGAACAGTTCAGCGGAGACTTATTGCCTCTTATTTTGTAAGTTCAAATTGATATTAAAAAGTAGAGATTTTATAAACTTTTAAAATCTAGAATAATGAAATAAAAAATTTGTAGATCTACTCCAAAGCACGGCGACTGTCTAGCAAAAAAGAAATCGGCATTGGAGCAAATCGAGTCTAAGATCGACACTGGTCTGGACCGCAGCATCAACGCAATCGTCGGCTGGGTGAAGATCTACCTGCAGAGCGAGCAGCGAAAAACGGATTTCAAGCCCGAGACCGAGATGGTTGATACTCTAAATACACCAGCGTGCCTGACAGTCTGCCAGTATGTGTCCAGCATGATAAAGCACATACGAGACCGACTCGACGGCAAAAGCCTCGAGAACGTGCTCACGGAGCTTGGGGTCAGATTCCATAGGGTAATATACGAACACCTGCAACAGTTCCAGTTCAATTCGGCTGGTGCCATGTGCGCCATTTGTGACATGAACGAGTACAGAAAGTGCGTGAAGGAACTGGGGGTGCCGCTCGTCACTACGCTCTTCGACACGCTTCATGCTCTCTGCAATCTGCTGCTCGTCAAACCGGAGAACCTTAAGCAGGTCTGCTCCGGAGATCAACTTGTAAGGATTTTATGTTTATCTCTTTATCGCGATATCTTCAAGATAATTGAACCATTTTCGATAAATACAGTTTTTATGTTAAAAAATAAAAAGTTAATTTCAATGTTTTTTAGGCAATATTAGACCGTTCAATTTTATCGACTTTTATACAACTAAGAACGGACTACAAGACGCAAAAGTTAGCGAATTCACTCAAAGGACTAGCGACGTAGCAGCTCCAAAACTCGTTAAATGTATGTGTGGGAAAAAATTGATCGAGATGAAACAATAAAAGAAACTTATGTTTATAGCAAAGATAGTAATTTTTATTACTAATACATGTCAATGCAGTAACGCATGTCACACGATTACAAAGTTGTTAATCTCGTCTCATTTACGTAGATACAAGCGATAACATTTGCCTACGTAGCCAAGACGATGAATATTTTTAATGACTATTTTATTTTGCAAGTGTTGAAAACAAAACTTTATTATTTTAAATACGTGAGCGTTAGACAGTAACGAATTTTCTCACGTGCGAATCGAAAATTTAACAATTAATTATAAAAGTGAGAAATATTTCGTTTCTTTTTAAGTTATCAATTGACCCGTGATTAATCATTACAAAATTATTTTTTAGATAAAGCACTGCTTTTGTTTTGGAAAGAAAAATGATTTTCAAAAATTTTATGCGAATTTGTAATGTTTTTCTTTTGTATATTTAAGAGGTAGAATAAAAACAAAGTTTTTTTTATGTAAAATCATTATTAATTTATGTGTAGATACGCGAATATCTAGATCACAAATTGATCTTGAAATATATGCTTTACAATTATCCTCTGTTAAGTCAAGTTTGAAAACGCTATAAGAGCACTAAATACAATTTTCTAAGTAAGCTATAAAAAAAAGACGTCTTTTCGATTATCGTATTTGATCGAACTCACAAAAGAATACTGAGGAATTATTGGTGTATATCTATTGTGATCGCATTGGAAGTATTTCGAAAGACTGCACCGAAGACCGAGAGTTAGAGAAGCTCTCTCTTATCCGAGTTAAAAAAAAGTTTTATTAATTAGCGGTGAAAACGACCAACAGCAATTGCTGATAGACACAAACGGACGAATAAAGTTATTAGCACTTGGTTTTTTTTTTTTCCATATTTTTTGAACCACCTAGTCAATTAGCATTTTTTTTCAATGTTCGATTGCAGCATCCATCGGCAATTATCAGTTTAGAATATGTCGCAGTTGGTTTTTCTTTCATTTTCTTCTTTTTCATTCAAGTGACTACACGGCGCGAAATTCGTCAGCCGATCGGTATCAGCGCATACGATAGTGATTACTTTCGTGGATCTGACAAAGCTCTCCCTTAAAATCGATCTCGATCGTGAAGTCAAGATCGCGGTAGTTTCGCGCATTTGGCTCCATCGAGAAATTACCGTAGATTTCCTCGCCCTTTTTCACCGTCATGTACTCATCGAAGTAGAAGACTGTTTGTTTCCAGTGCGTGTACTGCGATTCTGGAGCAGTACTGAAGCCCATACGCTTGTGGCACTTAGTGAATTCGATGTTGAAGAAGGTGACAAGTGCTTGAACGTAATCGTTCCTACGGACTTGCAGGACAAACGGCGACGAGAATGTCAAATCAGCTTTGGTCACTGTGTACAAATCTACTTCTTTAATTAGGCAGGAATTGGTAACAACCTGTGAAAAAAGGTAAAACTCTATAAATATATTATAATAATTTAATTAATAATTTTTACTCCAATTTTTACCTGTTTTGGATCAACGACGTCGACTAGAGGTTCACTGATAGCAACTTTCCTTATGCTGCTCATGTCAAAACCATAAACATCATCCCACCAGTTAATCTTTTCATCTTTATATTGTCGGTCTTCAATTCCACAAATATACAGGGTTGCCTTATCTGGGAACAGCATTCCATCTGGACGAAGCCATTTATCTCTGGCAAAAAGTACAGTATCTAACATAGATTCATAAAATAAGCAATATCCCATCCATTCGGAAATAATAATATCAACTTTTTCAATGCCATCAGGCAAAGTAACTTCTTCAACTTTTCCTTTCAGAACAGTTACAATGTCCGACAGATCATTAGCCTCAACTATCTTTTTAGCGTATTCTACAATATTAGAGCATTCAATGCCAATTACTTTAGCAGCACCAGCTTTAGCAGCAAACATTGATAATATTCCAGTACCACAACCTATATCCAGTACAATTTTTCCTTTGAAAAGGTGCTTGTTGTGATACATCGAGTTGCGATATGTTACTGTTCGCACTTCATCCTTCAACATTTCTTCATGGATACCATAGTGAGCATATGAGTCGAAGTAGTAATCTCTTGAAGTCATGTCATCGACCGATACTGTATCCTTACAATTGGTTGGTGGAGCATCTTTATTGGCTGCTACCGAGTTTGTGGTTTCTGCAACATCCATGCTTTCCATCTTTGATGTCTGCAAAAAAGTTTTGATAATTAAATGTAAACGTTAAAACAAAAGACACAAAAACTGAAGAATAAAGGAACTTATTACTACAGCTCTACTTATTACTATAGCAAAAAAGAATTGTTTATTGAAGAACATCGAAATATACTGTACCCAATCCAACAATTAAAATAAAAGAACTCGAAAAGGAGTGAAACAAAAGATACTAACGATATTATTCATGCAGTAGTCGACTCGAAACTGTAAGGCTAAAACGTGCTTCTACTCAAGATCCTTTCCCTTTAGCAACAGGCGTTTAAAACACCTCGATCGAAGGAAATAATCAAAGCCCCGCGTATGCACCGCAAGAAGAACGCTGAATAAATGAAAGTCGCGCGGAACGAAGCGACGAACACGAGGTTCAAAGGAGAAGAGCGGCGGATGTAGACTCGCGAACCACGTGCCCGCCAAAACCAGCGCGTCTCTTTCCCGGCTCGCGCGACTCCGTTTCGATAGGCGCTCTCCCGTGCATGTGTGAGTGCGCGCGCGGCGAATCGATGAGCAACGTCGGCCAGGCACACTGGCCGCTATGCGGCAAACGTGAAATTTTGTCGCAATCTCGGCGGTTCCCGACGATCGACGCGGCAACGACGTCCTGACGGCCTGCCCAGAATCGTCCCCCCCGCGGAGCCTTGGCCCGCGTCAATTATAAGTACACAAGTGTCGCGCCGTCCTCGTCGACGTCGGCTCCCCGAGGCGCGGGTGCGAGCGAGACGGACGAGGCACGGCCGACGTACCCGTTGCGCACACACGAGCCACGCCGAATTCGCGCAAATAACGACATTGTCTCGGTGTCCGCGGAGCAAACGACTTGGCTCGGGCGAAAGTTCGCTCGAGAAGCTGTCGAGTCGCGGCTTCAACGGTAACAATCGAGGTAAACTTACCGAGTTGTCCACGGTAAATGTGAGGATCTCGTTGCTCTCGGCCGCCGGCACTTGCTCGGTAGTCGCCATTTTGAAAATTCGTTCCTTCCGCGCTGCGCAACTCGCGCCGGAGCCGACTGCCGACCGCGCATGCACGTTTTTTTCCACCCCCCTCCATCGACTTCGACTCTTTTATTCGCGGATCGGTTAGTGGTGTTGTTACTTCCACCAATGGAATTGTCTAAAAAGGAAGATTTTTTAAAAACATTAGTGGACTGGACGTAATAGGAGATATTTTCTACCCCTCACGGTTGGGGTTATGGGGTTGTTGCAGCATGAATTTACCGGTGTCACGTGAATATTCAAGGGTTTTGACAGCAATTAAATATCAGGTAAATATATTAGTGTTACATGATGAAATTTCGAAAAATCAGTTTATTATTCTTGTCATTAATAACGAAGAGGCTCTTCTATATTTGTTAAAGGTTTTTGGAATGCTGACATAAAAAACTTTTAAAGGCAGAATATAAAAAGTGTACATATGTTGTTTAAAATTATAAATGTATGATATTAATGAATATACTTATTTGAAGTATTGATTACCATTCCTGAAGATGATTTAATTATAACTTTGTAAGTATATTTTTAATTTTTTACTTTAAATTAATACTTATGTTAATTTTCATACATATATGATATATATTTATATATTTTACCGACCGTGTAAAGTCAGTCGGTAATACAGAAAAGTACAATTATCTTTGAATCACGATTCACGACATCACAAATCATTTTTTAAACCGTTTTTTCGGAGTCGCATTATCCAAAATAATAAATTTACTCCTTTCTTTTCTTCCCTAAGTTCTCCTCTAGAAATCAATGAAAAGAAGATAGTTGAGAATGAGACTGCAGCAAACTGTCAGTATGCAGATGGCACGATAAGAGGGTTGATCAACTGTAAAAAATACGAGGATCGTGCAGCTGTCGTCGGTGATTTCCCTGATACCATTTGGATGCAGGCAACTTGGACCACTCGCTGTCAGGCGAGTATAGAAAAGTAGGTATTAAAAAAGGACCGTCGAAGAAACGCATGCAACTGCCGCATAGACACTGCGGTAAAAAAAAAGAGCAGGGGACGGAAGTGCGAAGTGGCCACGACGAAGAGGGAAAAAGTACATAATAAAGGAGAGCGCAACGCACGCATGGAAAGGTACATCAGTAGTACACCGCATGCATCATTAGGCTCGCCCCTCTCCGCATATAACGCATGCTATCTCCACTTTTAAGGATCTGTCTTGACGGTGACCCAAGTGCCGGTCGTCGAATGTATCGGAGCGCCGACGGTCCGCGCTCGTTTCCCTGCGCCCCAAAGTTTCCTTAAAAAAAAAAAAAAAAAAAAAACGGCAATTCAGAATAAATCGCGTAATCACGGACACAACGAACTCGTCCTTTTCTGATTTTCCCCGCAGACATTTTTTAGTTAAAAAAATACTTAAGCTGCAGCGAGGAAGCGCCGTTGCCAAATTAATCTTATTCCCTTTCACTGTTAAACCGGAACGCAGAGAAACGAGCGGACTGACGGCGCTGATCGATCGGTATCGGGTATATCGTATACCTATCTACATCATACAGATACAAGTATTCCCAAGACCCGGTGCTGGATCAGCTCACCGCGAGGACGGACCCTTAAAATCAGGAGTTTCCTATTTATTTGTAAACGCGCGCCTGCATGCGAGCTGCATCATTCCCTGCTCACAGGACAGTGCCAGAGCGAGCCAACCGACGTGCAAGAGCGAGCCCGCGCAAGCGAGAGAGAAAGGCACAAAAAGAGAGAGAGAGAGAGAGAGAGAGAGAGAGAGAGAGAGAGAGAGAGAGAGAGAGAGAGAGAGAGAGAGAGAG
>JAWWEN010000009.1:25642474-25687394 GCA_035582955.1 Sycophila texana
TGGATAATTCTCAATTTAACTAGAGATGCAGACATCTCTATGAGAAAGCATTGTGCCAGTGCAATTGGCAGCGTTTTCAGACTATGTTAACAAAATTTTTCGCGCACATAAAAATTAAATATTTGACATTATTAACGTTAAAAAAATTAAATCTCACAAGCACTTTTTCTTGAGCTTCAAATTCGGGCTGCAACGATAAATCGCATTCACGAGGTACACGTAGATAAAGGATCATGCGTATAAGTAGTAAAATACAAGTGTAGACAGACACTACTTCAAACTACTATTTTCGTTTTCGAGACGGTTTTAAATGAATAAGAATTTTTTTCTAACATAAAAATTAAATATTTCACATTATTAACGTTAAAAAAAAATTAAATCCTCATTTGATCTTAATACCACGAGCAGTCTCTTAATCAAATCAAAACAATTCGGGTAAATCTCTGCTGCGATAAATCGCATATACACATAAATAAAAAGAGAAATTAACGGATCAAGCGTATAAGTAGTAACATCCAAGTTATATATGCAGACTCTACATCGAATTATTATTTTCGTTTTCGAGACTATTTTAAATAAATAAATCTTTCTCGCGCATAAAAATGAAATATTTCATATTATTAACGTTAAAAAAAGTAAATTCTCATTTGATGTTAATCTCACAAGCACTCTCTTCATCAAAACAATTCGGGCTGCTTCCATATGCCGCGCGTAAGAGGCCTTAAGTAGTAATCGGCGAAATTGACGAGGGTCTGATTGCACTTGCAGAGGAGGCGCGAGCATCGTGCAAGGCGGCCACGAGCGACGAGGAGGACGAGGACAGCGGACCGGACGAGCTCGAACGGCTGCTCCTGGCTAAGCTCGACGTCAGCCAGTACCGGCCGAAGCACACGGGCCGCTTCCTCACTATGCACAAGCGCAGGCGCAAGCGACTCGTCACCCGCTCCCTCGACCAGGAACCCGGCCTCCTCGACGATGTCTCCCACGGCCAAGTCCAGGTAAAGAATAATTCTCCATTTTTTTTTTCATTCTTTTATGTCTATGACTTCCTGCACCAAAAAAGAAATTTTAGTTTCTACTCTAGAAAATACATCCAGTGAAATTTACTGATTTATCAACAGTGAATTTCACTGGTACTTCAGCGAATTTCCCTGGAAGGAATTTAGAGAGTACTTTTTGTCGGGTCCCTTTGCTGGAGGCAAAGCTGGAAACGAAGCAATCAAGATTTAATTCCGGGAATAAAAGAGGATTGGTATTGTTGTAATTTCTTTTTTAAATAAAATTTGTCGTGCGTAACGTTCTTATACCGGAAGACCGTATGATTGTATTTTAATTACTTGAATTTTTACGTTTTTTTCTTTTTACTGGAAGCCGCAGATTTTACGTTATTTCTTTTTTACGTCTTTTCTTTTGTGAACGAGGAAAGGAAATGGAGAGGGTTTTAATCATGGATGCTCGTTTGTTACAGTGTGTCTTGCAGAGGGTGGCTAACTGGAAGTTCAACGCCTTCACTTTGGAGACCGCTACCGGAGGTGAGATTTTAATGATTGATACTAAGTCTTTTAAAGGTTCACTTCGTAAATTATTCACGAGGGATGAAAGGCAGCTTAGGATCTATATTAATTTATAAGCTCCCTGTGTCTGCTTTGGTTTATTTTAAAGGGTGCCGAGCTACGTATGGGAAATTGGCTTGTGTTCTTGCATATAAAGTGTGTGAGAGACTCGATGTAAATTGGGTAGCAACGCAAGAAGCACGTGTACTTTTGACAAATTATTTTTAAGGGCTGATCCATCATGTTCTTTCACAATTTACATTTTCATAACGTAATCTTTTGAAGAAGCCAATTTGTTACACGCCAGGAGCACCGTTCTCTCATTTTTTTTTTCTTTTTACTTTCGTAATTGACTGCGACATAAAATGTATGTTTTCCAAAGTCATTTATGATTTAGCGACTTTTCTACAATACATCAAATGTCAAAAGAATAATTAATTAACTATAAATAATGTGAAAATAGTTTGTTAAATAATGTTATTGTCCATTTCAGGTCGATCACTGTCGGTCATATGTGTCCACCTCTTTCATTGGTACGGGCTTCTCCAGCACTTCAACCTGGACGTCGTCAGGGTCTGGAAGCTATTCAGTGAGCGTCTAACCACTTTATCTCCTGATAGATAATATAATCCCATTTCGCTCTCTCAATAGTCAATCGGGGCCTGAGTAAATTCGAACTTGAAGCAATAACCACCGTGGCTTAATCCACTTTGCGATTGAAGTAGCGAGCGATTTGGGACGAGAGGGCAAAAAAAAAAGGCGGAACGAAAGAAAAAACAAACAAAAAATAGAAAAAGAAAGAAATAAATGAGAAAGAATTTCCGATGGCCGAAGGCAAATCGATCAATCAGGAGCGGATGTTAACTCGACTCTCCTCTTGATTTTACAGCTCTGATCGAGGAGGGCTATCACAGTACAAATCCTTACCACAACAGTATACACGCGGCGGACGTGACGCAAGCGATGCACTGCTTCCTGCAGGAGCGACAGGTCGGTATAAATCAGTCCGCGGGCAGCCAGCCGGCGACCCGCATCCGCGCTAATTCCTTACTTAACGTTGCGTTTCCCCCCAGATAAGACGACACCTGAGCTATCTGGAAATAATGGCTTCGCTGATCGCCGCCGTGACGCACGACCTCGACCATCCCGGTGTCAACCAGCCTTTCCTCGTCGCCACGAGCAATCACCTGGCTGCTCTTTACGAGGTATCCCCGATAAATCCTCCCTCCGTTCCCTTCCCTCTTTTTTTTTTTTTTTTTTGCTCTCCTACTCTCTTTTTGCTCTGCTGGACTCTTCGCTGGAAGTATCGACAGGGGAGACGGCCGACGAACAACATCGACGTCAGCGGAGTCAACGAAATTTGAAATTTCACTCGCACTCGATTAAACGGCTTTAGAATCGTCGCCGGTATAAAAGGCGAGTTTGACGACTCGAACGGCCGCGTTCTATTTTGCTTGGCCGTAGTCCGGAATTTTTCGCTTGTTTCCCGCTTATTTTGGGTGGCGGAAATTAAATATAGCGGGCAAGCGTTGACACGCGTGTGGAAATCGCGCTGTTTGGGTGCAATGGCAGGAATGGGCTCTGCCAGCGCTGCGCGCACGCCTGAATGGCGATCCCCGGCGGCTGTTAAATAACCAAATTTTTCGTGGCTATTAATAAAGGCTCTACTTACGAAACCCGCCCGCTATTTCGATAAAACTTTTCTTTTATTCATTGTGAAAATTCATTTATTTTCGAGGCGCTTCGCCTTTTCGGAATGGGCGGACGCTCTCGAAGTTGAGCGTTCAAATAGAATTTAGTTTATTAATAAGTGAAATAAATGTTGACGCCGGGGGAAATTAGTAACGCGTTCTACATATAAGCTTCTTGTTTAAATGGCTTTAGAAAACAATTTGTCTTTCTCGTAGGTGTCGCGGACGTTTACAAATCCCGCCGAGTTAATTAGCCCGTCGATTCGAACCGGTATACAAAACTGTACCTGCTTTATTTGTATTGTAAACTCGTCCTCGGTAAAATAGTTTCGCTGACGCGCGATCGGTTCATTTGTATGAGTGCGAGTGTCCGCGTCAAATTATGGCAAAAAAGATACGGCGCGTGTCTGTCGATAAAAATCAGGAATGGAAGAAACGAAAAAAAAAGTGAAAAATATAACTCAACTCGTCGCGTGGGCGAGGAAGACTTTCAGAGGAATTCCAAAGAATGTGGCGAGACCAAAAAAAAAGAAGATCTGACGAATATACGCAAAAGCGTGTACGATAAAAAAGATAAAGTTGGTCTCGACGAGCGAGGCTAAGGATAAAAATTGCGTCGGTTAAAAATAAGACATTTTTTTTATTGGTTGGATACTCGGCCGTGCGTGCACATTAACTAACGCCGTAATTAGCCCTATATTATTTAATACTGCGTGTAACGTCATTACGTCATTACAAGTGCTTGGATACTCGAAAAAAAATGTATAAAAAAAAAATATTTTCTCCACTCTAAAAAGCGTTTGGGTAAATTTTTCTCGATAGAGAAAATTAATGTTGACCGTCAAAGAGAAAAAGGAAGGAATAGGTCGAGTGCTTGGAAAATACGAGACTCGTTTACCGTCCCTTTTAATTAAGCAAAGTGTTACAATTAGTTGATGGAAATGCGACTGTTTACAAATTTCGAGACTCGCCAAACGTAATCTACTCATCAAGAGTCACTTGTCGCCAAATTACTGAAAAAAAAAGAAAGAAAAGAATCGACACTCGTGTGATTATTAAATCGTTGAGCCTGATAGATAACGATTATACATTTTTTTTCTTTTGCACTTTAATTAAAATCTTGACGTGCATATCTCGTTTTTCACTATCTATTACGCGGCGAACGCCGACGCGCTGTAACCAGTAGCAAAACTCGCTGAATGAACAATTTCAATGAATTCGGCTCGATCGGTCGCTAACTGATAGTGCCAGAGATATTTAACTGAAACGCAGAAAATTAAACACACATCGGCGTGTATGTCCCAGAAATGTCAACTGAAATAGTTTACAAAGTTGGCGCGTGCCTCTCTCCATGTCTCTCTCTTTTTTTTTGTCGATCCAAAACAATATCACATTGTACACTCTCCCTCGGGCACTCGTGCTCATTTCGAAGTTAGACCGCCCGCACCGAGGAGGACGTCTATACTTTTCCATTTACATCTGTCTTATTGTTTTGCAGAACATGTCGGTGCTGGAGAATCACCACTGGAGGTCGGCGATCGCCTGCCTCCTGGAGAGCGGCGTCTCGGAGCAGCTGCCGGACGAACTGAAGCCTGAACTCCAGCGACACATCAGCTCGCTCATACTGGCTACGGACATCACGCGGCAGCAGGAGTTTCTCACTCGTTTCAAAGTAATTAAGAAGCGTGGTGTAGTCGCATGCACGTGCGCTTCTTTTATTTTTTCTCCCAGCGCTGATAAAAGTCGCGCTTTAACGAGACACATGCACTGAGAGAAACGTTTTTAGTAACAATTACTGTACTGTTTTGAAACGCAGGGACAGAAAAAATAAAAAATTTCAACAAAAATTTAAAAAACTCGACAAATAAAAATTTTTACTCTAGAGAGTTTAGTAAAATTTTTTAGAGTGTAGTAAAATTTGTTAGACTTGTAGTAAAATTTACTGCGTGATTCAGCAAAATGTACTGTAAGTCTAACAATTTTTACTAAACTTTCTCGTGAAATTTTTGTTTTATTGAGCCTGTCCGTGCGTTTCAAAACATTATAGTCATTATTACTAAAACATTTCTCTCAGTGTGTGTATGCTTTGGGAAGTCACGAATTTTCATAAAACCTTGGGAGAGACCGTTAATTTTAGAAGGAGCGTAAGAGCGCGTCTTTTTTATTATTATTATTCGTAACTGGTTCCCGAGATAACAACTAATTTATTTAAATATGTAGAACGAGGAAAAATTTGACGGAGTCAGCGTTCAAATTTCCGGTGGAATACTACAGGCGGTCCTTATCAAGCGGCGGCGAAGAAACCGGAATTCGTTTTGCGGGAAAAAACGATAATTGCTCGGCCGATAAATAATCGTTTAAAAATATCGGGGATTGATGAAGGATTGATTGGGCCAGTGGTGCCGTTTGATTAACAATCAATTTTTCTTTCTATTTTTTTTGTTTTGTTTTGTTTTTAATAGAATCACACGTGTAATCACCGGGTTGTTAGTCGTCTTGTCGAGGTCAGGGAATTTATCGCTTCTTCTTGACGCGAACAGGCGATTCTTTTCAAGGCGAATTTCAGATAAAAGAAACGCATAAACTTATTAAAAATTATCCGTGCGTGGTGTGCAAATTATTTTAAGTTGGCCTTGAGAAAAGAAAAGAATGAAGCGAGTTATCATCACGCGAGCCGAAATGTTGATTGCACAAAGTGTGCAACAAATAAATTGATAAGTCAATTAGTCACTCGGCGCTCTGTTTGTCTATCAATCCAAAAACAATCAATTATATTTCCTAGTTTTATCGTTGGCTAACAAACAGCAGGCTCCTAACGAAAATAGTTCGTGCAATCAATTTTAATTCTCAGTTTTATTGCGCGATAACGAACGGTAGCACCTCTCTCACTTCCTCCGCGCACATAACACTCGCGATATTGTCAAAGCGCACGCACCTGCGATAACGGTAATCCTTTCTTTTTTTTCGCACTCAAATAACAAAAAAAAAAAAATCTAATTGTAAAAATAACTTTTTTTTATGCAGCGCTACCTCGACAACAACGAGCTGGACATGGAGAACGCCGAGCATCGTCACTTTATCCTGCAGATAGCTCTGAAGTGCGCGGACATTTCGAATCCGTGCCGGCCGTGGGAGATTTCGCGCAAGTGGTCCTACAAGGTCTGCGAAGAGTTTTTCAGGCAAGGCGATTACGAGCGTCAGCTGAACCTGCCCGTGACGACGGCCTGCGACAGGTACACCACCAGCATACCCAAGATCCAGGTGGGCTTCTTCAAGTTCATGGTGCTGCCGCTGTACGAGGAGTGGCATCGCTTCCTCAACGACAAGTTCAGCCACTCGTTGATGCAGCACCTGCACGCCAACCAGCAACAGTGGGAGGCGCTCATACAGCAGGAGGTGGCGGCCGCCGCCGCGCCCCACGACACCACTACGTCCGACGTCGCCACCGAGGCCATTGAAGCATCCGAGGTTGATTTTCCGATGGACTATTTTTTTTTTGTTTTTCTCTTCGCATTTTTCTTTTTCTAGTTGACGAAGGCAATAATTACAGTAGTTTATGAGAAGCTAGAAATTGACGGGTTTAAATTTGTTAATTTAATTCTGATGTAAATGTAAATATAAAAATAGAACGGACGCTTTAAGACGCAGTGGAAATTTTATGATTAAATTGGCCAGATTTATCAAAAGTTATATTTAGAAGGGGAGGAGGCTGTAATTTTAAAGTATATGAATAAATTATTGATTATTTTTGTATGGCGAAAAAAACTTGCGTGCTTTTAAATATGCAGAAAAAAAAGATGTTAAATGCAAATTTTTTTTTCTGAAGCATCGTTGTTTCAAGTTACTTTGAAAATTGAAGTGCAATTGTGTTAATGTATTCATGTATGAAAATTTTTAGCTCTTTATGCATTTGTTTCGAAATTGTTTTCTTTAAAATTCGCTTTAAATTACAAACCAATTATAAACTTCTAAGAGTTTTTTAATGACTGCTTGTTTTAATTAAATTTTTTTTTTAATGTCAGAACTGTATAATTCAAGAACTTGGAAAAATTAGAGAATACTCAAACGAATGTATTCTTTCAGTGCACGGAGGACGACTCGGGTAGTATGGAATTGGCGATGCCGTCGCCCAGATTGGCTCCACCACCGACACACAGTGAGGGACGCCGTCACTCGGTGCCCTTGGGTGTGACTCGCAGCTTGTCGTTGGCACCGAGACCAACGACGGCACGTCGTGAGAGTCTACCTGGGGCCTCACTCATGCCTTCACGAATCTCTTCTCGCAGCAGTCTGCATCGCTCCGACGCCTCGCCTAGTGCCCAGGTGACCGCTTCCTCGGTATCGCCGGCCGTACCGGAACGACCCGTCAGCGCTGAAAATCTTTTGCCCGACACCAGCATCGCTAGCATAGCCAACAGTCTTGAGGCCTCTAAACTCAGCAGTTTGGTTCAACAACAGCCATGGTAATTGAGTTTTTTTTTAAGAGATTAAGAGATTCTTTCTTTGAATTTACTACTAATTAATCGAATTATGTTTAATAGGGAGCCAATACTGCACGATCAACCAACGCCGCCACGACAGGCGACGTTGACACGGCAACAGACATTCCCGCCGGTTCAGCCATACGCACGGATGCGTTACATGTCCACGACGGCGGAGATGTCGCAGTGTTGCACGGAGGTGCTTCTGGAAGCGGACAGCTCGTCATCGCGTTCGGGCTCGCCGGCGCCGGGTCCAGGCGAAAAGCTGCTCGGCGGCATGGACTCGCTGTCGCCGTCCACGACGCTCACGACGTCCGCAAGCGCGAGCGGCGAACTACGTCGACACTCTACACCCGCTCAGAGCAAGGGCCGCGGTGGTGGCAGTGGGCCCGGACGTCGCTTCACGACGATACCTCTGACGCAAGAGGCACCTCAAGAGGCCAGTGCTGGTCACAAGGTTTTCTTCATCGGCAGCCCACCCGACTCTCCGCCACGGCAAAGCAGCGTTACGCCTTCCAGCGACAGCGGCGGCAGCGGCAGCGGAGGCGGCGGTGAGCCCCGCAAGAGCGCCGACAGCGTCGTCAGCTTACCAGGCAATAAGAGGGACTACTCCGACTCCAGTCGCGAGAAGAGTTTCAAAATGCTAAAGCTCATGAAAGAGAACGTCGACCCCAGGGGCGCCGATGACCTCGCTAAGGCCTCCCATGCACTGTCCAATCGCCGTTCTAATAATCAGGTTTGCATTTTTCGAAGGCAAAGTCATCCAACTAATATATTCTTCGAGATAAAGTTTATCACTGTTTACATATCGGATCAGTAGATGATTTCACTGATATAAACTGAAGTGTACCCTCTCAATGCAATTAGCGATAGATTACATCTTTGAATGCATACTTGATGTGTAACGCAATGATTCTTTTTAGAGCTGGGCGAGAAGAAGAGGTTCAGCGCCGGTGGGTCTATTGGCCAGGCTGGATGACACAATAACCACCAATCGCACGATTGACCCCTACTCAAGACGCGGCTCCGTACCCGCGGACATAGCAGCTCAACTAAGTTAATACAATTAAACTTTTTATTTAACCGCATGTTGCTTTGTTTATTTTCTGCTAAATTCGAGTATTCGTACTTGCAACATAGAGTTTATTTCGACTATTCAATTTCTTAAACAGATGGAGGAGTTAATCGAGTAGGTCTGAGCATTCGCACTGAAAAACTGTCGACCAATCGAAGACGATCCAGCCTACCGCACGAAGCTGCACTTAACACTCTTCTTGGCAATGTAGCTCAGTTGACAGGTAAGCAATCGCTTTAAACAAAAAAAAAAACTTCCAACATTTTTATTTTTTTAAAAGGCATAACAATTTATATTTACAGCTGATCGCGAGAACTACCCGTTCAACAACAACAATAACAATAATAATACTGGCAGCAATAATAACGGCTTCTCGACTCGACTAAGCTTCGAGGGAGCCGGAAACGTTGTCGGTGGGGGCGGACCGATCCTTAGCTCGCGCCGCGGCTCCGTGCCCGCCGACATATCAGAGTTGCGCCGCGACCTGGTCGGCCGCGGCAGCATCAACAGCGGCGCGGCCAAGTCCCGGGTCGCGAGCCGCGGCAGTAAGAAACTGCTGCGCAGGCGCAGCAGTGGCGGCCCCGAGATGTTCGCCAGCGGCCAGAGTGCCGCCGATGGCAACGACAACGCGGCCGGCTGGCGCGCCAAACGCCAGGATTTCGGCAAGAGGGACAGCGTCGCCGAGGCGCCGGTCGTCGTCAAGCGTCGTGGCTCCCTGCCCATCGAGATGCTCGCCCTTTCGTTCACCGGCCGCTACGTACACAGATAGAAGCGAGCCTTCGCGCACGCACGACTCTAAATGTGAATCGCCGTGTCGCGACTCGCTCCGCATGCCCCCTAATCCCGGGCGCCGGGGATCGCCGAAGCCGCGGTCTCGCGGTAAAGCACCGAGTGCAAGAGACGCGCGGCTTACGGGTGACCCGTCGAATTTGTTGATTTTGGTCCGTTGTTCGAACTCTGACTTTTTTGTTTTGTCTCTTTTTTTTTCTCTTTTTTTTTAATGCGTTTGTTTCGAAAATTCATGTTGTATATATTGTACGATAAGGTTACGTGTTAAGATTCTTTTATTTGTATACGTCTTCGATAGATTTTTAAATATTTGATTTATAGTATACGCTAAAAATGTTCCTATTATGCGCAATACGAGTGGTTTTTTTTTCTTCAATTCGTTACGTTACTTTAATCATTGCATTTTTTTTACAAATATTTATGATTTTTAGTGCAATAAAATATCACTTATATTTCGAATAACGATAGTATCTCTTGTTTAATGCATGATATTTTTGCTTAGGGAGGAATACTCAATCTCCGATAACAATTTGTTATGTACGAATTAACTGAAATCGATCTTATTAAAAAAGAAACTAAAACGATTTTTCGCCAGAAGCTAATCTCTTTTATTCTCAACTATTCTGAAATCGCCTCATTCGACGGGCTGTAACTTAAACGTCGGGTCCAAAGCACGGTGCGGCGAACCGTTGTCGCGCCGCTGGGACGATGCCCAGAATCTTTGGAGGCTGAAGCGCAATCTCTGTCCGCGTGTGTCTGTTTGTGTTCAACGACAGGATCGTCGAAGCGAAACTTGTCCCGAGACTCAGCCTCCGAGAGCTCACGTCCACGGCGTCAGCTAAGCGAACAATCGATGAGTGTGCAGGCCACTACCTCCAAGACTTTTGACTCGCTTCAGAACAATCGACCACTAAAAATAAACTATCGCTGATAGCAACATAAATGTGTAAAGTCACATCCGACCATCCCCGACACATCCGTCAACAATGTTCCTCCGTAATGAAAAGGAAAAAAAGCTAAAAAAAAAACAGTCGTTCATTGTTCATCTTGCGCGCCTACCTGAGACACATCGAGTTGCAATCAGTTTTGGACCATCCGTTCTATTCGGATCATTACAATTTAGAAGAAAAAAAATCAGCGATCGCAGCGGGCATTGACGCGAAACTGGCTATTAATATTGTTTTATCCAATGAAAGTCTGATGTGCGTGAGCAAAAGAATGACATTGCGTAGTTTGTAACTATCATTTTTCGTTATACTTTTTTTTCGATTGTCAATGCAAGAGAGAGATCTCATCCAAATTACGTGAAAATTGCATTCGTCAGTTTCGTAGGATCAAGAAAAGGGTTAAGACCACCAAATTTTTACCATTTTTTTATTAACTTATCTTTGAAAGTAACGTTCACCCAGTGAGGCTCACTAATTGCTTGTACATCTTCTTATTCGCTATTGAGAGGTAAACGTTTCCAACCGAGAATATCATTTCTGTCACATACTGTAGAGAATGAAACTGTTTTTTTTTTTTGTACAAACGAACTTTATTATCCGGCTTCCTTGCACAAAGTCACAAGCATCAAGTTTATACAAAACAAAACATAATTGCTTTTAATGTGTGAGTGTACACATATGTGTTGGTCGTAAATATGAAAAAAAAATCTTTGGTGTCTCTACTCCCTTCGATAAGCATTATATTATTCGATAGATCAAGCTCCACAAGTCTTCCCGCGAAAAATTCCCACAAAGTCTGGCCACGAAAGTGTGCGACGCGCACGCCAAATTCATGTGTGCCATAATTTGTTAATTTAAAGTAAAAAAAAAAGAAAAGTAAATCGAAATTCGCACTTGACTTCTTGGGCTGAATTCCTTGCTCGTTATAGATAAGTTCGTTGAATTATAATTGATAAGTAACTACTGAAAATGAAAAACATATTGAACACAGGGTTTGATTAAGTCGATTTAAAGTAACCAGAACTAAAAAAAGTATATAATTAATAAGCTAGGTACCAAGAAGGAACAAGACTGGTAGAAAAATAAAAAGGACTGCAGAGCCAAGAATTTAACAGCACAAGTAGTTTAACGTGACATTTAAAAAACAATTATGATTAACGATCGTTCGTTTCTCGTTTCGCTTTTGAGTTTGCATTTTTCGTTAAACTTGATCAAGAGTCAAGGCTAGAAACGAAGAAAATCGTACCGAGAGGAGCAAAATTGTACGCGAATCAAAAATTGATTGCTTGCAAAGCGACAGGAGTTCGGATAAGGATAAACGACCATTTGTAAAATATTTGTAAAACGAGGCTCGATTGTGAATTTTTCAGTCCCTGGACGCGATTCTCGATGATACCCCGCGATTATTTTTCGATTCTCAAAGAATTTGCACGCGAACGAGTACGCCCCAAGTACAAAGAGGAGCGAGCGGAAGTATAACGTCTCTTGCGTCGTTGTTGATCATAAATGTAGGATAGATAGTAGAGATTTCACGAGCAGGTGCGATCCGCGCGTTTATGAGGTAAACAATCGAACTGCCGCATGTAAGAACCAGCTACGTAAGTTTTCGAAGAAAAAAACTAAGTACTACGTTTTAAAACAAAATAAATAAAATAAATAAAGCTCTAGTGATTTTATAAAGTGAATTTTTACTTAGGAGTAAAACGAAAGAGTATATAATTAAAATTCGTGAGTGAAGTATGTCGTACGATTTTCTGAAAGTTTGTATATTTCTTTTTTAAAAAAATCATTTCAACGTTATCGAAAAAAGCCGCGAACTGAATTTTTTAAATTGATCGTACGAAACGTATCGTATAAGCCGTTGAATTCTTAAATTCAATTCGATAGTATAAACTACAAAAAAAAAAAAAATAAATAAACCGATGATGAATTGTTATCGCGAACGGTTTAGGAAACACTGTATGTAGCTGGTCATTCCATAAAGCAGCGTGTAATTGTAGTAAAATAAAATCCATCTCACCGAAGCCACCCCCCCCCCCTTCGCCCCCCATTCGTATAGTCATCATCACAGTCATTCATATCGTCATCGTTGTTGTATTACATTAAACAATACCTCGAAAGAACAAAAATGAAATGTTTATATAGGTAGGCTTAGAGCATTAGACAATAGAAAAATGTCGTACAGTAAAATGAATTTAAGACAAAAAAAAATGTTTGATCAGTTTAGTAGCGAGACGCTGTGAATAGTGGATAGAGTGAGAGATGAGAACAATATTGTCGATCGTTGAGTAATGTAATAATTTTTTTAAAAAAAGAAGATTTACACGCGCCGTGTGATGGACGGTGTAACTGGGCCGTGTATAGCTGCAGCGTTTTAAACTTGGTGTGCGACGACACCGACCAAAAAATCAAAAAAATTGATCAACTTTCAAGAAACCAATGTCTTCGTCGTCCCCAATCCCGAAATGCTCGTCTGACGCGTATTCTCAATCTGCGCTTATTTTTTATCGAAAAGTCTCTCAGGATCCTACAAAAAAAATATTTTAAACGAAAATTTATCCCTAATCGTCTGTCGAACTATTGGAAAGTAAATTAACCGCTCGGCTTTTCGAGTCGTTTAATAAGAAAAAAACAAATGTCTTTTCTGTATATAAAAGTAAACAAAATAAAAAGTGATGTGTCGATCTAGATTAGAACGGGAAACTAATGACTATACTCGAAGAGAAAATGTATAAGAATAACAAACTTATCAAATCTGTGTTCGAATCTCGCCTCGGCGATCTTATAATTGTTACGATTGGTATATATGCAGTTTAGTGCCGCTTTCACCCGAAGCTTGCGAAAAAAAGTTAGAAAGGTGATATAAAAAAAATGGAGATTCGCCGTAAACTATACAGTTATTGGCCTCTGACCGTCACTTCCTGAATTAAAAAAAAAAAAAAAATGCACAAGGGATGAAAGAAAGGAAGAAAGTGAGTCGCTTTTTGAAAGATATATAAAGTATAGTTACGCGTATCTTTGATGATGAAACGCCAGGCAATAAATATGAACTAATATAAAGAAGCGACAACTTGATAATTTACACGAAATAAAAAAAAAAAGTAAACGAAAAGAGCGGGATAAAAAACACGAAATAAAAAAAAAAATAATGAAAAGAACAGCGAAGCTTTTGAGCGGACGATTGGTTTACCGAGAATTGATCAATTGCTCTTACGTGCGCCGTGATGACCATTGTACGTATGTGTACTATACGATTCTTACAATGTGGCTTTAAGTCTCCATTCTATCACTTTCTCCATTCTCTATTTCTCTCTCTCCTCTTTTTCTTTCATTCACTCTTTGGATTCGTTGGAACGTACAAGTATTATCCAACAATATGTCATTTTAATGAAACAAAATAAATAAATCGTATGTTAAAAGAATTAAAAAAAAAAACAATTTAATGAAGGTATGGACGAATAATAAATCGGGCTTGAGTGTAATAAGACGGACTTGAATAAAAAAAAACATTAAGTAGAGTGTAACAAAAAATACAAAAAACGTGAATCGTAAAAAAATCCCAAACTAATGTGCTCGCAAATACTCTCTCTTGACATGTATAACTTTTCGGGTGATTTCGAGGTATCCTTGGGGTCAAAGAAAAGAATGAAAAAATAAATAAATAAATAAATAAATAAAAAATAAGTGTACAATCTGCGTAATGCCCTATATTATATTGTAGATACGTCGATAACATCGTAACTTGACTTGTCAACCCGTCGAGACTGATAAGCAACTCAAATTATAAATGAAAAAATGGGAGTGTACGTGTAAAATGACTGCCCTAGTTAGAAAATTTCATTGAATACAATAAAGAATGGTTGAAAAATCATATTGCACGATACTGATTATTTTAAACGATGATCCAATTATTTAATTTTATTGTAATTTCTGCTTTATATTTCAGTATTGTTGTAGTGTATATTTAGTATATTTAATGTATTTGTAGAATTTACAAATTAATTTTCTTATTTTTCCACATTTTATAAATTATAAGTATTGTTAAACGTTTATTTTAGCATATAAATTACGCATTCGTTTTTGTCGACGTATTAAGATTATATTTAGGATTTTATCCAATAATAATTTGTTAAAATCATAAACAAACTTAGAACAATTTTTTTGTTTAAACTAAAAAGTAAATTCAATATTCATTATTCAGCTTTAAAATTACAATAGTTGAAATGTTCTTATTTAGATTCATTAGATTAAATTCATTGGATAAGTCTGATTAAACATTAAACATAAATATTTGTAAAGTTAAAGTTAACGCAATTAATTTCGATATTTCAACTAATTAAGTATGTCTCATTTCAACAATAAATAATAAGAGAATACATATCCATATAATTAACTTATTCGAATTCAACCCAAGAATCAAAAACTTAAGTTCAACTTTAAAAATTCGCGCGCTCTAGCTGTTGGTAAAATCGCCAACTCCGCCAACCCCCCTACGTACGCTTATATAAACGTCGTACGAATGCAGACGAAGCCTGCAGCTCCCTCGCGAGGCTCGTTCGCGTGCTGACGGCGGCGTGCGCGTTCTGGCGCGAAGGAGCCTCGGCGCGGATTGGCCGTTGCGTCATATTGCGCACACCGGGCGCTCCGGGGGCCGCGCTCTCTCCGTCCTCGTCGCACTCGCGGCCACTCCGGCGCCACCTCTCGTCCCCGCGCGGCCGCCAGTAGTGTTCGCGGGACTCGGCGACAGCGCGGACCGTTCACCTGTACCTCCTGGTGGGATCGCTCCAACGGCGCAGCTCCTCCCCGCTGATAAACCCGCATCCCTGGCTGGTCTGCAGCACCGTCGACGGCACGCCGTTTTTATTTGCGACTATCGCGCGCGCCACCACCAGCAGCATCAGCAACAGCAGCACCGCCACCACCACCACGAGACTGCGGCCAGTCCGCGGTGCCAGTCAAAATGGCGCGAGACCGCCGCCGCCGTTCTCGCCCAGGCGGTCCCCTTTGAAGGTTATACAGCCCGGCAGCTTCGGGGCTGCAGCGCGGGCCAGCAGCTCGCTGGCCGCCGGGGTCGTCGGAGCGCGCCCCGAGCGCGGCTATTCGGCCGGACAGTGCGTGGTGCGCGCGCGAACTCGTCGTCGATTCAGGTGTGCTGAGCGCCTTGTGTTTTCCTCGTCGTCGCCCGTTGCATGAGTTATGAGGACGGCGGGATGCCCGCAGGCGGTAACAGTCGTTTCCGCGGTTACCCAGCGCGGATGTCCGAGCGCCAGCAGCTCGCGCTCATCCTGCAAATGACTTCTCAGGAAGTGACATCAGGTGAGCGTGCATCGAGCGCCTGAGCGCGCCGACCCTGGTCCAGGCACTCGTCTTTCTTTTTTTTTTCGCGCCGAAACGACGCCGCGCGCTGAGCGCATGACGTACGTTGCGGCGCGCACGTAGGCACCTTGGGCCGAAGCCCGGGCCGTGAGCGCGTGCGAGTTGGGGTACCAAAACAAACGGGCACGTACGCACGCATCGTGGATGGATTTTTGTTGTTGTTCACGCTGCTATACTGCTGGCTGCGTAGGGCTGGAGTGGGGGGAGGGGGCGAGAAATGGGTCGGTGCAGGCGTCAATTTTTGTTCGTTTGGGACTTTCCCTTCGGGGGGAGGGGGACTGGGGATTCTTGTTCTTTGGGGCAGGTAGTTGGATTTTGTGGGCACGAGGTCGGGTCATTGTTTTGAATGGTGCAGGTATACCGGAGCGTATACCTGCCCTTTCGAAAGTGAATGCGATGCGTAGTTACTGCGTAGCTCGGAGCAATGGCTTGTTTTGGTTCGACTCGAACTATTTTTCTTTTTTTCTCTTTTTTTTTTTTTTTTAAGGAAGTACACCTGTACTGGAATGTGATTGATGAATTGGGTTGATTAATGATGGCACTGTTTATTTATGAATGTAGGATGAAGTTTTTTTTTAAGTATGAACAAAAATAACGTTTTTTGTTTAAATAGTATACTATTTGATTACTGTTAAATATGGATTAGTATTGTTTACATGTAACCAAATCCAACAAGATGTACTAATATTATTCTATTCTTTTTAGGTCCATCAAATCGATCTGACAATATTCCTGTTAGCAACACAAGATCATCACCCTTACAACATCAGAAAGGATCAAAAAGTCGTTGGGCTAATAAAAATGCTGATATTTTGGACGTAAACACATCATATAATCGACAAGACGATCGTTTAAGACTCGTCAATGGATGTGATTCAAAAGAAAGAAATGGTATTCTATTTTTAATCTGAAATTAAGTATTAAATGACTTACAAAAGTAAAAAAAAGTTACATTAAGTGAATTGTTCAGTTACACATTTTAAAATTTAATACTCATATTAGTGAAATATTTATTTTATTTCATTGATAGAGAAATAATTTGTTCTGAATACAAAAGTTATAGCGAATGTTAGTATTAGATTTAAGTAACATTGCTATACTGTTTTTTTAATTCAATATAAAGAATTTTTTATAGTTAAATTAAATCACATAACAAAATTTAAATTAAAATGCAACTATAATCATAGTGCACTAAATTAAATTAACAAATGAATTAAGTAACTTTTATATTCTCTATCAACAATTTTTACTCGGAATAAATAATGTTTTCTTTTGTAGTAATTGTAACTGATATTCACTAAATGTATTCTTTTAAACTTTATTTGTAAAACAAACATCAGTACTCTCGTAATGTACAAATGAAAAATCACTCTAAATCATAAACAATTAAAACGCCAAGCTCGAGTAGTTCAGTAATCACTCCAATAGAGTGAAGATTCACTTTTACATTACAAGAGTAATTCAAAACGACTCGCTAAACTAAAATCACGTCGCAGTTTACTCCAACAACATTAACGAGTTAACAAAAAAAGTCTATATCATCTCTACTCTCTGAGCTCTGTACAGCTCATTTTTCCTTCGAGCCAAGTACTTTTCTTCCTCTTTCGCATCTCGACAATTCTCCCCAGCCGGGAAACCGCGCGAAATCTCGCTCCAAAACAAATCGGAGCACCGCCTCCCCATCGTGCGCGCAGAGTCGCGTTCGCTCTACCGCTCCAAAATCGATGGCACGGTCGCATCTGCGCGGGAGGGGGGACGGGCACCACGAGACTCGCGGATCCTCCCACACGAGCGGCGGTCACATCCTCGGAGGATCCTCCGTCCTCGTCTGTCCGCGTGCATGCGCAGGAGTCTCCACGAAATCCGTCCGGCCACCAGATGCCGCGCGCGACTCCGGCACTTGCACGGGGGGGCAGGCGGCGGTGCCCGACGACGGCGACGACGACGAGGACGGAGTCGCGCGCGAGATTTACGACGAAAACACCTCCAACGTCACGCGCGCGCTACACCCGGACGCCATCGGACGACGCACGACGACCGAGAGAATCGAAAAGACTGAGCGTCGCCGTCGCCGCACTCCTTTAGCTCTCCCCCATTGACAATAAAAAAGATAAAGAGAAGCGGACGCACGTACGCACATCGGCGATCACTGCCATTCACGCGGAGAAGTACTCGGCGGACGGACGCGCCTCCGTAGTATGCGAGGAATCCCTACTGGCGTGTAGACGCGCCTCTCGAGGGTCGCGCGCCTCGCGGAGGCTCAGAGAGCACGTAGTAATCGCCGGAGGATGCAACGGAGGTACTGAGCGGCCCCGGGGGGCCTTGGAGAATTCGCAGGCTCGAATTCGCCGGAGGCCGAGGAGGTGAGGACGGCCAGCGGGGCGGAGAGTCCGGTAGCCGCTGGCTCGCCCGCCGAGTGCGCCGCCACCGTCGTCGTCGGCGGCGAGCAGGAGCCGAGGAGCGAGCAGCCGCCCGCCGCAGCAGCAGCAGCACCAGCAGCCCGATCGCAGCAGCACGAGGAGCCGCCGCCGACTTATGAGATGCGTAGGACGCCGCCGCAAAACAAAGGTAATATACTACTAGAAAACAAAAAAAAAAAAAAAAAAAAAAAAAAGAAAGAGGAAGGAAAAATACCTCCGACCGACCCACACCCACATGCTTCCCCGACTCGACGCAGCGTCGCTCGTGCCCTCTCTGTTTCTCTCCGTCTGCTTTTTTTTCTCTCTCTCTCTCTCTCTCTCTCTCTTTCTCTGGACTCTCGCGATGTTGTGAGTATATAGTTGACGATTTCATTGAACGCTTGCGTGTCGCTCCCGCTGCACTCGGCGATTATGACGAGGCACAATCGATGTGTCCCGCGCCCGTGAATGATTTCGGAGCACTGGCGTTTTTTTTTTTCTTCTTATTTACATATTTTTCTTTTTACAGAGGAGATATTTACGCCAGGGTACTTCGGCGCTTAAAGATACTCGTAACAGGCACCTCGCATATTTCTTGCTCGATTTTTACGCACGAAAGAAAAACAAGAGGTGCAGCAGCGTCTTCCCGTCGCATATACACAGCTTGACTTTTAAAGAGGCACGAAGGATAAAAAAAAATCGGAGCAGGAACAGCGCGCTGCTCCGAAACGTCGAGATAGGGAAAAATTAAGTCATGGAGGGGGCGCGGTTCCGATGATCCCAATCGCAAGAATACTTATAAAATTTTCCAATTAGCATGCGGGCATAGGCAGAGAGTCACTCGTCGGTCGAGGAGAAGAGTGTGCGTATACCTACGGCTAACAAAACGGCTTGCGGGGGAGGGAAGGGGGGCACCGGTGGGAGAGGGGGGCGTCCGAAAAGGTGGTGGGGCCGGGACGTCGGGAGGGGACCTCGCTCTCCCGAGTCACGGGAGAGGAAGCGCACGACTCGTAGTACAGACGTGGAAGGAGTAGCAAGCGAAGCTACCCACGGAGGTCAACAACACAAGGTGCACCGTCGTGTACACACTCTCGGCTAACGCAGCGTTTGTTTTCTCTCGGCCACAGTGGACAGACAGGCGAGCGGCGGGCAGCAGCAGCAGCAGCAGCAACAACAACAGCAGCAGCAACAGCAGTCCTCGTCGTCGTCAGGATCTTCGGCGGCTGGCGGCGGTACCGGCGGAGGCTCGAGTGGCGGCCGCGTCACCCTCAGGCTCAATCAGGTGCGTGCCACGAGGGATGAGAAGAAGGGAGCCGGGGCCACAGTGCAGACCGGGTCCAACAGCAACGCGGCGGCTGCTCAAGTCAACGCTAACGCGCGGCAAGCCAACGCATCCGCTTCACTGGTGAGTTATACTTGCTCTCTTCTCCCTTTTTTTCTTTTCTTATACGTTTCACGTCATTATATTTCATTCATTGGCCTCTGATTTCTTTTAGCGACTTGCTACGAGGGTTTCGTAAATGTTGCACTGCCTTTCATTGAGAGGCATTCGTTAGTGAATTATTTATCAAGTTCTTTTAACGGAAGATTGTAATTTATTCAGAAATAATGACATGGAGAAAAAAAGGGAAAAAAAATTATTATTTACAATAATATCGGCTATTAATTACTGTGACAAGCTGAAAGTCTTGTTTTATATAGCTTAGCTAGAGATTGACGATTTTATTTCTGACAATAGATGACTATCTGTTACCGAATATTGCATCTGAGATTTGATATTTTTAAATTTGTTATTCGTGTACCGCACCCTGCTATGACGCGTTTGTGCATCTGGTTTATTTATAAGGCAAATACTAAAAAAAGTTTAGCTAATTTAAAAAAAAAAATTGATTAAGTTACAGTTTCATTTTTACACGCTCAATTTTAAATATGGACTAAAATAAACAGCTACAAACATTTGTTCACCGGCGTTTATTTCTGCGATTGTTCTTTAAAAGTTATAATTATGCTTCTAGCGGGATGGCGCACGTTTAAAAATAAATAAGAAAAGTGTACGAACAAATAAAGCTGCGGTCGGTAGATTAAAAAAAATAAGTAATAAAAGATATTCTTAGTTTAGCGTGCTCGATAAGCAGTGGAAAAATAATTTTATCCGTCGAACGAACGAGGAAATAAATTTCTCTAACTAGCTATACTTCCCTGGTGAAGTCTTATCAAGAGCAATGAATTTGAATTGAAAACGAAGTCTCATTGCGCTGCTATTTTTGCCTTAAATGCTGTTACATACTAAATTGCTTCGCGACGGTAAAAAAAAAACTGTCGCAGTAATTTTTTTGCGACCGCGATAATTCAGTTGGAGGGAAAAAAATCACCGACGCTGAAACGCTTATCTTGTTTAATCTAGTTTAAATAACCATCGAACGTGGGACTGACCTATATACATGCTATTTTATGCATTCACGCTGGGGTTCAAATCGAATGGAAATATCCTTGTTGGAGAATTTCGATGCGACTTTTAATTCTTGAAAATTTGGAAAACAGAAAGAAAACATTTTTTAAATTTTTAAATTTTTTAATTGCAATAATTGTCTTAAATCAATTACAATGTATATAGTAAACTAGTTTCTTTAACAGTGTATCAATTCAAACGGCGATAAATCTTTACAAAAGAAAAAAGTTTATATTATATTCACGATCAACACGCACATTGAAATGGCATCGCCTCACCTTGAAATTCTTCGAAGCATCGCGAGCACACTTTATCTGTACTCGAAATAATAGCATTACATTGCCACGTCAGAAACGAGATCACCGTCTTGAGTTTCCACACACGTTCCTCCGTAAAAGAACCACGGAAAACGACAATGTTTATACCAGCCCCATCCCGCTCATTATCTCGTACGAGACATTAAAAAACTACTTTGTCGCAAAATAGTGAAGTAAAAAATTATTTCTTTTGCAGAATTCGAGTCAGATGGAGTCGTCATCGGGAAAGTCTTCAAGCGGCAACGCCTCAGCAGCGACGGCGAGCGCCAACTCGAGTAGCGGACCAATCGTGACGGTGATCGGCGGCGGCGGCTGTTGTCCTGGTAGTGCAGTTATTCACATCTCGTCCTCGTCGTCGTCGGCAGACGGCGGCGACGTATACGAATTCAAAAGCTCCAAGGAGGCGACGCCCGTGAGGGGCTCCAGCTCGTCGCCGAATCCCAATCCAAATGACAAGGACGCCAAGGAATCTGCCACGTCCTCGTCAATGTCATCCGCAGCTGCCGGCACGCAGAACCAAGCCGGCAGCGGCGCCAATGCTGGCGGTGGCGGCAATGTTAACGCAGGTTAGGAGGAAAGCTAGTAGATATGTTAAAGGGTTTTTTGAATTGCTAGAAAGAAATTTTATTGTTTTTATTTTTACAATGGAAAATGTTTTTGTACCACCCAAATAACTTGTAAAATCAATACATTGAATTGTATTGAACCTCTGAGATTTGGGTAAGATAAGTATACAATGGTAAATCGACTGAACTCGAATCAGTGTAGCTTAGTTTAAACAGCCATTGAACAATGTATCTTAGGAAACTCAAATTATTTTCTGCTCTAGTAAATTTTCTTGTAAACACCGGCAATAATTTCTTCTATTATAAAAAAGAAAAAAAATTCTATTTAACATTTCTGTAAAATATTAAAGAAGTAGCGACACAAGATACCAATTTTTTTATCTATTTCTTGTTGATAGTAAACGCAAAGAAACTATCTTTTTATTATTATTGTTTTTTATTCATTCAATAAGTGTATATCTTTGATGAATAAGAAAATTAAAAAGCATCGTCGTATAACTACTTAATTTATGCTTAAGGTTCTGCAGGTTCAGTTGGTTCGAGTACGTCAAACTCCTCGACAGTTGCATCATCGACGAGCGGCGGTGCAGCAGTGGGCTCGTCCTCGAACTCGGCTGCAGGTGTGAGCGGCAGTGGTGCATCGACGGAGACGCTGTCCAGCTCAGCGACATCAGCTGCGACGGAAGAACCGATGATTACCACTGCCTCGCCTTCCTCGTCCACCTCGGCAACGTCCTCAATTGCGACGAAGCGAGCATTCGAGAGCGAGGGGGGCCAGGCTGACGAGCAGGATGAAGAAGGGCGCAAACGCAAAAAAAAGGATACGGAGTCCGGAAAGGAGGCAACCGGTGCTAAAGGCGCGGCAGGAAGAGGGCAAGCTGCCGGTCGCAATAATACCGGGGCCACCGAAAAAGTATGTATATTTATTTTAATTTTTTTTATTCAGGACTTTAAATGTCAATGACATTTCGATAAATTGTATTGATTAATATTAACTTAACATGGACTGTTTAATACGAATGTTGATTTGATAAGAAAAGTGTATTCTGTGTAATCTCGTTTGTATACAAAGTAATGTTGACAGTTATGCTGTTTATGTTTATGATTTTCTTTCAAAATTCATCAGCGCTGTATACGAATAAGAAATATTCTTTCCACAATCATTAGTTGCTTAACCTCTCGTGTGTGTTTGCCACTATCTTTAATTAATCAGTTTAATTACTTTTAATTTTGAAATTAAATTTTTTGTACAAAATGTATTATATAAAACGACGTGTATGTAATCCGCTGATAAATTAAATTTATAAAATAAGATAGTTAAGTATCTGGTAATATAAATTGTACATTAATAAATTTTTCTTATTAATAGTGCTCCAAGTCTGGAAAACAAGCTGCGAATGCAATGTCCTCAAAAGGTGGCCAGGGAAGTCCGAGTTCTACGTTGAGCGCAAATAGTCCCAAACCATCCAGCTCATCTTCGGGTCCCGGAACAAACAACCCGAAGGGCAATACACCGTCGGTCGAGTCGGACGGCGAGGATGAAAGATCGAAAAACTCGGACTGCAATTCTGCTCCGAAGGTTCCACCGTTGAAGATCGTAATTCCACAGAGCACGACGTCGGAGCAGGAACAAGGCAATCGGAATGGGAAGAATACATCGAATCGCAGCCATCAACTACCTTACGTGGTGGCAAGTTCGAACAGCAGCAGCGACTCGATGGATAAAGAGCAGAACACGTCGGTCGTGACTAGCGGCACGACGAGTCCGCTAGACGGTGCCGGCGGGACTGCTTCCAAAAGCGACGAAAAGAAAGATTTCAGCGGTGCCTTGGATAACGAGTCGAGGTCTACACATCATCAGCGGGTTCTGAGGAGTTCGCACCGATCGAGCAACGGCGGCAATGGTAACACCGGTCCTCGAGATACTTCAACCAATGTTTCCGGCAACGGCGGGTACTCCAATTCATCGCCATTACCTTCGAATGCAGTTGACCGTTCCAATAACTCGTCGCCTCAGCAGAGGCATCACTCGCCAACGCCTGAATCAGGTGGTGCCTCTGAAGTCGGCAAGTCCACCGCAACGGACTCACCGATGCAGAACTCACCCGCGATAAAGACTGGTGGTACGTCAGACAAATGCGAGAAAGGCGTGGAGATGAAAAAGGAATCTGGTGACACTTCTGATGGTAATGCGAAGAAGGATAATGGCAATGATGTGCCGAGTACTTCTTCACAAGCATCCGTCGACCTGCACCCTCGGAAAAGGAAAATGAAGACGAGTAAGGAGACTCAACAATATGTGGCGACAACATCTACAAATGAAACGACTGAGACTACCAGCACTGGACCGGAGGTTCATCCTCACGAGCAACCGATTACAAATTGTTACCAAGAATTTTTGAACCTCAGAAAACAGGTAAGATAATATTTTTATGACCAATAATGTAAAAATTTTAATTTAACACTTAATTCTACTGTAATGATTTATTTTAGATTGATAGAAAACGAAAGAGTCTATTTCCGGTACAACCGAAACCCCCACAAGGCTTCAAAGATTATTTAATGAACCGCTGCACGTACGTGCTCGCCGGTAATGCAAATAAAGAACCAACTATTAATCCTCCGGTCAATCTGCCGGCGTCAATGAAGGATCTTTACACAGAACAGGAAAAGGAGCGCTATCAATTGAGAATGCAGCATGTTGTAGAAAAGGAAAAATTAGTACTTTCAGTGGAACAAGAAATTCTTAGGGTGCACGGTAGAGCGGCTCGTGCTTTAGCGAATCAGTCGCTTCCATTTTCTGTTTGTACATTTTTAAAAGATGAAGAGGTGTATAATGTGATTACGCCAGAACAAGAAGAAAAGGACAGAAATGCAAGAAGCAGATATAACGGACGCCTCTTCTTGAGCTGGCTGCAGGACGTTGATGACAAATGGGAGAAAATTAAAGTTAGTATAATTTAAGTTAAAACTTTGTTACTCCAAAAAAATATGATTTGATTCAAATAGCCCATTCAGTGTACTTTTGAAGTAAAAAATATTAACTATTAATTAATTTTTTAGGAAGCAATGCTGTTAAGGCATCATAATGAAGCAGAATCTTTACATGCTGTCCAACGACTTAACTGGGGATTCAAGTTGGAAGAAGTTGGTCTCTGCGATACTAAAGCCACACCTCAGATAGAAGAGCTTCATGTACCAATAGTGCATGTTTCTGATGATTTCGATCTTTTACCGGCTTAAAGTACTTGAACTGAATTTATAAATTGTTCTTGTTGCATTCTTTGACAAATTTTCAAGATGTTATCTGTGATCTTGTCCTGAATGACGAATGATTGAAAAGTGAGAGTATATTGAGTAACTATAAGGCACAATGTTGCATTTTATTGAATCGTGTCAAATGACTGAAAATCATTATTGTAATCATGTTTCTTTACATTTTTTTAATTTAAACGTGAAAACCTAATGTGATTGCTTACTACCGTTTTATTAATTTTTTCCTTAATATTATTTTAATAGCTGGGTAATAACTGTAAATGAAATTGAATTTTTTTTAATAATATTTTAATTCATCATTTTTTCATTGAAAATAACGTTTGTACAACTATCCTGCACTAAAAATCTCATGCATTGTACATACTTTGTAATTAGCGTACCTTATTATAATGTTGATTAAAATATAAAAAGTGAACAGTTACAAGTTCAATGTACAGAGATAATAAAAGAACCATGACTAGATTACATTTTAGTAGTTGTATCTTTTTTATCAGATTCTTTGACATATTCTTCCTCCACTTCAAGATCCAATGGTTTATCATATCCCATAATTCTTATGTAATGACTTTGATCATTAAAACATTTTGCATCTAAAAGCATTGGTTTGCCTTTAATAGCACAAGTTGCAAACATTCCAAGTACAGCTGGAATAGAAACATCTTCTGGTGTAAATTCAATCTAAAATTTGAATACTTGCTTATTTATCTTGTCAATTTAGTAAAAAAAAAAAACATTTCTCAAAAAATAAATACCTTCCGTTCCTTTGCAAACAAATTATACACTGAAGCAATATATTTGTCTTCCTTTGGATCGTACTCGACATTCAAGACGTACCTCTTGGTAACATAATGAAGTAAAGGAGGAGTAGCTAAAGCAAACATACCAATCAAAGCAAAAAATGGAAGCGAAAAAGCAGTAAGGGTACCCTCTGCTACTGCTCGAGAATAAACTAGCGGTTGAATGCCAATTCCAATAACAGAGGTGGACAAAGAAAACACTTTTACAAAACGAATATTTCTGTTCAATACACCTGTGTAAATGAGTACCCTTTCATCTGTGTTCGCATCATTTTTTGCACTTTTTACATCATTCGACTCTGTTTTTATATGACTCCCCGCGATTTTCACACTGCTACTACTGGAGTAACTCCGACGCAACGCCGGCAACAATGTCGTTGTGATCTGCAACAAAATGCAATGCGATTAACCAACAAAAATGTCAACTATTAAATCAGAAAAAAAAAAACAAATTCCTCGCGCAAATCGCCGTTTCATATCTCTAACCTTAAACCTAGAGTTGACTCCGGCATTCTTCAGTGTATTCACGCTAATATTAAAGAGGCAGGAATTTGTCGAGCACCTCCTCACAACGGCCCTTAAGACCGACATCCTGTAGCCTTTGAATAACCAAAAATCGCTTATTTATAGGAGCCCCACGAAAACTCGAATTATCACATCATCTGCACACACCGAAAGTATACACCGCACCAACGAATCTTGAATGAAAGTCTCGGCGAGTCTAGCAGAAAGCCCTCAAAACTCCCGGAAAGCAGAAACAACCAGCCGGCCAATGGCGGCGATCGTTCCATTTCCGCGTACCTACCAGAGAGGCGCACATGGAAGCGGAAAAGTGGGGGACTCACAGTAGGCGTACCCGCGTACAGTATAAGTCACGCTATATATCGAACAATATATATAACTTATATGCAAGAACACGTAATCGCCGCACGCGCCGCGGCACGTTACTTATATATCCATCCGCGGAAAGGCGGGCGGACACCCACACAAGCGCGCCCGTGTGACGAGTGATTAAGCGGCGTGTGCGGGAGACCCACGCACCGCCTGCAGTGTACACACAGCCGTGCGCCCGTTCGATGCGTCTGCGGACTCCTCAGCCGAGACGTGGGGTAGTAGTCAGTGTTTCCTGTGCGGCGGCGGCGGCGAGGAGGCGCGGTTGGGCATCACGGGAGCGTGGCCGCGGCAGGCAGTGTTTTAAATGCGCGCATCGGGCATCGCCAGACGTTCAGCGGCCCGCGAGGATTAGCGCTGCACGCCGGGTATAGGGAGCAAGCGCAAGGCATCCTCGCCCCATGTAGAGACGCAGCTTTCACCCTCGACGAAGCGTAGGTAGCTTTTTTAGGTGCTTTTTGGCTGGAAGGGGGAGGAGAGGGTGTAGCGCGGCGATCCCGAGGATTGTGCTTGCTCGCGGGCGCTGGAGAAACGAAGGAGGAACTTTTGGAGCGGAGCGCCGGTCTCGCGTACTTCGGGCAGATTGAGAGGAGAGGATAGTTGGTTTTGATCTTTGCAGCTGCAGGATTTTTTTTTTTTTTTGCCATCACCATGGGGAAGATGATGATGGAAGTGGAGTACCTGTCTCAGGAGCATCTGGCTGGCTTCGAAACTTACAAGGTAAATTTGTTTTGAATGAGTGTACTGTCTTTTTTGTTAATCACGGTTTTGACTGATTTGTGCTATGATTTTTTTTTCTATTTATCAAATACAGTACAGTTCGTTAGATACCAGTCCGCTTAGCATTTATGTAATGCATCCATTTTGGAATAAAGTGGTACAAGTAAGTAGTTTAATTACTGATAAACAATTATCTACAGAAAAACTCAAAAAAATTTTGTTTTGCAGTACTGTCCAAAGTGGGTTGCTCCAAATGCACTGACCTTCTCTGGATTCCTCTTCACTGTTTTGAATTTTATTATATTTTCTAAGTATGATTACTATTATTATGCATCGAGTGATGATCACAAGGAATTTCCCCCTGTACCAAGATGGGTTTTTGGGATAGCAGCATTTAATATATTTATGGCCTATACTCTTGGTAAGAGGTGAAAATCTAATTATAACGTTTTTTCTTTGAGTACTTTTATTAAAAAGTTTATTTTTATTTTCAGACGGAATTGATGGTAAACAAGCTAGAAGAACTCAAACATCTGGCCCTTTAGGCGAACTTTTTGATCACGGCCTTGATAGTTGGTCAGCAATGTTGATTACAAGTTGCATGTTCTCAGTATTTGGTAGAACTGACTTCAGCGTTTCTCCTATGAGAATGTACTTTATTCTTTGGAATGTATTTGTGAACTTTTATCTCAGTCACTGGGAGAAATACAATACTGGTGTACTGTTTTTACCATGGGGATATGATGCATCAATGGTTGGAACAATTATAGTTTTTATTTTAACAAGCATTTCTGGTCACTCTGCATGGAAATTTGAACTACCTGGAGGAATTTCTGCAGGAGTTTTATTTGAATTACTTCTGTATGTCAGTGCATTGGTATCAAACTTGCCTGTAGTCTTATGGAATATTTACAAGTAAGTTATACTCTTATGTGGAGTGCTCGAAATATTTTTTTTAATTGATACTAAATGAGTGTTTAATATGTAGATCATATAGAGACAAAACTGGAAAAATGCGGACTTTACCAGAAGCATTAAGACCACTAATACCATTAACAATTTTGTTTGTTATTGCTACTACATGGGTGATGTATTCTCCTAATAAAATAATCTATGAAGATCCCCGGATCATTTACTTTACTATTGGAACAATATTCTCCAACATATGTGTAAAAATTCATTTTACTATTTAATTGAGCTTTATTTTTAAAAAAATTTTACTTATTTTGATAATACTTTTTTTTAGTGTCGTTTAATTGTATCACAAATGAGTAATACAAGGTCTGAAGTTTTGCCATGGATTCTTCTTCCTGTTGCTGGTGCAGCAGTCTTAGCATACATTTTACCAAATTTAGATCTGCACTTAATGTACTTATTAGCTGCGGTTGCTTTAGCAGCTCATATACATTATGGAGCTTGTGTTGTAAGAAATTGTTAATTTTCAAGAGCTTTGATATGCTAGTACTATTCTATCATTATCATAATTATGCATTTTCAGGTTCGTCAAATGTGCCGCCACTTTAAACTTCATACTTTCCGCATAAAAGATCATTCAGAATGACTACTTGCTGACGATACATGCTGAAAAACGAAGGTAAATAAGGTGGATAGTAGGTAAAAAGAGCGCGAACAAACTAAAACTAACAAAACAAAGATCTGACAAATTAATTAAGTACATCATAAATCAGTGACAAAAAAATATCAATTTTTCTTTAACATCTAACAGTAGTTATTATATTCCAAAGACTTGATAGCGTTTTTGACTATCAAAGAATCTTGTTAATGTTGTGAATATTCTTTTCCATTACTATCTTAAGTACCTGTAAAATATTGATTTCATGAACAGCCATAGCAAGTCTAATCTCACATTACTGTGATTAAAATTGTGATTGCTTAGAGAAAAAAAGTTTCAACATCACATACACTAGCTTCATAAGAATAAAATAATTTGATGTAATATGTGTAAGCGCATGCACCAAAAACCAAATTTGCAATGCATTTATCATAATTATGTATTGTGCTACAGAGGCAAATGATTGCACCATAAGTTTAATTTCTACTTAGGTTTAGTTTGGGTTTGGCTCACAATTAGAATAACTTAGCACCTCCTCGTTTTGATCATGTATTGTCCCTCGGACGTTAGTTATCTTGATACCAAGACTAAGCCTGCTTGGCTGCACTTGATGTACTAGTTTTGTACTAGTTGTATATGTGAACTCAAACATCGAGTTTCTTGCCCTTTCAATTGACAATGTGCTTATTTGCTTATATTTAATCAAAAATCATTATGTCGTTGATGAAAAAACTTTATTTTAGTAAATTTGTAATTTACTATAGATTTATACTGATATATTTAAAAAAAAGTGCTTTATTGTCATTCAAAAGTACAATAATTAAATGACAAAGTTTATTATTATAAACAATTTTTATAGAAGAAGAACTTTTTAAATTGTATCTTTGTAATTTACTTTAAAAATCATTAGAAAATCAGTACTAACTTGATAAATTTTCGACACCCAAGTTAATATAGTCCTTCAATGCAAGGAATTAATGAACCCCCTAGTCATGTAAGTTTACATTGATTTCCATTAATGCTTACATTGGCTTAAAATAATCAATCAAGATTTGTAAATTTATAAAGAATTATATGCAGCTGTACGTTTCTGAATTTCTCTAAAGGAATATATAAATTAGCTAGCTTAATTTAACACCTTTAGGTATCGTTTATTTGTCTTGATGTTTTTGCATGAATAGTGATTCTGATGAATTAATCCAGAGAGTAAAGATGTTTGAACTTCCTTTTTTCAAAAGTAGCCTCTCTATATTTAATGTACAGAAGTTGCTTTTGTTAAAATAAAAACAATTTACAAAAATGTTTATATATCCTTTCTCTGGACTGATTGGATTTAACTAAAATAAACGTAAAATAATTGATATAATTTTATGTGTTCAAAGAATCATCAAGTCATTTAACAAGTCTTGTAAAGATGTATTTCCAAAGTTTATTTTTACGATCTATTACTTCCTATAATTTAAGAATGTGTTAAACAAAATTATTTAAAAGATGAAACGTTTAGAATAAGTTTTGTGTTATATGATTTTGCTTGTAATTAGGCATTAATGCGTAATAAACTTGTTATTCTACTATTAAAGATCATGTACAAATTACTTGGCACACATTGCGCCGTATATTGTATATATAAAAAAATGTAAAACTGGTTTTTTTACATGTGTATATGCAATTTAGTAAATGTCAAGGTTACTATCTCACAGCCTTTATGTGCTTTGTATACATCAACAAACATATACTTACACGAATGCTAAATCAATAAATGAGCTTGTACTGATGTATATGTAATAATATCAAATTTAGAACATAATTAAATTTGATCTTGTCAATGTTTAAATATTAAATTTTATGCAATTATAATGAAGTAATGTCAAATTGAATTGTATTCATTGTATGTAAGTGATGTATTTTGTAGTGTATATTCCACCTATTGTTTGCAAAAATCTTTTGCAATCACTAAAGCGAGGTAGTTTTATACAACTTCCCGATCCGATACAAGCTAGATAACGACATCATCAAAATGTGTCTTATTGAAACTGTTTATGTCACAAAAAAAAATATTGAAAATACATGAATTTTACAAAATTAAAAACTGTAATGTTTCAATTAAAAATATTTACATTTTTTTACAATTCGCTAACATATGTCATACTACGACGATTCTACCGTATAGTTTTCAGAAATTCTGCCTGTAATTCTTCCTTGACTTTTGCTCTCTCTGCTAATGGAGGAACGTTTGGCCTGATTCCTTTTCTTCTCCGATCTCTCTCTACCCACAACTAAAAAAAAAAAAACAAATTTATTTAAGTACTACTTAGTTCATTATCTTTTTTGTACAAACAATAATTTACCCAAAACTGCTTGCAAGTTTTATAATTGTCAAAAAAATTAGTACATGTATTTTCTTGATAATTATTATCATTCATACACTTCATAGACAAACGGTATTCCTAAAAAGATAAAATTAAGTAGATCATCGATTATGACATTTTTAAAAATTGTAAAAAAGAAAATAATACCGTAAAGCATGGATTATTTTCTTCTGAATTGACCCTTCCATGTTTTTTCGATTGTTCCATCTTTGCTTTACTCCCATCGTCTCGCCTCTTCTCCAAGTCGCTCTTGTCACTCATTTTCTGAAACAACGTCCTATGTCTTATTTGTTTTGTTAAATATTTAAATTTCGAGGTGCGATAACGTATCGTCATAATTCATCGGAATGATTACGATTGCTTTTGCATATAATGGCCAGTTATGAGGAATATTGCAAAAACAGTAAATTAATATTCATCAAATGCTTGACGGACGCTATTTATGTACATGCAGATGCGTCCGTACACGATCTCAAGGATGAATAATTCTGATTTCCAGTGAAGCACATCATTCATCGGGCCATTGAATGTAAGCAGATTTAAACAATGTTTTCGCGTACAATAAAACAAAAATGAAACTTAAAAAGAAAGTAAAATTCGAATTGTAATAATATAAAAATAAAACGCGAATTGTACGTACATTATATGTACATTAAATAAACATTATATATTTTATAATTATATGTATATAATAAAAAATATAATATTGATAATGTGTGACGTCCGTTCGTTCGATTCAGATTGGCCTCGGGGCGCTAATATATAAGTAGCGCGTCTCTTGATATCTGCGTGATGTGCTCCTTTTTTTTTGTTGGCGCTTCGTACCTACACATCTTACGTAAACGCGTTTTTCGTTTCCTGCGAACGACCGCTTAATTAACGGCAATACCGAAGCAAAAATGTAGTAAAAAAATTCATCGTTTATTCGTGAAGCGAGAGCGTAATAAAGTACGATTATTTGCATTGTTTGAAAAGTAGGATATAAGCATAAGAATTTTAACAAGACGTTACAAGGCGAGTGTCTTATCAAAAGTACACATATTTTACGATTTGAACTTATTATTTGATACTAGCATTCCATTTTTTCTAATAATCACTATACTTAGGCTCGTGGTGTAATAAGATAAGAATTTTTTTGCGATAACTGATAAATTAATATTGTTTTAATTGGCAAGCAGTAGCTGCAATAATTAGGTACAAGCGTATAGTTAATAATAAAGTAAACTCTAACAGCTGACATGCATCAATTATAAATCATGATAAGTTTCTTTTTTTTCTCTGAAACAATCCACAATTAAGTAAGTACGTTGCTCTGTTAAAAAATGAAAAAATCTAAAAAATACTGCGACACATGAACATAAAATGTACCATTATTGTAAATACGTTGGTTAGTTTTCGCTACTTTGTAGTCTGAAACTAAAATACATAATAGAGCAGATGTGAATTTATTTAATTATTATTGAAGGTATACGTACGGCAAATTAAAAACGAAATTTTTTCGACTAGAATAATTATTGGTCTGCTAAAAACCATCAGCTGATTTATCGAGAAATTAGAAGTTTATGTTTACCATTGTGGTATAGGTATATACAAATAATGTTGAAACTTTTTCTACTGCTATGGCGCATGCGCATTTGATCGGTTTTCGGAGCTAAATTTAAATTGTTAGCAATACAAATGTTTATCATATTTTTGTATATAGGTATTTGTAAAGGTATTTAGACATAAACACTTTTTATATAATTGCGAAAGCAAGAATAAGCTTAAAGTGTGTATTAATTAGGCAATAATTATAGTAATATACCGCAGTAAGCTGTTACACGAAAATGACAGATAAGCGTTAATGTTTAAAAAAACGTGTTAAAAAATGTATGTATAGTTGTATATTTACATAGACAATAACATTCAAATTATTCAAGTATTTAAATAGCATTTTGATTGCGACTTTGAAGAGTAATGTAAGTCATCAATTTCTAATGACATTCTTCTGTGCGCACATTTCATTACCATAGTTTAAAAGACGCAACAATAGATAAATCATTTTTTACTCAGAAGCAATACATGAAAACGTATCTGTGATATCTTGACAGGTCAAGTGTAGTTTTTGCTAAGACTAGTAGCAACGTCACCTGATGAGTGCACAAGTCGGATTCGTCATAGATTAACTTAGACCGATTACTTTGTTTAACTTTCATAAACATAGCCACGTGATTTTAAAGTTTTTCTGGATTTACAAAAATAAAAAAGAAAATACATTGTAATATTTCACTTAAAACACATTTTTATTTATTATCTTAAAATCTCCAATGAAATTTACAAAAAAAGTATTACAATAATTGCACGAAGAAATATAGCTACTTATAAAATAATTCATGTCAATGTAATATATTTATTTAAATATTATACAGTTTCATAAAAAAAAAATATTAAATTAGTAGTTTGAACATTTAATACAATTTGAAACTTCCCGCCTTTTCCTAGTGCCGCACTATAGCGCTACCTGACGCATTCTTCATATCTCTCGTAATTAAAAATTCTTAGAAAATCATTAATTTTTTCACATTAACATCACCATTCAAATGCAATATCATTCAAAATAAATAATTCAGTAATCATCTAAGTACTTTCGTCCTTTCTTTTTTTTAAATAAAATCAATAGAAAATCACGCTGTTCCGCATTCCTACGGTTAAAATAAGTTCGCCCCGTCAACGGATTTCCGCGCGCAGATCGAGGCCTGAAACCTTGCACACGCAGGTAATGTAGGAAAAGGTAGCGTGGGCAACACGCAGGCGGTAAGGTAAGCAGAGGAATGCATGTTGCTTGGTGCCTTCGTGGTTGTTGGTGAGGTGGGATCCTGGGACGGTAATACGGGATATATACACATGCCGAAGAGGCGACGGCAGGGGAAGAGGATCCGAAGAATGGAATCGTGAAGAACATCCGCAATTGATTTGCAACTGCAAGTAGAAACGGACGTAACTCAAGTATATACATACATACTATACCTGCGACGGCCACTCCGATGATAAGACGATAGTACGAGTACCGCGATGTGCAAGAATTAAACGAGCGAGAGGAGGGGGACTGCAGTGCCTTTGCTCGGCTCCAGTGTGTGTTGCGTGGTGCGCGCGGTCTCTCCTTCTCCGGAAGAAAAAAGCGAGCGAGACATACTCGCGCAACGAGTGTGGACGTTCGCCGTCGGTCTTCGCTGGTCTTCGGGTCGCTCACTGTGCGTGCGCGTGTGTGTGTGTGTGCGCGGTGTGCACGCGAGTCGGTGTCTCGGTGCTCCACCGCGGCGCGGGGAATAGCCGATTAGCGTTTCAACGCGCGAGATATACGGGCACAGGCTATCCACGACTATTGTATTATTGGTCGCTGCGCCCGAGCAAATAGGGTTATAGTGGCCGCGCCGAGGAAACGAGCGAGCAAGTCGTATAAAGAGAGAGAGAGAGAGAGAGAGAGGGAGAGGGAGAGGGAGAGAGAGAGTGGAGCAACGGTCGAGTCGTCGTCGCCAGCTCGTAGGCGCGAGCAAGCGAGAGAGCGAGAGCAGGTGTCCGTGACGTCATGTCCAACATGCCAACACTCATTTCATCGAAATGCGGCTGTTTTGATTCATGCTAGGCGGTACTAGCAGCCTGGAGCTTCGGAGCCTGCAGTGGAGCGCGCGAGCCCCGTGGGCTATACCTCCTCCCGCCAGCAGGTAAGCCTCCCGTCCTGATTTACCTCCTACTCCGATGGTTGCATATGCACGAGTAGACGGGCGACTTTGCGCTCGCTGATAGTTTATTTTTGTTGTTTTTCGGCAGGTCGTTGAAAAAACGTCCGAGCGTGCCTGTATGACCTGGACAGCTCAGGAAGGAAACTAGAAAGATGTCCAAGAACAAACTGCATCCTCACGTCAACAGTGACATCGTGGCTGTTAAGAGCAAGGTAAATCAGGAAGTAGTGGTTTTTTTTTGTCCATGTCCTTGTTCAAAGTATAATGTAGTAGTAATTAACTCTTACATTTTTAACAACCGCTCGCGCTGAGTTACTTTTTTTCACGTAAATGCTTGATTTTTTTGTTTAAACAGTTCGACGCAGACTTCATTAGGTTTTCCATTAATTGCAATGAGACCATCAGTTATGAAGACTTCAGGAAACTGTTGGCGGAGAGGCACGAGATAGGTCCGGAGTTAAAATTTAACATTTGGTACACGGATCCTACAGATAAAGGCCTTTTACCGATTAACAATGACAATAATTTAGGAAGGGCACTTGTTGCTGCCAAACCACTCCTTAGAATTCTAATACAGAGACAAGGTACAGAAGTTTTAGTGTTTGCTACTTTATAAGATAATTTTGGTATTTTTTATAATAATAGAAAATTAAGTACATTTAAATTAATCAAATTATTAATTACAGGAGATGGTTTGGAGGATATGAACGGATGCAATACAATAAAGCCGAAAAACTTAATATCCAGTATTTTAGGTGGAACACCAGGAAAACCAAAACCACTTGCTATATCAAACCCCCATGATTTTAGGCAGGTTTCTGCCATCATTGATGTTGACATTTTACCAGAAACATGTCGTCGAGTGAAATTACTGAAACATGGTTTAGATAAACCTCTTGGTTTTTATATTAAAGACGGTGAAAGTTATAGAGTGGGTACTACAGGTGTTATCGAAAAAGTTCCTGGGGTTTTCATTAGTCGACTTGTGCCAGGTGGATTGGCTGAAGGTACTGGCCTACTGGCTGTAAACGATGAAGTACTTGAAGTCAATGGCATTGAAGTTGCTGGAAAAACATTGGATCAGGTACATTTCGTCTACTGTTTCTTATTTTTTTTTTTTGTCATAGAAAGTATGTTAATTAACTGAAGTGATGAATTTCATAGTTAAATAAATACTTATAAATAAATGATCTATAGGTCACCGATATGATGATCGCAAACTCATCCAATTTGATCATCACTGTGAAGCCAGCCAATCAAAGAACGGCACTAATTGTGCCTCGACGCGGCTCGTTCTCGCGTAATAGTCAACTGTCGTCGAGCAGTCAGCAATCGATGCAGAGCGCGGCGACAGGTAGCGACGAGGACAACGACGAGATACGCGACTTAACGAACGTCAACAGTTTCAGTCATCACGATCAGGGGGTTTTACACCTTTGAAAATTGTCCATACGGTCGTTGCTTTTGGATTTTTACACTTATATGCCTTATATATTGAAGAAATCTAGAACAAAAAACATATTTTTCTACCGAATCATTTGTTCTAGACGTATTTACACGGGCAATAATTACTTAAAAATATTTTTGCAATATTGCGATATTGTAATATGAGAATATATTTTAACTGCCGAAGAATGAAGGTAATTCGTAAAAGTAATAAGGTTTTAAAATCAAAACTAACGTTTTGCATCTTCTAGAGATCAACTTTTAAAGCAATTTTACGATTGTGTAATTCTCTTTAAATTAATTTTTAAGTATTAAATGTGATTTTTTTTTCATTTTTTTTTTATTATTTTATAAACGAATTAGTATTTTTAGAACACATTCGAATCATGTGGAATATACACTCCATCAAATTCACGCATTCTCAACTGATTTTTATTTAAACGATCAAATGCTATTTATCTTCCAAGGCCTTACACATTAATTTTAAAGTTGCATTTTCATGTATCGACTCGATAATAGTAATTTAACTTAAAACATTTTATTGTTACATTATACATTTTTTATAAAACATCATGTATATGCTTTCTTAGAGTTTAACGTAGTACAGAGTGTAAGGATGGGAAAACGAACGCGTACCAGTATGAATGCGAAGCCTAACAGGTCAATTTTTCTGAAGAATTTTGACTTCCGCATACTCGTACGTGATCTTCGATATTTTTTTCGACTTATTAATCTACACATGAAAATGTGCACTCATACACTCTTTATAATTTCGTAGACAGACGTATATAAAAAAAAGGAATGCCTAATAATTGTACATAAATATATGAAAGGACGTATATCAGTTAGTTAATTAACAACAGAGGCCTTTATCGAATATATATTTGTAAATAAGTAGAAGTAATGAAAATCGACTAGTTTGATACGCAAGATGGAAATAAAAAAATTATAACACGAGAATCATGGATTTATATGAGAAACGAAAATAAATCAAATTCGGCGTCGGGTCTCGTCGCTAATGCAATGATGTACAATTTGTCGATCCACCCGAGGTAGTTTGTAAAAAAAGCCTTCCTTTCGAAAATTGTATTCGTGCTTCTCAAAACGCGAGATTACGCGTATCGTGTACTTCTTAGCATGTTGACGTTTTCGAATTTTAAATCCACTTTTTTTTAACGAATGTGTTACTTGTTGTCCGATGAGCAATAGATATTAAATTGTATAAATGAAATTTTTTAACTTTATGCAGTTATTTCTGCAGCTATACAAGACGTATTTAAAGTATGTATTATTATAATTATTGTAATTATTTGAAAGTTTTCTCTTTTGCTACCCATGTACTTAAAAAAAAATGCGCCTAAGGTGGGGATCAAAAGATATAAAAAGTATATAAACATTTTTTCATTAAAAGTATTTTCATAAATATTTTAAAGGTGAAGCGTACTTAATAAAAGTCTTATCTCTTCTATCATTTTTCTCTCATCACACGAAGCGTTTAAGCGAAACAAAAAAGGAACTCTCAACTTCCTTCCGACAAGACGTTTCACGGACTTCTGTTGTCCGAAGCTTACATAGAAGTGCACGTCGCATTCTTATGTAAATGAAGAATGAAACAGAATTAACGATTCACAACAGTTCGCTACGACCCGCTACTGTCGTTATATCGTGTACTCAACGATCGAGACTTAATATTAATTTTTTTTTTTTTTTTTTTTAATTGACGATCGACATTACGTTTTTATCTCTGCGAACATTTATTTGTAAGTTCATGCATTTAAAGAAAAAAGCAAAGTTGACGAGGAAAAATAATGGTACATCGCACGCTATGGCTGATGCGAATATTATTTATTATATTATACACTTTACGCCGTGATCGGAATGAATAAATCATCGAAAGTATTATATTGTGAAAGAGACTTAGCAATTTTTTGTATCGACATCGCAATGGCAGCTGATGACAAATAAAGTATTTTACTGTAATTTATTGTACTTTTTAATAATCCTCTTACTGCTTACATTATGCAAAGGTAATAATTGTTTTTCTTTATTATTGTTTGTTGATTTCGACGAATTCAATATATTTGCACTTTGTTAAATTTATTTATGTAAATTTAACACAGAAACAAAGTATTTGTTAAAAAAACTACGATTTTTTTTAAAATTTTTTATTTCTTTACTTGGTTTTAGTACATTTTTATTGACTTTAACTTTTATTACTTAACTACTTAAACTAAACGAGTTTTATTTATTTATGCAAATTCAACCTGGAAACTGAGTGTTGTAAAAATTTATCTCGTTTTGTTCGAGATTTTGTTACAAATTTATATTTGGATTATATATTATTTGGATAAAAAGATAAATAATTTATCTTTATAATAGATCGATTGTCATACATTGATCAATTAAAATAAAAATAAAAATATTATTATTAAAATCAATTGTGATTTTATATTGATCAATATAAAAAAGTCAATCAAAAAATCATTAAACATTTATTATCCTCAAGCAAGTAAGCTAATAAATTCTTATACACTTATTTTTAATCTTTTCATTCTTTTTAAAAAATTCTACATGCAATAAGTATAGTATAGAATACGTGCGATACGCGCAAACATGTAACATACTTGAAAAGCAAAGAGGACCCAAAAATTAATAATAAAACGATAATAATCATTTCCAAATAAGTTGAATTCAGTCCAGTCAACATAAAAAAACACCTAAAATTTAATAAAAATAAAAATTATATCTCTTCTCCAAAAGAAAAAAAAGATTAATCAACTCAAAAAAGTAATCATTTCCGGTCACTTCCGCCCCCCTCTTCCGCCAGCCGCCTCCGAACAAAAGACGCGCAGTAGTCACCGATAGCGCGTCCTAACCGCGTCGCGCTCCTCCCCTCCCGTCCTCGTCCCCTCTGTTTTTTTTTGCTATCCTTTTATTTACACCAGTTTATACTTTTGTAGGCACAGTTTATGCGCTCGCGCCAGGAGGATGAGTTGAAGAATGTCCTTCGTGGACTATGGGTTCGACGTATTCCCGTTCGGGCCGCCGAGCCGGCGGTCCGACGCCAGGCATCAGTCCTGCGGCGACTGCGTGCCGACGCGGCCCACCCCGGGACACGCGGCCAAGGACGCGGGGTATCACGCCGTCATCGACAACCTGATCGAGCTCGGCAGCGTCACCGAGAACAAGCTCGCCCAGGCGAGGCGCGAACTCGCCAAGTACCAGTGCTTGGAGCTCACCGAGCAGCAGATCGCGCAGCTTCATAGGGTAAGTCTTCTTTCTCTCGTCTTGTCTTGTAGATTATTTTTTTTTTTTATAAGAATTATCGTGGCATTTGCGAGTTACTTTGAACTACCGCGAATCTTTGTAAGTGTTTTTTTTAGTGAGGAATTCGATGTAACGTTGAAAAGTTAAATTAGAATTGCATTGATACGAAGTTATTTTTAAGAGTGAAACATTATACTTTTCGTGAATTATGTAGCTGAAAAAATCGTTGCATATGTGTATTGTATGTTCGAACAGAATGCGAAATAGCATTTGGCTGTTATTCAATAAAAAAAATTCAAAAAGATTGAACAAAATCCATTGGCTGGCCGTGGATTCGTGGAAAAAGGAGGGCGAACAAATTTGAAAAAATCAGTTGGCTGAGCGACATATATAGGTATATGGTAACATGGAGAACTAGTAGAAGGGTAGAGGGTGAATTCTTGGAATACATCTCGGGGCTTTTTTCTTAGAAAGACCGTTTTGTGATCTGTTTTAGGTGACTATGCTGAGGTATCTCAGCCAAATATTTTAAATAAAAGTTTATGAGAAAAGTGAAATATATTTTTTAAATATAATGTAAAGTTTAAATTTGTATCAGGATCGCAAGGTCCGTAAAATTTAAATAAAAAATAATAAAAAAAATATATTGTTGAAAGATTTAATATACGTAAATTAGTAGTTTGAGTGAATGATAAACATTCCATTTTTTTTTATTAGTAATAACTAATAATTGATTACTCAACTTTGTCTGAAATATTCATATGTATGTATGTACATAACAAGTACTCATTGCTTCATAATTTATATTCGGTTTCAGTTGGATACGGAATTGGAATTTGAAGATAATGAATTATTTAAACAACGGATCCGGTTTAACACAACTACCATTGAAGGTATTTATTTTCGATTTGAACATTTACTATTCGTTTCAAATTCATTACAAAAAATTTATTTCTTTTTATTTTAGAAGAGAATGAAAATGAAGAATTTGATGATGCAGCGGATACAACTTCCTGGGAAGTAAGTTAACATCTATCATTTGAATGGGCTTCAACTGAGAACACGACATCAGGTTACAGACACAGAGAAAAGTGGAAAGGGCTGCTGCTGTCAAGCAGCTTCAACCTCGTCTGCAGTCAGTTTCCTCGAGGAGGAGACGAGAAAATTACGCGAGAATGAATCGGCCCTGAACACCACGCTCGCCGAAAAAGAGTCGGAGATCCTTTCCCTGAAGAACGACAATGCCGTTCGTTTAAAATTTCGTATTGCCATAGAGAAGCACAATTTATCTTTTGATTAATAATACATCATAATATAGTTGAGGGAGATGAAGCTGAAGAACCTTGCCGATCAGAACCGACAGCTTGAGATCATGATTGAGAAGATGAGAGACGATATTGAGCTGCTTGAAAAGAGCTCGAGAGTCGGTATATACACCAAGTAATTTTGCCTGAACGCTTGATGTGAGTTATTATTTCTTTAATAATGATATTTTAGATATCACAGTCTCAGATTGAAGACATCGTTCGTCAGAAAAACGAGGAGATTGAAATCGCAAGGCAAAATGTAAATATTCGAATGAGCGATGCAATTAGAAGCGAGGTAGTTACGTTATTGGTATTTTCTAGGCTGACGATGCAGAGCAACAACTGATGAAGGAGCGGCAGGCTAGGATAAAGGAGGAACGAGAGCTTATAAAGATGCAAGCTGTCTTAAAGGAGGCTCAAAGTCATCGCAAAAGTCTTGCAGTATGTTTATTGATATAAAGCTATAATTGATAAAAATATTTGTTTATTTTAAATATGAATTTATTGAAATTTCAGGATGAGATAAAAATGATGAAACGACGTGTGGAAGCTCTGGAGGGATCGAACAGCTCTCTGAGCAACTCGGTAAAGCTACTGCAACAAGAGCGCGATAACCTCGACCATTTGAATCGCGATCAGGAAAATGAGATCGAGAAGATGCTGAACATTATCAGGCGATTAAACGAAAAATTCGACAAATCTAAGGTAATTCCACTATTAATTCTCTCACCTTAAGAAATCACGTTTAAAAGTATTTATATTGTTACTTTGGAAAATATTGAAGAATTATAATAGCTGAGTTAGCGGATTGAAATTTTCTGTACATTAAAATTAAATTTTAGATAGTTAAGTAGATATTTGTAGTAAAAACAATATAAAATTAAACAATTGCATTACTAGTTTGATAATTAATTCGAAAAGATCTATCTATTAGACAACCTTAACGATATCTTATCATCGATCAACCAGTTTGTAAACCAAGGAAAATTACTTAATTTTCATCTTTTTTTTTTTTTATTAAAAGACGGAGTTAATGATGGCGCGCGAGGAAGCGAGGAGTCGAGAGCATCAGGTGTCGCAATGCCGCGAGCAGTTGGAGACGATGGAGCGCGAGGTGAGCCAGTTGATCAACGAGCTGGCAGAGTGTCTGGGCCATCCGAGCGAAGCCGTACAACCAGGAAATTCATACGCTCGCGCCCGTGAGATCACCCGCGGCCTTCAAGTACTAGTGCGTGAGCACGAACAGTGCCGCGAGCATCGACGACAAATGCAGCACGAGATCGAGCGACTGCACGCCATGTGCCGAGGCCAGTGTCCCGGTGAGACCTCACGCTCACCGAGTTTTCCCTCCACTCTTGTACTCGATATTTTACTTTAATTATGCAGTTTGGTTAGAGTTTCTTTGGGTGCTTTAGAGGTGATGGTAGTTCTTTCCTTTTTTAGTTCTAGACGAGGTGAAGAGCGACGTGTGTCAAGAGATCGCTAGGCTTCAACGAGTAGTCATGGACGTGGATCATTGTCTTGCGATAAAAGTGAATATATATTTAAGAATTAATTGATGAAATGGATGGTAGATTATTTAGGAAGAAAGGAAAACTCATGGTTAAGGATTTACAACGGGGTCGGCGTTTTCTTTTCTTAAATGTTTTATTGATTTTTTTTTAATAAATCAAATATCAATTACTGTAAATTCCTAGCCATGTAAATTTCAGAATACATTAAGGGATTTATTTACATGTAATGTATTAAAATAAATAAATAATTATGTTGCTTTTTTTTTTAAGATGGACGTGAAGAGTATCTTGGACGAGATACTTTGGCGCATTGACTCTCGCAGGATGGAAAAAGCTGAACTCGCTATAGCGGAGGTGGCCAGCGAGGCATCCACAGCCTTGTCCAAACTGGGAGAGACCGTTGCTGAATGCGAGGTCTACCAAAAGTGCGAGAACTATGTTCTTCTTCACCTAGATAGCCTGGAAGCAGTTTTGATCGGCGCTGAAAAATCAATCATAGGTTTTGGTCCCGAAGGAAACGAATATAATAATGCAAGTTCACTCACTTATAAATTTGACGTTTTGCAGCAGGAAATACTGATGGTTCAGAAATAGAGGAGATCTTCAGGCAGTTCGAGAAACGTAGAAGGGATCTACACGAGAGCGGCAAGGAGTTTTCCTGCGTACAAAACGACTCGGCGAAGAAAATGTTAGAGCGAGTTCAGAATTCTACCCAAGTCATCGTAAAGATTTACACTGCCTTGCGCGAAGGTGAATATGAAAATTTTTTCTAGTATGTATATACCATTCATTGGTATTATTTCCTTGAATTTAGATTCAATTATGAAGCAGAAGATGAATCAGCACTTGAAATCTGAGCTGGAGGAAGCTCGCACTGCTCTCCATCAAGTCGACGCGGAGAAGACGAAGGTGCAGCAAGAGCTAAACGAATGTCTGATGAAATGTGTAAATATGTCCACTGAAGTTGAAAGACTAAAACTAGCGCTGGATAACAAATCGAAGGAACTGAATGCTTTAAAAGAGCTGCAAACGAGGTTTATAAATGTTAATTGATCTCCTTTATACTCACAAAATTTATAGTCCCTTATGACTGTTTTTAAAATCCCCTAAAAAAAAAACAACACGAAAGATTTGAAAAGAAATCTTATCCTCCGGTATCTACAGGTACGAAGCATGCCAGCCGGAGTTAGATTCGCTGCGCAAGCGTCTTTCCACGGCAGAGAGGCGCTACAGGGAGTCTCATGCGGAGAACGCCAAGCTGATAAAGAAAGGCGACGAGTTGATCAACGGACTGCAGGCCAAATTGAATCTCCGAGAAACCGAACTCCAGGAATATGGCCGCTTCAACGACATGCTGAACGAAAAGATGAAAGAGGCAAACTGCGTGATCGAGCAGCTGCAGTGTCGCCTCGTGGAGGAGCGCGCCCGCAAACTGGACGACGAATTATCGCGCGATCGCCAGCGACTGACCGAACGGGTAGTTCAGCTGGAATCCAAGCTGTTGGCGTACGAGCACAGCAACGCAAAGCTCCAGAGCAACCTGACCAGGATCATCGAGGAAAACGAGTGCCTCGAGAAGGGTGTCGCCCGGTTTCGCGAGCACAACGGCCAGTTGGAGGAATACATCGTCAAACGGAGCACCGAGGAGACCGTTAATCTCGGTACCAAATGTGAACTTCTCGTAGAGAAATTCGAGAAGTTGGCTGACGGTTACTACGAAGCTAAACAGAACGAGATTGATGTAATCGGGAAACTTGAGATGCAGCTGGGTTGTTTAAGGGAGAAGGTAGGGCTATACATTCTAATTAAAACTTTTTAATTAAAGTTTTGATTTTTTTATGTTTTTAACGAGTAATAGATTTTTTAAATAGTGAAAATAGAATGAGAAGGAATTTAAAGAATGAAATCAACTTCTACAGAGATCTGCTTTATGGTATAGGTATAATAATAACATTTGGGCCCAATGTTACTTATATTCTTTAATTGTAAAGAGTTTTAAAATAATAAATCTATACTGCCAGATTTTTTTTTTTAAATGCCATTTTTTAAAGGGACTTATAAAAGGAAACTTTTATTAAAAATTAAATTTCTAATGAATGAACGGCTTGCCTACGATGCCGCATCGCGCGCCTCTATACGTTGATATTGGATTTTAACCTTATCATTTTTTGTTTACAAACGCTTTTCTTTATACTGTTGTCATACAATTACATCTAACAGGCAATAAGAGTTTAAAAAATTTTCTTAAGTAAGGCATGATGACAATTACATAAATTCTTTAATTTTTATATAAATTATTAGAATTAGATTTTTGTTAGAAATTATTCCCTTTATAAAAAATGCATGGGCTTTTCATTGTAGTCAGTATTTCTCGCGTTGTGATTGGTCAAGCGATAGT
>JAWWEN010000012.1:8931-25445 GCA_035582955.1 Sycophila texana
TTTTTATATTAATAGACGCATAAAAATTAGTTTTGCGAATGTGATTTTACGTTTTCGACAGTTGGTCACAGTGTCAAACTCCCGTGTATAAGCATAGGCGTTCCCCTCTCACCGCCTGCCCCTCGCGAGGTCTGACGAACCTCCTTAAAGAAAATTTATCGTTTTGGCGATTTCAACCGATTGGTAGTTAGAAATCTGACACTATACATTACGAATCTATGTCATCCCGACTGAAAAATCTCATGCAACATTTTAAATAAAAGTTGCACTGTAACTGTAAATCGTTAAATACTGATCTTTCTCATTTTTGACTGAGCCATGCGGTGTTAACATCCTGATGGTACATTGGAAAACACAAGCTATAAAACCTTTTATTGCCATTTTAGCATGTCTAAACTTTAAAAAAAATTCTCAGGCGAGATCTCAGGTGAGATCTGAGGTGAGATCTTATCTGAGAAATTTTTACAAAAGTTTAGAAATGCTAAAATGGCTATAAAAGGTTTTATAGCATGTATTTTCCGATGTACCATCAGGATGGCAAATGGCACATTCAAAAATGAGAAAGATCACCTAAGATCTCACCTGAGATTTTTCAGCAGGGGTACACACTATTATAGAAGGTAACATCTTTTCTACCTCTCAACTAACTGTTCAAACTTTTTCATATATTGTGTTTGCCTAAATACTTTTAATTTCCTTATTGTGTTATTTGCATAAACCGTGCGTTCAGTGATGCAAACATCAACCGCGGTATTTACGTCACTATGAACGCACGGAATGATGCGTTGACAAAGAAATTATTTGTTTTGAAGGGGTTTTATGCCTTTGGGCTTTTCCCTTTATTTAAAAAATAAATATTTAAACGAAACAAAATCTTGGTTGTATTAATTTTTAGAATATGATCTGATTAAATTTTAGATATGATATGATTAAATTTTAGAATAGAATCTAAAAATGCGATTTTCGACGCAACAAAATCTTATATAAAACTTAAACTGTGTGTCGTCGTCTTCTGTCATCCCACCTCCTCCATCCACCACTCAACTCTATCAAGTAAATAAATTTAATTACTAATCTGTTAGCCGTTATTTTATTTACTTTTAAAAGCATTGTAAAAGAATTATCACTTTAGAAAGGTTATCAAACGGTTTTATTTTTTTTTTAAATTTTAAAAGATAGGCACAGTCACAATACTTAATTTATGCAACTCTATATAAGCTAGAACAATAAACAGATTATAAAGCTGGGCTCTAATAGTTATATTTGTCAATGTGTATATTTTAATTATTCAACACAATATATATATATATATATATATATATATATAAATTAATTATTTTTGCTTGGACGTTGATAATGTTAAGTTTGTGTTAGTCTTTTCCATTTACTGAATCTTTATCACTGCTTCGACTTTCATTACTCTGCATCCTATGATAAGCAGGAGGGTGCTTCAGGCCTGTGCTTCCGGGTGTCCCAGGCGTTACTATTTCTTTTGGGCCACTACTTCGTGAGAGAGGACACGATATATCGCTTCGAACTGGAATTTCACCACGCATAAATCTGAAACATAAACATATGTTCATGTAATGTATACTAGGATTTTAACTTTATGGATGAAATACAGTACTAGAAAAAAGTAAACTCTTTCAGAACCTGATAAACTTGTTATATGATTTGTAAGATACCCTGAATTTATGAGGTTTTAGAAGAATTAATTTTTTTATTAAAGAGGATACCCTCTTCGAGAGTTCGCACTGTCCGCCAAAACAATATTATCGATTTAAAGAAAGAAAAAAAAATGTGTAATAAATTTTTAATAAATTTTTTATAAATTAAAAAAGGTATTTAGTATCGTTTCCACACCACCTACAGGTAGATACTTCGGCGTGTTTCTTTTTTGTTGTGGTATCTCTTCTTGATTTGAAAAAAATATATACAGGATGATTCATTTTAATCGTCGTAGGCACACATCTCGAAAAGTATGGGATAGAAAAAACTTTAAATACAAAAGTTTTAGGTTTCAGAGGGGGAAAACTGATTACGACCTTGACCTTGATCTGAATGTAAAAATTTCCACTTTTTCATTTCCGAGGTGATAAGTGCTCCTAGGTATGCATATGAGGTTGCAAGAATGGAAATTACATTTGTTATTTATAATTGTAATTGAACAAATTTTTACTACACCTTTCAAGTTTATCAACGCAAGCATCTTGATAATCGTGAATCCATCGAACACCGTTAAAATGACAAACTGCCCTCATATCTTCAGGTAATTCTTCTGGTTCTGGCCATTGGAAATTATCTATTATTGGAATAATATTGCATTGTGATTGTAGTGCTGCAACTATTTCCTGAAAACACAAAATTTAAGTAAATTTTTTTTGTGAATGCAGAATTATTAACATTGCATCTTACCCTATGAACCCAATCTTTACATTCTGCATCTTCTATACATCTTTCTAAAGCCTTTGGAGTAAGTACCAGTAAAAAATGTTTAGCCTGTCTAATACTTTGTAGGAGATTGTTATCGAACTTTCCTGCTTCAAGTCTTTCTACATCAATGAAAACAGAAAATCCTCTAAGTTGTAAATGGACTTTGAGTAAACTGGCTAATTGAGAACCGTTTGATCTTCGGTAACTTACGAAAACATCTAATGATTTATCAGGAGATTCGTTTTCACAAGCATTAAACTGATTTTGTTGCGTATTTTTTATTGCATCCAGTATTCGTAATCTATGAATACTATTGTTTATTCCACATTCTAAAAGAAGTTGGTCTTCTGTAAGATTTTTAATGGATTCTTTATCCACACCAGCATTAAGCATGCTATACGTATAAATTGAGAATTCCTGTCCTACTTGTTGAAGGAATGTATTTAAATTTCCAGTGTCTCTACTACTATAATCGGCCATTTTTTTTAAATTTTGCAATTCTCTTGTAAATCGACGTCTTTTTATACCGTTGGTAAGTCCTATATCTTCTCGTAAATTATCTTCTGTAAGTTGTAATAATAAGTCACCATCAACTCTACTTTCAATAAAATTATTTGCATACTCTGCAAAGCCTATTTGTTTGACCCACTCACGAACATCTTCGCTTGACCAAAGAGGCACTTGCTGACTAAGTTTATGAGGAATTTCTTCGCCAATAAGTCTCAGAGCCTGAGCAGCAAATTTGGATGCAATAGCATTGGGACAACTTGCAACTTTTTTCAAAGGTTCTATAGCTCCGATCATGCGAAATATTTCAGTGTTCCCTTGTTGCTTTTTAATACCAGCTTCCATACAAAAGTGAAACGCAGCTAAGTTTCTCGCCTCTTCACGTTTTGAACTAAGAACTGGAACCAATCGTTCTAACCAATTTTTACTTTGCCCGTGCGCATGTGCTAAATTGGATTTAGCAAATTCATAAGGATTATGTGATGTTATAAATGGTTCTACAAGATCCAAAGTACCAGATTTAAGGACGTCGGCTTCAATTTCTTTGTTAGCTACGAGAGCCGCAATTGCCAAACAAGCGTAGTACTTTATATTATCATCTTTATGAAAGGCTAATGGAAAGAGCCACACGGGTACTTTTCTTTTAATCATAGCTTCTTGATTTTCAGCTCCACCATATAGCGAAAGATTTGCTAGAGCGCCAGCACAGTGTCTCAACGTTTCAATATCATTTTTTCTACATTCGAAAAGAACAGCATCTAAGCCACCTAAGCGAATCACATCGCTACAAGTACCCTCGCTGTGTTTGAATAAATGTTCAAGAATACCAGTTCCAATGCGGGCGTGTTCCACTGAATTAGTATTTTTAGTACATACGCATGCGACGTTTACTACTTTTTCAAGACCATTTTCTACGACGTGTGAACGATTTTCTGTAGTAAGACATTGTTCGAGAAGTCGTGCTGATGAAAATTGTAATCGATCATCCTTAGCTATGCAATTTTCCATAAGCAAATCAAGACCACCTTTTAGTCTTAACGTATTGCATAAACTATACCCAAGCTCATGTCCATGGGTAGGAACAGCCCATGCTTTTCGAATTATTTCGTTTACCCTATCCAGTAAAAGTGGTGCCTTTTCATTACCTAAAATAGTATTTTCCCGATCTTCTGTTAAATTTTCAATAAAATTCTTCAAAAATTCGGAGTACTTTGAAATTGCTTTTTCAACGTCTTGAGGCTTAGAGTGAGAAGATAAGTGATCTAAATCATCCAGCGATAACGAAAGCAATTCATCTTCAGTAGTTCTATTGGAAATCGATCTATTACTACACATTAATTGATTCATACTATTGGTTGCGTTTAAAAGAGTTGCAGATTTATTAGATGATGTAACTCCTGATGCTATTGTTACTCTGGATTGAGAACTTGTAGCAACATGTTTTTCTTGGTTGAATATTCCGCTTGAGGTAACCATGTGTCTTTGTTGTTGTGATGCTTTCTGTAAATTTATAATATAATGCCGTAATTAACAAATTCTAAATTTCAATATAAAAAATACAGAAGATCACAATGACAATTGTAAAGGAAAAAATAAGAAATTTACTATTTACAAATGAAAAACCGCTGCCAATAAATTGGCGTTTAACTTCTTACTTAGACGCATAAAAACTGTATTAAACGTATGAGCTGTACACTTTTATTTCAATAGCTACGATTTTTGTGTTCCTTCAGTTTTCAATGCAAGGGTATAAATTTTGTAAAGATAAGTTCAAGCTATGGTTTTCGATATCTTTATCAATAGAATTCAAATTTGAAGTCAAATTAATCCTACCATTTCTTTTGTTTGTTCTTTTTTTTTTAAATTCGCAGAAATAAAACAATCATGATTTTTGCATTTTTCTCGAAAAATTACTGGATTGCTCAATAATACGATTTCAGATTCGGATTCAGCGATGAAAAATACATAGGAATGCACCTGTCTCTTCAGAAGTTCATACCGCTTATTTTTTTTGTAGGCCTGTGTTATATTAATTATTTTTGATAATTCAAAAACATTGAAACCCTGTTCCGAGTTGATTTCTTTACCAGCCTGACTGTCAACTTGACTTTTTTTCAAACCGATTACTAATAAGGTAAATGCTTTAAAGATTGATATGGAATTAATTTTTCCAAGCGGTAGCAAGTGCAACACCGCTAGGAATCAAATGGATAATATTATTTTATCAGATTTTAGAAATGTTTTACTTGCGATTTAGTGAAATAAACGAAGACGTATACACTAGCAACAAACTGAAAAACAAATTATAAATATAGATATAACAGAAATTTATGACAAACCTGTTCAGAAGAGAAACGATCGCTCTGCAATTTTATAGTTGATTTCGCCATGTTATTGCACTCTTCAAGAGAAAGATCACTTGATTTCAAACTTCTTTTTTCCTGTAAAAAGAAATATAAAAATGTATTTCAATTTAAAGGGGTTTTAAACCTAAAAATTTTCAAAAAATCAATTTTAACAGTAACAGTACATTTTTCAGTCAATTTTAACTAAATGACAGTATTTATCCACAATCTAAACCAAGCCTCTGTGAGGAGTAAAATAAAATATTTAGGTATAAGACCCCCTTAAATAAAAATATTTGTAATAGAAAGTTGAGTATTTGCGGCGCAAACTTATTTATTTAAAATTTTTATCAGAAATTTAATGTTATTTTATCATACTTATTTTAATTAACTGAAAAATCTCAGATAAAATCTCACTTGAGATTTTTTTAGTGGAACAACCTGAATGTACATCTTACTAATTATAAATTCTTTGTTTTTAGATTTAAACGTCCCTTACCTTAGCGGCAGCTAAACTTTCTTCTGTTAAAATTCCATCTACTTGCATTCTAGCTTTGGTTGCAGCAGTTGCACTTTGCTCTTTATAAGAAACATCAGCAGTTTGTAGGGCTCTCATCTCAGCTCTGTTAGCCGTAGCCTTTTCTGACCTAAATCCTTCTGTTACTACCTAAAAAAATATATTTATGCTATATTAATATGATCGTATTTAGCTTCATCAAATTTTTAACAAAATCAAAATTGAGCCCTACACGATTGCTTATAAAAGAGAAATAATATTAAAAAAAAAGAAAAATATTTTATTAAAAATATTTTATTATCGATTTTACAATGAAATGTCGCATGGTGTCGTTAGGTTACGAGAAATTCAAGGTGATATGCTTTCAGCAGCCAATCTTAAAACCAGATTTTGACCTGGGATTTGCTAGCAGGGTAGTAATAATGGTAATAATAACGTTAATATTGCTCGGTTCACTACGCACGCGTGCGAAATTCCATTGTTTGGTTATTTGCCTTGTGACGAAGTGTTCGAAGTTCTAAAGAAAAAGTGTCGATCTAGCAGTAAAACTATTAGATTTGTCGATAAGGTTGAGAAAAAATAGAATATTAAGAGGATGTGAAACCAAGGGTTAGGAATCTGCCGTACCGGCTTGGTCATTTTCTTGGTTTTTTTTAAATCAAAACAAAATTTCGAAAAAATCGCTCTTTTTTGCCCTCCGCAATGGTGCAAAGAATGTCTCGTTTCAATTCCAAATAATTCCAATCAAAACTCTAGGAGAAAAATGGGTTGAAAAATATTACTTTTATGCGCTATATATATAAATTTTTCAATCCATTTTTCTCCTAGAGTTCTGATCGGAATTATTTGAAATTGAAACCAGGCATGATTTGCAGCATTGCCGAGGGCAAAAAAGAGCGATTTTTTCGAAATTTTGTTTTGATTTCAAAAAACCAAGAAAATGTCCAAGCTGGTACGGTAGATTCCTAACCCTGGGTATCACATCCCCTTAAGCTACAAGGGCGTAATAGTAGATTACGCAACAAGGGAGGTGAAATAAGAATGATCCCACACTGAAAAAATATAGGAGAACCTCTGCTCCACAAAGTGCGGCGGCTAACCTGAAAGATAATTAGCAGACGGAATTAGTACTAGGTTTGCCGCTCTCTCGTACTGGGTGAGTTGCGTTCCCAGGCTGGTTGAGCTGTTCTACCAAAGCAGCGCTGACCGTAGTATTGAGCGAGAAACTCACCCAGTACCAGTAAACGGTAAGCCCAATACGAGATATAATATAATTCCACCAAAATTGATCAACCTGTTGGACCTGTAAGTTACGTCAAAGTCAAAATTTTGAAATTGTCATAACTTAGAATTAAATGGACCTAGATCATATCAGTAATACATTTAATAACTTATTTTTCTTAGTTTGTGTTATAATAAAAAGACTAAGGAATAAATTCCGGTTAAACGTTATTATATTATTACATTTTAAAAAATGCCGTTCCTAGCTGGTAGTCGGTTTAAGGATATCTGAATGAGGTTGACCAACACTTAATGTAATAGAGATTTTTTTAGTGTATCGATGGACAATTGAGAAAAACAGATTTATTCGAATACGTCTGTAAATAGAGATTATCAAGTGCACTTACTTTCGTTTTCGATGCTGTAGACATTTTTTTTTGTTCGAATTTCATAGTTTCAGAACTACAACTTGGATTACTTGTAATTGGGCTCATATTTAAAGGTGAGCTTAGATTATTAAAATTATTCAGCGAAGTTATTGAAGACCGCTGGGAAGGAACAGAACATGCTAAGTTACTATTATTTGCAGACGGTGGCGGTGTGTCCGGATCTGGAAATGTGACTAGTGGTTCAGGTATTTCACTATCTTCCGATCCGCTAATATCTCTAAAAATGAAAAAAATCTTTAAGTTGATTTTATTAATTGAACAATCACATGAATTTGAAATGTTAAGGGGCACAACTAGTTTTACACTTCGAAAAAATCGATTTCTTTTACAGTTTTCTACAGAGAGTACTTTCAAGAGTAACGTACTAAAATTTCAAGGACAGATCTCGAATAGTTTTTTAACTAAGTCCCCCTGAAGAGCAATTGTTCGGTTAGAATCGTGTGTAAGTAGTAGAATCGGTATATAAAATGAGCGCGAAAAGAACTCTAGAAGAAAAAAAGAAGCTGACATAAAATTCAGACGTAAATTTGACAGTTTCTGGAAATTGGCACGTGACCTCAGGTCACGTTTTAGCATCACAACACTTGCGTGAAAGTATTGCAAAGAAGCGCGTTTTTCTCAAAATGACATTTTTTAAATTTGCTGCAGACTAACCTGAATACAAATTATCAGGTCAACTTAAATTTTTTAGCGCGTTTAGTTTTTTATATTCTGCAAACCATGAACTTCCAGTTTTTTGATTGGGGATTTTGAAAAAATTTAATTTTGATAATTTCGTCAATTTTCATTTTTTTGTAAGACAGTGGTACGTCATAATTGACTTATTTTTTTATTATTACAGGATCATTATGCGCAATTCCTATTTGTTTTCATCCTTGTTGAAGAGTGGATTAAGATTACTTACCTATCTACTAAATTTTCCATACTGCTACGAAGACGAGGAAAGTTTGATGAAATATTTTTCATTTCCGAAATCCCTCGCTTCAGTTCACTGAGATTGCTTTTCATCGATGTCGCTCTCATTTCAATTTCGGTTATTTCTTCGTATGAATGTGTTTAAAAATACGTATACTGTTTTGTTTATTTATTGATTTATTTTTCAGTATTTAGGCATGAGTTGAATAATTTAGCAGAGTTTAAAATACTTGATTTTTGGTGTTTAATGATCTGAAAAAGATGTTTTTTAATTAAGAATAGTTAATCATGCAAAGTGATTATTTGAATATTTTATAATAATATATTAGGATTTTAAATTAATATAATACTTGAAGAAGTTTCTTTATAGAATCTCAGATCCTCAAGTACCAAACTCCCAACGAGCGATTTTCGTACACGCTAAGCAATCCGCGCCGCGCAATCAGGCCTTATATTTTACAAATCTCAATTGTTAAATTTGAAATTTGAATTTAAGTATTGCCTTTTAAATCAACTCCTTTGAAGAATGCTTATATGTGCATATTTCGCGTCGCGTCAAAGATCCTTATGGTATCTGGCCCCTTCTCATGGCGAATCATGCTCAGCCAAGTGCTGGTGGGCAGGGATAGACTGAGTGCTGATAGGACTATTGTTACGTCCGTAGGGCAACTGCATACAATCGAATGCACAAGCGAAGGCTTGTAGAGCGGCAACAATTGAATTGAAAAGAATGTGGTTTTTGTTATATCTTCGACTGCAAAGTGCGTAACGTCGCGCTATTATCGTGAAGTTGGATCGGATTAAAGGGCAATTAGTAATTTAAAGACAAAATAAATACCCGTAAGTTTTAATTTATTCCAATAATGAAAGAGAAATGTTACAAATGCTATCTTGCCCAACTGACTTCGCGGCTAGCGAGTGGCTTAAAAACCGTGTTTATGGTCCGAAGGAGACCTTGTGCCTTGACCGTGCCAACTCGACTGGGGAGCCCGTCCACCTGAATCCAGCAGGGTGGTTCGCATCCCGACGTGGACCCAAGGGAGAGGGCATAAAACTATGCAGTTGCCAAAGACAATTGGGCAATTACAAGTCAGCACGTGAGGCAACCGGCAACGCCTGAGTCGATCGCCTGACGCCCGAAAAATTTAGCTAATGTGGATGTATGTGTAATGATAGACCCGAGCGTTATGCTAGCTTGCTGTAAGAGAGAGGCTGGGTCGATGACCGAGGTTTTACATTCTTTCAGGTTTGGCAATATTATAAGTTAATTTGTAGAAACATTATTTACATAAGTTATGGGACGTAACACTATTTTCAATTAAGTTATTTATAAATTTATTCCACAATAAACGGGTAAGTTTGCCCCCAAAATACAAAAATTCCTACAAATAATATAGCAAATATACAAAACATCAAAGTATAAGAATATGTGAGGGAGAGTTCCCGATTACCTTAAAAATAAGACTGACGCGACCGAGGGGAAAACCTCCGCCCGCCGAGCCGTCGAGGTGCACAATTTTCCATGTCTGGTGACAGGTGTGCAGCAAACGATGGCTCGACGATGGCCTGGAGCATGAGAGTGAGAGAGAGAGATCTAGATGCCGAAGCATGAGAGGGAGTGAGAGAGAAAGACCGACCAGAGAAACTGCGACGCGCGTGATAGAAAAAAAGAGAACGACCGGCCACGTGTCACGCCGTCGCTGTAGCATCCGGCCGAGTAACCACGGGGCCAGCCCGAACAAAGAGGTGCGCCAGCTGATGCCGCGACCGCCATGATGGCTCGGCACCACGCGACATACAGCAGCAGCAGACGGAGATTCGCGGGGGTAATATTCGACCCCGCAAACCTCCGAATAATGAGTTACGGCTAATTGTGTTACGAATTCCCAGAAAACTCTAGAAGACGACGTTTATACTGTCCACCCTGGGCACCAGGTACCTCGGGGACCGTTGCCGTCCTGATATTCGTGTTCATCGATCCCAAAAACCTCAGAGTTGTACAATATTACAAATATAACAAATTAGAACCCTTTTTACAACCATCTAATCAATTGGAAAATTTGCATGAGGTTGTACTTATACAAAATTATTCTTAAAATCTAAAAGTGAATTCAGAAACTACTAGTCAAACTAGCGAATTCTCGTGTTTGATTAGTAAGGTGTTTCGATGTGACAATGTCGCGGAGCAGAACAACTGTGACGCGGAAGATAAACTACATGTACAAAACCTAGCGAACTACTCTAAAGGCCCTATACTAATGTAGTCCATGGAGACCTATCCACCCCAGCCAGAGAACAGACAGACAACAAACCTACCACAGTACAGACTACAGCGACACACGCAAAAACCACGGCCGTAACATCGGAACGACTATTGAAATTACCTAATGGCGAGAGAACATCTGGACGCGGGTACCGTTACTCCCATACAGACTCCGCACTTGCCTAACACTAGCAGTCACACCTCTGGATGACATTCACGATGCCTCCGCGACACTACAAGATCATGCTCGGACAACGACGACGGTCCCGCGCAGCTGAGCTCGATGAGTACTACTGTTGCCATCTTGGCTGTCAGCGGCGTCGACGGTATACTGAGAAGGAACTAGCCCAGCTGCGCTCCGCAAGTCTAGCGTGCAGCGCCACCAGTTACCACATAATGTCTTAACCAACATCCATCCACATAACGTCTTAACCAACATCCATCCACATAACGTCTTAATCAACATCCATCCACATAGCGTCTTAACCAACCAACCCGGCCTACCCAGCCGCGACCGACCCGTCCGTTTCGCTTATTCTAATTATACCTTTCCAGTTCATCTAGAGCCATTCTACATTACGTGATGTGCGTCACGCGTCCCGCAAGAGACCGTTCCAGTTCATTTCGAGCCTTTCTACATTACGTGACATGCGTAAGGGATTAGAATAAGCAAAACGGACGAGTCGGTCGCCGCAGGGTAGGCCGGGTTGGTTGGTTGGTTAAGACGTTATGTGAATGGTCCCTAAGTCGGCGCCTGTATGCTGCAGCGTGATGACACTCGTGTCGGCTGATCAGCGAGCCGGCGCTTGACGCGATTTTGGATTCGATAATTATTTAATTGGCGAGACTTTTTGGTTTAATTCACGGTACGATTTTATTCATTCGGAGTGTGTGTGCAATCAAAACCTAGGGACCTGCTGTGAGCCTGGCCTCGCCAACGGCATCACCACTGCAGAGGAAGTCTTAGAATCGCGGAACACGTTTTTGTAGGTTGGCAGCCTCGGCTTCACCTCGGCCGTCATACCACGTCCGTGTGAAAGTTTCGTTCCCCCCCCTCCCCTTGTAAGAAAATCTACTATTTTTCGATTTAACACATTGAAAGCATTCGAAACGTCACCAGATAAAAAATATATTGATTCGTAGCAGTCAAAAGAACTAAGGAATTTTTATTTTTTTTCCTCTACGAAAAATAATTTTGCAATATTACTGCAAAGATCTTCCAAAATTCATACATCACAAAATACAAGAATTTACATTCAATCATTATAATTAAAAAAAAATTCCATAGATATAAATGATATTACTATAACTGCTGCACAACTTAAAGTAATCGTCGACGCTGCAGCCCAGGCAGGAGAGAAGAATCATCCCCAAAAAGTTCCAACAAATTTTATTCCACCAACCGTATATCGCAAAATTATACAAAACTCCCACAAAAAGATCTACCACCGAACATACACCACCGATCGCGAGGGGATATTCATCAATCCCATCATCCCATCATCAATCGTCGGCTTCCCGAACCGGAGCGCCCCACATCCTTCCCCCCTCCCCCCGCCCCACCGACAGACCCACTAAATGTGATCTTCCTCCGTGCAACCAGTGTTATCACCACGCATTTTTAACAATAACTTACCAATGCTTGGCTGAACACTGATTGGATATAATTATCGTAAGTTTCAGTAAATAGTAAGTCGATAATTATCCATTGAATCCCAAAATGCCAAAAGGTAAAAATTCTTAAAATTGCCCTCTATCGTATAATATAATTTTTGGAAAATCTATTTAAACAACGTATATAAGTTATTTTTTAAAATATATACTTTTAAATATTACTTACACTGTGTTAATATTAGAAGGCACTTTGTTCTGCAAAAGAATTGCCATTTAAAACATTATTAACTGTCGGACTCTCTTATAAAAATTGATATGAAATTAATATATGCACTTGAGAATTATTGAGTCATCTATTTGATTTAGCAATAATACAACGTCTCTAAATAAAAGTACATTCTTCTTTTTAAGTAAGCATCTGTCTATTTGCAGTAGTAGGATTATTAAGTTTTGAAAATGTGCTTTCCTGCTGAAAAAAATTAATTCATGTATAAATTTCGAAATAATATAGTTACTGCAGTATTTTGGGTAATAAATGTATATTGTTACTTTGCGCACATGTTATAAGTATTGGGTCACGGACGCTTGGCCGAAAGCCATTTGGCCGAATTCCATTTGGCCGAACCCGTTTGGCCAAACGCACATTTGACCGAAAGGATATTTGGTCGAAAAGGACATTTGGCCGCAAAATGAATAATAACCCAAATACCCAATAACTCAAATACCCAATAACCCAAATACCCAATAGCCCAAATACTCAATAGCCCAATAAGGAATACGACGAACAACGAGGAATATCGAGGAACAGGGACACATAGAGAGCGGCGCTGTTCCTGATAATTCCTGTTTTTTCCTCGTTATTCCAGACTACTTAAGCCTGGGACAATTAAAAAGGAATAACATGAACATACATAATATAAGACATTCACTTTTCGGTCAAATGTGCCTTCGACCAAATGTGCCTTCGGCCAAATGTGCGTTCGGCCAGATGTCCCTTTCGGCCAACTGGATTTCGGCCAAATGGAATTCGGCCAAGTGTCCTGCTACGAAGTATTAGTATTTTTCCATAACAAATATGAGAGATGATTTGGAAGAACTATCGGGTTACCCTACTGAAAAATATCATGTAGATGCCACATGGATCCCACACAGTATTTTGCATGGAAGTCATGTAAGAACCTTACGGGTACCATTTGTATAGCTCTCATGTGGGAACCACTTTAAGACCGTGTAGGACCAATGTGGATTCTACACTTTGAAGTTATGTATTACGGTATGTACCATGGAAACTATATGAGTACCTCATATGTATCCCTGGTAGCAAACCCTTTGCATTTCTGGTGCCCTTCTACTGCACGTGGGCGAAATTAAAAAAAAAAAATTGCAGCATGCTATGAGTGCTCTACTTCAGACGTTTACTACAATTCTGCTGGTGGGCAATTGCAACAGGCACTTCGCAGCAGTCTTGCATTAGACTTGTGGTAGCTAAAATGCGATCATATAGGGCCCCACGTATAGCATGTGCACATGCAGCAAAGCTGCAGAATAATTGCGAAGGTAGGTTTTAGCACGCACTTTGCAGAAGAATCCTATCAGACTTGTGACAATGCAACCCTGATGAAAAAAATCACATGATAATCATATGCAATTTTGCTGTGATAATCATGTGAGAATAGTGTAATGAAAATATTTTTTTTTTTTTAAATAGAAAAATTCTTTTTTCTTTTGCGGTAAAGTAGATTTTCTCTTTTCCGAACGTGTATTGTACGGTATTTTATAAAACTTTATTTTACAAAAAGAAAGTTGACATAAAATTATTGAAGCCCCTAAGCGTGTTGGGGCTGCGTTTATTGCATAGATAGATGAACTTTAAAAAAACATGAAGTTAAAAAAAATTGTTGTTCTGCAACCAATAGGAAGCAAGATATGATAGTTCAAACGTTTTACTAGATAGCGGTTAAAGCTATAAATGTTTTCATATGAACTGGGACTTGAATAGTTTTATTCGGGCTATTTTGTTAGCTGATTTTTTTTTTGTCGTGTTCAAGTAAGTACTTTGGTTGCACATAATTGTTAAACAGCAGGATACAGTCGCGCGCGCGGCCCCGAGTGCTCCTAGCTGACTCGGCACGATCGGTAGGGCAGATAACCGCCCTCTTTTTGACGTGCTCAAGCTCTCGAGCGAGCGGCCGGATTCTTAATTAACAAATTGTTGTAAGAAAATGGCCGAACCGATTTTCACGTTCTTTGTGTTAATTCCACCTACTTTTTTCGTACTTGTAGAATACGCTATCAGATTTTACAGAAAATTACAATATTATAAGCTTCAGACTTTTTTGTAAAATCTGACAGAATATTCTAAAAGTAGGGAAAAATAAGGTGGAATTAACACAAAGAACGAGAAAATCGGTTCAGCCATTCTCTTACAAGAATTTGTTAATTAAGAATCCGGCCGCTCGTTCGAAAACTCGAGCACGTCAAAAAGCGGGCGTCAATCGTGCCGAGTCAGATGGGAACGTTCGCAGACGCGCACGCGTCGGTATCCTACTATTTAACAATTATATGCAGGAACAGTACTTACTTGAACACGACAAAAAAATCAGCTAAAAAAATAATCTCCAATTTTTTCATGATTTGGCACAAGGGGCAGGCCTAACACAATTAGGCGAAAGATGGACGACAACCAAGTGGGTAACGTCACAGCCACAACTCTAACATAGGTAGATGTGCAGAATTGGATGTGCGAACTGACCTATGACGAGGTGAGCGATATGCTCGAAGTCATGGACTAGCGCACCGACGGTACACGCTTTATAGCGCTACGACGGATGCACAATTGGTTGCAGGGAAATTACACTGCAGCCGACTTTTAAGAATGCGAGGATTCCGGACAGCGAAAGGACGACTACGGGGATGCCGACCTCGCACTTAGTAAATACACAAAAAAAATAGAGGGTTGTTCCTGTAAACGATTTCCAGGTGTCCGGGAGCACCCTCAGGACGGCTTGAGGTCATCTGCAGTTATGCTTGCCTCGCATTTAGGCAATACGGAAAAATCAGGGATTGTTCCTGTAGACGATGTTCTGGTGTCCGGGAACATCCTCAGGACGGCGGGAGGTCGTTTACAGGTATGCTTGCCCTCGCACTTGGTCAATATGGAAATAATCGGTGATTGTTCCTATAGACGATGTCCAGGTGTCCGGAACCGTCCTCAGGACGGCGGGAGGTCGTCTGCAGGTATGCTTGCCCCGCACTTGGTCAGTACAGAAATAATCGGGGGTTGTTCCTGTAGACGACGTCCAGGTGTCCAAGAACACCCTCAGATGGCGGCAGGTCATCTGCAGTTATGCTTGCCCCTCAACTTGGACAATATAGAAATAATCGGTGGTTGTTTCTATAGACGATGTCCAAGTGTCTGGGAACACTTTTAGTACTGCGGAAGGTCGTCCACAAGGATACTTGCCCCGAGCTTAGTCGATGCGAAACAAATGGGGGGTGTATTTACAGTTAGAATTCGAAGAAAAAGGAACATATTCTTCCACGTGAGGCTTTTGGAAGCTGCACCTTAGCAGACTTTTAATTACGCTTACATTTATCCTGATGATTGCCGTAAACGGTTAGTTAAAGATTAAAAAAAAAAAATTTAACCTTCTTTTTTTCCATCAAGATTATTTCAGGAATATGAAGATCACATGATTATCACATAACAATCGCATGATGATTACATGAAGATCACATGATTATCACATGACAATCGCATCCCTGCTCCAAAAATACAGCTGATTTCACAGCTGATTTATCATCTAATAAATCAGCTACAAAATCAGCTGCGAAATCAGCTTCGGTTTTGGCCGCATATCACAGCTGATTTCACAGCTGCGAAATCAGCTGATAAATCAACTATTTGTGCAACTAATAGCGCGTATTAGTTATTTATGTATCTTGGGCGGGACGAGCGCTGTTACGTTCGAGGGGGATATGTTTTGTGCGCGGGATAGTATAAGGCGAGCGGAGCGAGCGCCGAGGCTCTTATTATCCCGCGCGACAAACATAATCTCATCGAACGTACTTACGCTCGGCTCGCCCGTGATGCTTAAAAAAGTTTTTGTCCTAAGCAAGACCGTGTTCAGAGTTATCGTGCAGGTGACACTCAATTAATAAAGAGGTTGCTTGCGACGCAACTGCACACTGCAAATTTCCAGTTGTACACATTGACTGTACCTGCACGTCACGAATCATATCAAGTCTTC
>JAWWEN010000013.1:3000-13360 GCA_035582955.1 Sycophila texana
TAAATGCATTTGTAGAAAAATTTAGATCGGTTAAAGAATACGTCTCAATTTTTACGAGCTTTAACATAGGCTTGTCCCCTTAAGCACACGTTAAGAACGTCAGTTGTAATGGGGCGGCTGCTCGCCGCCTGCTCAATCTCGCAATTATTATTTTTAATTAGTATTAATTTTAATTAGCGACCGTAAGTTATTATACTTCGATAACCATGTGCGAATTTTACTGTAAATAATGCGTACTAGTTGTATTATATTTATTATGTATATCAAAGTGTGAGGGAGAAACCTTCCTTATTTATTTATTTTAAATAAAACGAGGACGAGCCGAGGGGATAGCTCTCTGCCTGCCGTGCTGATGAGCCGCATATTTTGGTGTCTGCTGAAAGGTGTGCAGCAGGCGAGAGCTCGGCCGTCGGAAGCTATAAGAGTGAGAGAGAGCGAGCTTGGGAGAGCGAGAGAGAGAGACTGAGAGCGACCCGCGAAGACACGCCCGGCCACGTGGCAGCGAGAAGCGGCGAACTTCGCGGCGGAGCATCGCCAAGGCCAGCGACGCGAAGCGGTCACGAGACCGAAAGCGGCTCGAGCGAAGCGCGACGACAAGTGATTCCGCGGCCGCGATGATGGCTGGCACTGCGACATCTCTCTCTCTCTCTCTCTCTCTCTCTCGTATTAGTTTTTAGGTATTTTGTATTCTAATAAAATAATAAGAGACACTTATGTATTTATCGACAGAAATTTAGGGAATATAATGGCGAATGAATTTAATATAAGTTGTTTTGGATTTGGATGAGCGTATATTTGCGAGAGACGGAGTGCAATATGTATGGTACGCACTCTATACGACTTTTGTCCGTTGCTTAGTGACGGAGGAGGGGAACTTACCCATTGCGCAAGACTGTCGAGTACTCACGCGCTCTCACTCGCTCCGGGACTGTTCGAAAGGGAGTATCAAATAAATACTCTTCGATAGTTCAAGCTTTGCATCTTTATTTCTCACCAAGCAGCCATATCCTCATCATAAAAAAATGATTGATATTTTCTTATGGGACTTGTCTCATTTTGTTTACTTTACTATCAACTATATAATGCCATGAATTATTATGAACTTTCAGCAATCAATATAGAAATGAAAGCTGATTGAAAACTTTAATGAGAAATTTTTTTGAGGTTTTTCACTTATATTAATAATAAATTACTAAATTTGAAATAATTTCATTTTCTAGAAAATGTCTTAAATGTTGAACCAAAAATTCTTATTACTTTTTCTCTAAAAGTTATTGAAAAAAAGATGGAAGTAAGAAACTGGTAAAACCAGCGATAATTTTTTAATAAATTGTTAATAACTTTTGAAGTTTACAACATTCCAAAGTGATTCCATAATTTTTTTGTTATTAGCGAGAAATTCTAGTACAATGGATAGGGTTACTATACTATTATACACTTAATAGTTGATAGTTACAGTTAAAGATATTCATTACTGATTGTCACTTTTATGCAGTATCATCATTGTTCAAATATTTATTTAATTCGTGGATGCGGTTGGTAAATTTCATGAAGATTTAAATTTTTCAGTTCGGTTGAAAGCTATCAATTATTATTTATTTTTTTGTTAACAAAATTGTTTTTTTAACATAGTAGTATTATTTATAATTCAATTGCTAAAGGATAACTTTTTTAACGTTTTATTTATAATTTCTTTTAAACAAGAGAATATAACTTATTAAATATTTAAATAAAGTTCATGTTGCTTCATACTGAAACCAATATTAGCACCATTGCAGGCACAACAGTTCATAATTTATTCGTATTCTACTAATAGATCATTTTCCATATAGAATATTTAGTTTACGTTTCAATAATAAATTTTAACGTGTGTCTAAAGAACTAAAATCAAAACTTTATTCTTATTGGAAAACACTCGCAGAAATTTATCACTTTACTCAGTCACTATTTTATATTAGTTCTTTTCCCTGAAATTTTTGTGATTGCGTCACTTTACAAGCTCTAATTTCATAATACACTTTGAAAAAACATTTTATGTCTATTTATGAAGAAAAGTGAATTGTGAGAAAGGATTAAAATAGTGAAAAATTATAAAGTATCGATTTTTGAAAATGTGGGCTATTAAAGTCTATTTTCTTCTTCTTCATCGTCATTTTCTTCATTATTTTCCTCAGATTCTTCTTTATATCCTGGATGTTCTGAAATTGCGTAATAATTTCCGTTATAAATAACTCCCAATTCCCGCAACATGTCTCCTCTGATGATAGCTTTAATTGTCCAATTATAACATTCATCACTTTCACTTTCTCGGTCAAGTCTCTCTACATCCAGAATTTTCGAACTAAGTCGTTCAAGAATAATACCTATATCTTTAATACTAAGATGATGTTTCTGATCGACACTCAATTGATCAATGAGTAATAAAAATTTTTCTGAAGAACCAATTTCATCTTCCATTATAGTATTTTCTGTTTCTGATTCTGAACTTTCATGTTGTTCTGTATGTTGTTGATGTATTCGATGTAATGGATATATACGTTGTTGCAGTTCTTCCTCACTTGCAACATCGCGAAATCGAACATGACCTTTCACTGTACCTGGGCGGCGAGTGCCATCTGATAATGAACTTATTGGTTGTGACGAAGGTATTTGTACTAGTTGATGGGAAGATCCTTGCTGTAGAGGATCTTGAATAGGTGATGTTGCTACTGATTTATGTACAGCGATACGGCGACCTTCTTCGTGAAGTGCGCAACAGTGGAAGTCACATTCTTGTCCCGAACCACCATCAGTTCCATTTATTGGACTTCCATTTCGAGTAACTGGTTGATGAATATGGTTTGAACATTCGGCAGTGTGAATATGGATAGTCGTACTATCAAAAGAGCTTGTACCTTGTTTAACAAGGCGATTATGCTGATTGACCGATCCATAGGAACTATTACTTGGACTGGCGAAGCTCCGCTGCACCATGTCATCATGATTTATCACAGTGATTTGTGGGCTGCTATATCGCGACCCTGGCCCAACAATTTCGGAACAACTTGGCGACTTACTGCCAAAACTTGACTTATCAACACTTGTTTGTATGACCAATGAGGGTCTGTGGGCAGTGCTCAGTTCAACCTTTTTGGTTGGAGAATATTTAGAATTTTGTCCGCTTTCAGATATTTTTTGTTGTTGCATCTGCGCCGATGACGATGAACGTTGATCCCAATGTAACACCACTGTAACTCTGCCCTTATTGTCCATAATTTTCCACGAAGGCGTTTCATCGTGTAGTTCTAAGGCGTGAATAGTTTCACAAACTATTTTTGGAATCGCCGAAATCGCTGTAAACAAAGAAACATTTTCTGTAATTCAATAAACAAATACTAATAGTAATATCAGTTCATACCCGCTCGAATAATGTCAACTCCAGTTGGACACCACCGTTCACCGTGACGTAACAAAAGAAGTATTGTGTTATTTGAAAGAGTTTTAAAGTATTCTCCATCTTCTACTTGTGTGCCATCTGATTCAAGTACCAACGAAATATTTTCATTTAATGGAACGCCTAGTTTTTCCTTACCTGAAATAAGCATACAATCGTTTTAATAGTGTCAAATAAATTTTGAAATACGGAAGACTGTTTACATGAAGAATCATTTATTTTTTATATTTAAATATGATTTTAAATATAAGCGAAATATATTCAAGAGCTAATGGTTAAATAGCGTTATAATGTCATTTTAAGTTAAAAGATTCTACAATTAATTAAAATTTAGAAATATAGGATAGGATCCGTACATAATAATTGAAAACAAAACAAGTTATAGCTAAGACCATTTTTTTAGCTAGATAAATATAATTATGGATTTTATTGCTAAAAACAAAGCCCTGCACCATTTCAAATAAAAAAGGGCAGTATTCCATACATGTTAAATTATATATTGAATGCGCGCGCACATTTCGCATGTTTGAGCGCCTATGTTTCAGTGAGAGAGTGGGGGAAGCACCCTCGTTCTTCAGCGGGACGTCTGCGAGCGTCACTTCTTGACGGACTGCGAGGCGATTGGACGAACAGAGAGCGAATGAGTTTCGCTAAATAAATCTTTAATAAAAGTTAAACTGTATGTCGTCGTCTTCATCATTTCGTCTCCTCCACCCATCACTCAACTCTATCAATACAAGTAAACCTATCTTCATGATTTTTGCTTTTTCGTAGAGAAAGCTTTGAATGGGTAAAATTTTTGAATCTTCAGATTTTTATGTAAAAACACATATTTGGGTTCAGAAATACCAAAAAAATGTTTTCTAAAAATGTGCGGATGTTCGTAAGTATGTAGTTCGCGCCTAACTACTTTTGAACGAAGCGGTAGATCACCTTGAGCCATTTATCATGTGCCCACTTGAAGTATTTTTTTCAGTTAATTTCAATTAATTTCAATTAATTTCAATTAATTTCAATTAATAGCAATTTTACTGTTTTCTGAAAATTTCAAAATTTTGAAATTTATTTTTTAAAACACCTCACCGTAAAGTTCGCACTTCTTTCCCGGCGAGCAGGAAAAGAAGAGCTACTTTCCATTCATTCCATAACCTCACACTCGTACCCAGCGCCAGCCACATGTAGCCCTCGCCTTCGGCTCGGGCCACAACGGTGCGTGGCGCTACGATCGAGAGTGGGGTTAGATAATAAATGTGGCCTTCTTTTCTCATCTCGCCGGGAAACACGTGCGAATTTTACAATGGTGAGTGTTAGAAAATCGTACATTGCACTCGGGAATGCAGTAGGCTGGCCGAACCCCGCGCGATTGTCGCACAGGGTGCGGAACAGTCTCTACTTCTTTCCCTCGGTGCATAATATACTATTTTATACTTTTTCTTGAAATTGATCCATCAAACGAAATTGCAAATTAAAGTTCGAACGAAATTATACAAGTCGCTTCGTCCGAATAGATATCTAACTACGGGACCCTCTGAACTCCGGATCACTGATTTAGATGAAACTTTGAATATTGTTTTCTAGTACCAAATAATAATTAAAAGAAACCACCATTAGTTTAATTCCATAAGTTTTTATTTAGCAGATAAGATCCTTTTGTTAACATTGCAGCTATACCTGTATATAATAACAAACAGTATCCAAAGTTTCATCCAAATCGGTGATACAGAGTGCAGAGGGTCTCTTAGTAAGTAGTAACGTCATCTAGCGCTGACAAGCACAATGTTTAATAACTCTTTTTGTTTTTGTTATTCGTCACCAGGTACGCCATACTTCTATAACGTCATTTAGTTTAACTGAAATTAAAATCGTACAGAAGGGAGAGTAAAATCCTGAAAGCAGGGCGGGCATGGTCTATTCGGATGAAGCGACTTGTATAATTTCGAATGAACTTCACTTTGCAGGTTCGTTTGATCTATCAATTACAATTCGATGCTTCGTACGAATAGTAACTAAGTAGATGTTTAAAGACAATAACGATTTTGATTTTATTTATTTTTAATTAGCGCAAGTAAATACATTAAGTGTGTAAATTTTTTGTTATTGCAGAAACAAAGTTTTCATTAACAATAGGCAAATTATTAATTTTTTCAAACACCTTTGAATTTTTTGACCAACAAGTTGTTTTTTTTTCCTAATTTGATCCAGGATAAATTCCATTTTTCTGTCCTAAAGAAGTGTCTGCGTGTCTAGTGCTATGTGCTGAGAAAATGTCACTATCCACATAAAGTAGGAACTTTATGATTTGTTTGTTTGATCCATCTGCTGTTTATGTTGTTACCAGTTTATGAGGTTTCTTAAACGTTATTTTTAAAGATTATCTAAATTTTCAAGCTTTAAGCCGTTTGTTTTTTTTCTAAATAATATAATAGTGTTTTTACGGGTCAAATTGATTATTTTTAAGGCATAACAGAAAGTTGTAAAAAAGCATGAAATTTATTTACCCCCGAAGTTTTTATTCTATCTGGAATTTTAATGCGTACTTCATTTTGCTTTATTACAATATTACTGCACTTTATTAACGATACTGCTTGAGCTCGTTTGACTGTGCATAATGCAATTACTGTAATCAGTTTTCTTGTCAATTTTTCTAAGGAAAGTTCTTCACTTGGAGTTAACGTACTTCAAAAATTAAATACAATCGTGGGATCCCAAGTTATTTCGTACTCAGGATTTTATGGTCAGAACTTTTGTACTCATTTAAAAAAACGTTTTATTTGTTCATTATTATTAAAAATATCTATTGGCAAAATAAGAGATATTTCTAATAATAAAAGATAGTACTGCTGTCAACGTATTCAAATATCCGTAACTATAACCTTCTTGTATTTTATCGTTAAATAATGTGAAATTTTTTTTGAGACCTCTCAACAAAGCTATTGAATGTGCGACGTACCGTGCGAATCCGGAGTGGGGCAGATTTGACCATCTTATCTCGCTAGAGCCTTTGGAGACGCACTGACAGCCCCTTCTCGGGGACAGGTCAGCTCGCTCGTAGGTCTACGAAAAGGCCCATTGCGCTTTGTCTCCGGTTCTCATAATTCCAATATCGAACCCTTACCTATGCCCCTAGCGATCGTTCATTCCGCTAGGACACAAGACAAGACAGAAGACACCTAGTCCCCTGGTCTGAGTCAGAGGTTGCCTGGTATCCTCTCTCGGAGTCCCTGGGTCCCACTTTACCTCCAGCGGGGTATCCTGACAGTCTCAAAGATCAGCTGATCTAAACCTGTATCTCTAGTCCTGATTAGCGCTCCCAGGCTCCTGGCGAGGTATATAATGTTTACCATGAGTCACCGCCTCTCCCTTCTGTACTGTGGAGCTCCTGTCCTATCCCGCTTGTCTGATCTAATTAGACCTACAAGGTACGAGATGAAGCTACCCGTGTGACCACAGGTCTTCTCCTCCTCCTTGTGCCACGTTCGCCCTACTTCACGTTAACTGTAACGCGCCTATTATGCTTTTTATTAAGCCAAGGAGTTTGTTCAGGCTAAGAGACCTAATGTCTAGAGTTTCGAGAATGAATTCTCCGCACTTCCTAGGCCTAATTGCACACGAGTCTGGGGCAACTGCACAGTAGGTGTGTCGGGGTCTACCCCTCTTCCTCATTAAAGCCTGCACCTGCTTCCTCCGGCCTTCCCTATTCAATGTTTAAAATAAGCAAGGTCGCAATGTCCAGTCACCCAACTCACAACCATTTTAATGTCCCTTCTCGGACGCGCAATTAAACCTTTCACCCAGTCTGGTGGTTCGCTATCCATCAGTGCTTTTGCATGCTTACAGCCTTGGCATGATCTTCTTCACCTTCTAAGGTGTTCATCCCTTAGCCACCTGCTGATCTTTTCCTTTATGTAGCAGCCCGGAGTCACGACTACAATCTTCGTCGCACTAATCTCAGCTACTCCTATGCTAGCCAGTCTATCTGCTTTTTCGTTAACTCTAACGCCAGCCAGAGTGCCCTGGTACCCATCTGAGTTCTACCTGACATCTCTCTGCCAATCTATCTAGAGAGACACGGCAGTTCGTCACCTCTAGTGATGTTACATAAGCAGGGCTGCCCTGCTGTCAGAGTGTATAATTACCTTTCGATTGGACTATTCCTCTTCCAGCATCATTTTCACGCAGCTTTTGATGGCAGCTATTTCTGCATGGAAGACCGTGGAATGGTCTTCCAGTGAGAGTACTAACTGCTCACAGCAGCCCCGTAGGCAGAAACCTGCGCCGGTGCCGTTGCTGTATTTTGATCCGTCGGTAAACTAGCAGAAAGTGTTGTGAACGCCTACCTGCCGACGGATTTTCTTCCAATCTGGATGGCAAGACCACATTGAAATTTCTATTGTAGAAAAATCTTTTCGCATCCTATCCAGTACATGCCCTGCTCTAGGCCCAGAGCACTGATCAATGTAGTGACCTCATGCCCAGACCAGTGACCTGTGATCCTCAGTTTGGCTTTTAATGCTACCGCTCTAATCTCCAATTCCAGAGGCGGTAGTCCTAACACCATTTCCGAAGCTTTCAATGGTGTCGACTTCTTTGCTCCCGTTATACCTCACATGATGAGAGCTTGTAGTCTGTCTATGATTGCTGCGCCAGATTTCACCATAATTATGGGCGAATGATGCTGTGGCCTGGAATGTGCCCCCCCTCCCCAATCCAGCAGGGCCCTACCCGGGGGCGCCACCCGACACTAATAAACTGAAGGGGATTTTTCGCCGGCCCCTGTCCTATAGTTTTGACCCCTGTACCATCAACATGCGCGTAAAGACTTTCCCCCCAAGACCTACCACGAGCATGCCCAGACTGCTAATGCAAGCTGCTCCTTGTCGTGTTAGTGTAAAGAGATCTGTAAAAAGTGTATCGTTACCGCCCACCCCCGATGCCGTACGAGGGTTGGGTTGTTGGGTTGGTTGGGTTGTTCCTTAGTTGTCCTGCCGAACCTCAGCCAGATCACTTCTCTCCCCCTTGCAGGGGATAGAAGTACCTTGTCCCGGGGATGCGCTGCATACCGCCACTCATTCGCAGGAGAGCCCCGTTTAAGGGGTATATCTTTTCATCATTCATATGAGAGCCCTTTTTAGGGGGAGTCGATTCATACGTGAGAAGCCCTTTTTACGGGGAAGATCCATTAGGAGAGACACTCTGATAACGTTCATATTTTTTAGTTTTTGCATCTCCTTTTCAATAATAGGTTTGTCTGTTTCTTCTATGGATGTAATTCTTTTCCTTTTAGGATTCCCCATTAATGAAATTCTATAATCCTTTATCGATTGTAAAATGCGCGAAGGGCGAGGTTTATCTTTGGTCAACTCTTGCCATTTATGATAAAAATAATCGAGTTTAAACGTTTCGACGGATATCATCTGCATTGTTGTCTGAAATTTTACGTTTATCCTCTTCTCAGTTTGTGCTCCATATTTTCGATTTTTCACTAGATCGTTACTGTATTTTTTACATATTTAGCGTTTTTATTTTTCACCGAAATCTTTCCCGTACATTAGACCATCTAATTTATAATTTACAATTTGAAATAATGGCACCAGTTATTTGTCCTCGCGAAATGAAAGCTAGACTTGTCTTGATTATGTCGTGGTGTACATCACTTATAATCAGCGTTGCGTCGCTTAGGTTCTCTAAAATGGCACTCAATTCTTTGACATTTTTTAATTCGTACTTTTTTACAAGTTTTGTCATTACCAAGATTATTGCCGATAATCTAATTCCAAGTTGATTTTGTGCGATTATTTGAAAAGAATCTCTTGTCATAGCTGGTTTTGACATATTAGTCAATATTTCAAAGTTAACTTTCGGAGCTTTTAAAAGCTCACAATTTTCATAAGGAAAAAAAATCATAATGAGATAATGCACGCAAGGAATACCTCTGTTACAACATAGATATAACCCCGCTAGCAAATTTGCAAATTGAAAATTTTAATAATTTAAAAATCGAAAGTTTTTTTTTGTAAATAACTACATGAGACATTTGCAAAAAGTGGCAACTAGCGCGTACGGGAACAACTCCCGATTTTTTCCGTATACGCGAAGGGAGAGGCTGGCATCCCAGTAGACGATCTCCCGCCGTCCTGAGGGTGTTCCTGGCCACCTGCACATCGTCTACGGGAACAAACCACGATATTTTCTGTATGCGCGAAGTCCGAGGCTGGCATCCCTGTAGACGATTTCCCGCCATCCTGAGGGTCTTCCCGGACACCTGGACATCGTCTATGGGAACAACTTCCGATTTTCTCGTATGCGCGAAGGGCGAGGCTGGCATCCCTGTAGCCGATCTCCGGTAGTCCAGAGGGTGTTCCTGGACACCTGGACATTGTCTACGGGAACAACTCCCGATTTTTTCCGTATGCGCGAAGGGCGTGTTTGGCATCCCTGTAGCCGATCTCCAGGAGTTCTGAGGGTGTTCCTGGACACCTGGACATCGTCTACGGGAACAACCCCCGATTTTTTCCGTATAAACAAAGTGCAAGATTGGTATTACTGTGGACGATCTCCCGTCATCCTCAGGTTGTTCCTGAACACCTGGACATCGTCTACAGGAACATTCCCCAAATGTTTTCGTATGGACTAAGGGCAAGGCTGGCATTCCCGTAGACGACTTCCCGCCGTCCTGAGGGTATTCCCGGACACCTGGACATCGCCCACGGGAACCATCCCCGACTTTTTCCGTATGCACTAAGGGTGAGGCTGGCAACCCAGTAGACAATCTCCCGCCGTCCTCAGGGTGTTCCTGGACACCTGGACATCGTCCACGGAAACAACTCCCGATTTTTTCCGTTTGCGCGACGGGCGAGGCTGGCATCCCTGTAGACGATCTCCCGCCGTCCTGAGGGTGTTCCTGGACACCTGGACATCGTCTACGGG
>JAWWEN010000015.1:1328-12999 GCA_035582955.1 Sycophila texana
AACATGTTGAACACAATTCCGCCATAAAGTATCTGGAACAGTGTTCATCGTTTCAACACAGAGCTTATGTACATCTTCAACTTTTACATAGGCCCAAATAATTTCGATAGGGTTGAACTCACAGTGAGCTACTGGCAACCACAAAAGTTTAACATCTTCTCGCATTTCTTCTGAAATTTTTTCTAATAAACACACTTTATCAAAGTAATAAGACTTGAATAAAGTAATAGTAAATGTTGCTTTGTAAGCTCTTCAAAGCTGGATACTTCTGGTGGCACTGGAATATTTCGACATATTATCCAATTTATAATATCGGATTTGAGCCACCTTGTTGTAGGATTTCTAAATTCCGGATGTATCTTTGTGTGATAGGGAGCTTGGTCTATCACTATTACTGATTTTTCTGGTGACAATGTAAGTACACGACGAAACCATTCTTCGTAATGCGTTTTATTCATTTCATCATGATAATCAAGTGAACCTTTGTTACCAATAAAACAGTCCATAGCTCCATTTAAAAATCCATTCTCACTGCCTATATGTAAAATAATCACTCTTTTTCCGGCACCTGATGGTGTGCTAAACCCTCCGCGAAATCCACCAACAAATTGTACACCATTGCTATAATGATCATAATTATTGCAAGAGATATTATCAATCTTTTCTACCCAGCTTAATTTGTTTTGAGTGATTTGCATCGCATCAAGTTTTTTCCATATACATATCAAAAATTGTTCTTCGAATCAGACCTTCATAAAAACTATCTAATTCAATATTCTTTTGGCCGCTGTTTTCTAATTTGGGATTTTGCACAGAATTATACTTTTTAAATTCTTTAGACACACGACAAACAGTGGTTCAGGAAATTTTTAAACATTTTGCTGTTAATTTAATAATATTCATTTGAGAATTTCCCTTTGCCTTTTAAAAAAATTCTTTTACATTAATTATTGCCTCTTTAAATTTTTTTTGGATAAACACAGTGTTTGGTAATATTAATTTTAAATGTACTATTTTGGTTTTCATGCTCTGTGTGATGCGTTATCTCACCTGATGTAATAGACAATCCTTGTTTATTGATAATATCTTTTCATCCATTTTTCAATCCAATCATTGAATTTTCATTAATTTTATTATTAATTTTATTATTAATTTTATTATTAATTTTATTATTAATTTAGTTCTTACCATCAATTCTGTGAGTACAGATATGAACTTGTTTTTCCAATAATTGGTAATGACCATCGCTTCAAATGACCTATGCAATGGATTTCTTTTTCTTTTTTTGCTATTACACTCGATGTCTCTCTTAAGCGTCCAGCAAAAGTCTGACACCATGTTGACATCCCATCTTCCTTGGTATCGATTCTCCATTACACTTATATCTTGATGAAATCGTTCGCCTTGTTCTTCACTGAAGTCTCCAAGATTTAAGGAGAAGTAGTCGAGAAGAGAATGTAAGAAATGCATTTTATAGTTCATCAAGCAACACAAGTTTTTGAAATTTGTCTTCAGTGGTAAAATCTGAGAAAAGAGTAGTCGATGATGAAACTGTGACTGCTGATGGCATGGATGTGGACAATTCAGACGAAATAGATGAAATGGAGATTGATGAATCGTCTGAAGAAGAAATTACCGAGAACGAAGAAAGTTCAGAGGATGAATAATTGCTAGATAGAAGAGCTCCTCAAACCTTTAATCAGAAAGAGTTGAGTGATCTTTAGCCAAATATGGAGCAGAATATCTAGCGTCAGTACTTAAAAAGAAAAACTTTTTGGCAAAAGAAACAACAGCTTCTTTTTATCGAGATAGAGAAAAAGGATTTCGAAAATTTTTCACCAATGATAAGCAAAATTCGTTAGTATACTGTACAGATGTGAAGGGTTGGTGAATGAACGAAAATCGAACGCATATAAAGACGAGTACTGGAGACTTTTCAGTGACTCGTCAAAACGAAGTCTCAAAGCTGTCCTACTTCATAATGGAAACAGGTTTGCATCTATTCCTATAGCTCACTCAACTAAGCTGAAAGAAACTTATGAAAATTTAAGGATAGTATTGGAAAAAATAAAGTACTCGGAATATCAATGGAAAGTTTGTGGCGATCTTAAAATTGCAACCATGATCCTAGAACAATAAGCAGGTTTCACTAAAAATCCCTGCTTCTTATGTGTATGGGATAGTAGAGGCAGGTAGAATCACTACATTATAAAAGTATGGTCAACTAAAACAGATTTTGAGCCAGGATCGAAAAACATGCTACTTACACCATTGGTTGATCCATTAAAGTATCTGCTACCTCCACTTCATATCAAACTTGGCCTCATGGATCAGTTCGTCAAAGCTCTAAATAAAGATGGCGATTGTTTCAAGTATTTAGGAGAAAAGTTTCCCGCAATAAGTGATGCTAAATTAAAAATAGTATATTACACAACAAGGGAGGTAAAATAAGAATTGTCTCAGATCGCACGTAAATTGACAATTTACGATAAACATGCGATCAACGTGCGATCTGAGGCATTCTTTTTTACTTCCCATGGAGTGTATACTATTTTTCACTACAACCGTGTCGAAATTGCTACATTCTCCGTACGGTGCAGGGAGGAAATGTGGTACTTTCGACGCGGGCGTAGTGAAAAAGGTATTTTTGATGGTCCCCAAATTCGTGCTCTATTCGAAGATAATTTTATCACAAAAATGAATGACACTGAGAAAGCTGTAAAATTTTTAAAATGTATGTGAGAACTTCTTAGGAAATAAAAAAAGTGAGAACTATGAGGAATTAGCCGAAGAAATGTTGAAAAATTTAAATACTTGTGTTGCTTGAACTATAAAATGCATTTCTTACATTCTCATCCTTCCCCCTAAATCTAGGAGACTTCAGTTAAGAATAAGGAGAACGATTTCATCAAGATATAAGTGAAATGGAGAATCGATACCAAGGAAGATGGGATGTTAACATGGTGTCAGACTTTTGCTGGGCGCTTCAGAGAGACATCGAATGTAATAGCAAAAAACGAAAAAGAAATCCATTGCATAGGTCATTTGAAGAAAAAAGAGTCCGCTACAAGAGAAAAAAGGAGTAAAGACAACAGAGTTGACTAATTTCGTAACAAAAAATAAAAAACAATCAGAAAAGAGGATATTTGTGGATGAACCTTTTTTTGACTGTAAGGTACTATGAAGCAAACCTCTTGAATGACTCTTTTTTCATTTTTTCCTTTGGTACCATTTTTCCTAATTTTTAAAGTGATTTTTCAATGTTTTGTAACAATCCGGGTTTTTAAGAGGTCAGGAGTGGGGTTTTCTATCCAAGAATCAGGCTCAATACACCTGATTCTTCTATCGCGAACAGGCTCAGTGCATCTGTTACAACCCCTTGCTTGACCGCTCAATACACGATCAAGCCTATTGCCTGAGCTCAATGCACTCAGAACCCCCAATTCGATCGCTCAATGCACGATCAAATTTCTAAATATATTTTACGGTTTTACAATCTTACTAGAGAAATAAAATATAATCAATTTTTATATTTAGCACTTAAATTTATTTAAACTAATCATCAAAGAAAATATAAAGTGAAACAATAAGCCGTTGCCACGATTTAAGGCAGCGAGTGCTGCGCGACGCCGATCGGCCGATCTGGTTGGTTTTTAACCCTAAAAATAACAATAAATAATCTTAAAAACTAATTCGTTATCGGAGGCACGATGAGACCTTAATCTCTACTCTAATTACGGAGATAGCATTTATAGCTATTCTTTCGCGGCCGGGCGAGTTCAGCTAACTGCGCTCATTTCACGCAGCAGCCCTCTGCTTCCAAGAGGCTTTGCTCAGCGCACCGAGTGAACTGAATTCGACAGTCACGTCGCGCTCTCCTCGAGCCGCTCGCTCGAGCGCTCCTCGCTCGGTGGGGGAACCCGCGCGGTGGGGAGCGACACTCGGTGGGGATCGGCGCTCGGAGAGGGGACGCTCGGGAGCGCACTCGCTCTCCGGCCGCCGCGGCCGCGCGAACGCGAGTTGTAATATTATATTTCAATCCCCAATACGAATACTACAATGGTCCACCGGGCTTAATTTTTGCTCGACTGGACTGCTAAAAACCCGCACACCAAATCCACAAACTCTCGTTGAAAGATAATAAGGGCGCCAGGTGCTAGTGCACCGCCCTGAAGGCCCGGCTCGGCTAGCTCGGGGCTCAGGGGGGAACGCTGACGCGTCGCGGCTGGGGACGCCGGCGACGGCGATGGCAGAATCTCCGCTCCTAGACTCCTGTGGGCACCGGGGCTTATTGGACTCCTGAAAACTCGCGCACGGACAACACAAAAGAAATAGGGGAAACCGGGGCACATTCACGCAAATAACCACTCACGAGTTTTTCCCACAAATCACACTCTATATTTTCCAAACTTCGTGTGCTACACGGGTGGCGTACGTGTAGTGTTGCGGTCGCGGTCGCGGTGGTGGTCGCGGGATCGCGTACGCGTGCCGACGCCTGAACCTGGGGGGAAATCACCGCTCACCTTCAGAACTACTCTCGATCACCTAGCTATCGATTTACTCCCGGACTTCCCTACGACAACCCGGATCTCCAATTCTGAATTCTGAATTCTCGGGGGGTGGCGTCGGCGTAAGCGTCTTCCGTGCAGCTTTGAACGAGTCTCGGCGTACAATGGCGGTCCTCGCCGTCGCGGTGCGTCGCGGAGCCTTCTTTCCCGTCGCGGTGTCGCGCTATCCTTATCTATCCTGCGCATGGGCATCGTAGATCGATGTTCGCGCAGGATCTAACGTCGATATTGGTTAGCGCGGTGCTGCCCTCCCGACGAAGCGCGGCGCGACAGCGGAACTAGCGCCCGCGCGGAGGCGCCAGTTACAAAGATGGACGCGCGCGAACGGTAGGCTGAGAGCCCCGTGTCAGATACACGGCCGCTCGTATACGGCCTCGCGCTCCCCCTCGGGTACGCGCGCCGACCTCTTCTCTCTCCGCACGTGAGTACCATAACATCACTAGCTATCGGCTCCCACCTGTAAGACCTTTAACTGCCGCTGCGTGCCCTCGGGCATGTTTATTTTCAGCTGCTTGCACGCTACTTATTGCAAGTCGTCGCGGCTACCAAAATCTTTGCTGCGAACAACGACTTGCGATATTTCCTCGCCATTTCAACCAACATCGGAAAAGCGAGGTTAAGAAGGCAGCTGAACGGACGTGTGCGGCAGTTACGGTGAGAGCCAATTAAGCGAAGGTACGTGATTGATTTGTCCACCAATCACCGGTTGCCTACTGAACATGAGTTTAAAGTGCTCTGTGTGCGGTGTGTTTATGTCGCCACGGACGCAAAACTCATGTTCGGTATGTAATCTTCCCTGTCACACGGCATGTGCGGGGAAGAAAAAGAACGCGCCATGCAACCGGTGCCGTGCATCGAGATTAGAAAAGAGCAGAATACGAGCCTCCTCTACTCTAAATCAAAGCACCCAAAGCGCGGCGCGAGCCGAAGGAAAGCGGAGCCCCCCCACCACCAAGGCTAACAAGCGCGAGAGCGCGGGCTCTTCAGCTCAGCCGAGCGCGCTCCCACCTTCAGCGTCGCAGCCTGAGCCGCCCCTTCCACACTCGCCGGACGGAGCGAGTCCATCGCCGACGCGCCAGCTGAGCAGCGTAGTACGGGCTCCAGCGGCGGGAAATTCGAATCGCGCAGAGGACTCCTTTGCTCTCCAGGATCTTGAGGAGAACTCTCACCTTGTCAGCGCGGTTCTAAATGGCTCCGCTAATACAAGAGGCTCTCTCGGAGGCCAACAAAGCAACAGCGGCGGAAGCGGACCGAGATCTCTCCCATTTATTAATAATAATATCATCATCCCGCAGAGTACGCTAGACTTATTTTTCCAACATTTTAATACTCTTCAGGATCAGCTTGCGGACATAAGATCCTGCATGGGTGTAAATCAAGGAGCCACTGGAAATGCTTCATCTCCCGCACCAGCTGTTGAGGAAATGAATAAAGATCTAGTGGCTCGCATTTCCACCCTGCAAGAGCTTATTATGAAGCAGAACTCCCAGCTGGAGGAGATGCGAGTTGACCGTGAGATGCTCCTGGAAGAGAATAAGACAATGAAAAATCAGATCAAGTCTATGAATCAAGATCTGGCAGCTCTGCGGGAAAGCGTCAAAGTTGATGTGAATGCCGGTGCCATCTCGCCCCAAACCAGCAACATAAGACCTGATATAACTTATTCCAGGTCAAGTCACGGAGCTGGGAGCGTGGAGGCTAGTCGCGAGCAGGCTGAGTACTGTGAAATCAGCATCCAAGGTATTTTAAAGAGTGATGCAGAGGTCTCGCAAGAGACATTAAATGATGTTGCTTTCGCAGTACTCAATACTGTGCTTCCGACTTTCAATCGGAAAGACGTGGCTGGTGTTCGGGTTCTCAAGTCCCGTGGCTCGCCCAGGAATAATGTAAATAATGCGGAGGGAAGTTTGGGATCGGGATCGGGGGCGGGGGCGCCGCCGTCCTGTGTGGTGAAACTCTCTCGATCGGAACTAGTCAAGGATGTTATGCGGGCCAAACGTGCGCTTGCTAATAATTACCTGAACACCAATGATATAAACCCCGATTTGCTTGGTCGTTCTTTGTCTGCCTGCATGCCGGGACGGAAAATTTTTATCAATGAATTATTGCCCCATGAGAAATTCCAATCATTCAAAAACTTGAAACCCATTGCACAGGGGCTGGGTTTCAAGTATGTCTGGCATGTGGGTGGTAAATTTCTGGCCAGGCGAAAGGGAGGCGAGCGTGCGCATGTATTCGCATCGGCTGCTGACTTGCAAGCCATACAAACGGCGAGCCGGACCTCCAACAAAATCTTACGGCCAACGGAGAACCCAACAGCGACTGACAATCAGGACAGTCAAATGGAAGGTCCGACTAACAAAGCAGCACCATCATCCTGACTGGGTACGCTCGGGGGAGTTGGAGTTGTTGGGAGGAAACCCAGAAATTCTCTCAAAGCGGGATTTCTAAACGTGAACTCGCTCAGACCTCACATGGAACGGCTCCGTCTCTATCTTGCCGAACAATCCTCCTACGACATCTTTGGAATCGCGGAGTCGTGGTTGGGCCCGATCGTTGATGACAGCCTCATAAAAATCGGGGGATACTCAGTAATTAGACAGGATCGCAACGTAAATGGTGGTGGAGTGGCTCTGTATGTACGCAATATTTACAAAGTTGAAATACTGTCTCAGTCAAATACTCAGGGACCAGGTAAACCCATGAGTCCTGAGTATATTTTTTGCAGAGTACAACAGGGCAACTCCCCGCCAATATTGGTCGGTGTCGTATATAGACCCCCGAGGATCGCAATGCAAAAAGGCACGGACCTCTTCACAGTCTTCCGCGACCTGTCTAGTGAGTATAGTCATAAAATAATTATGGGCGACTTTAACGCAGACATGTCATCAGAGTCTGACGACGCCAAAACCATCAGGCGTCTAACTGAAGAGCTGTCACTAAGGTTAGTTCGCCACGGCCCCACGCATCATACCCCAACGTCCCACACTTGGATAGACTTAATACTGACTGATGAAAACGACACGATACTGGACGTCAGGAACGAATGGTTACCCAGTTTTGGCAAGCACGGAGTAATAGATGTCACCCTGGACATATATTCTCCGGCATTAGTGAAAGAGTCGTTTAATTACAGAGACTTCAAGAGTATAGACTCTAACTCACTAGTTGAGTTATTGTCTAATTGCAACTGGGTCGCCATGGATTCCTTAGAAACAGATCTGGAGGGAGCCTTACATAGTCTCAACTTAAATTTGAATAAAGCATTAGATGAATTAGCACCCATAAAGGAAGTATGTCCAAAAAAAAAGTATGCTCCTTGGTTTGGGCCCGAGCTGCGGCAACTCATCGACAAGCGGAATGCAACGCACAGGCGCTATAAGCGCACGGGACATGCGGAGCTTCTTGGTGAGTTTCTCAGGCTCTGCAATGAGGTCGACGTTCGCTCAACTCAAGAGCGCATTTTATATCTCCAACAACACCTACGTGATGCTCTTGACGATAATAAGAATGTTTGGAAGGAGATGCGTAACCTTGGCCTCTTGCCCAAGAGCAAGGAGGAGGAATTTCACGGTTTCACGCCGGATGAGCTGAATGAGCACTTCACGGGGATATCCGCCTCTTCCCTAGAAAACATCAATGAAGCAGAGGACATTATATTAACTGCAAGCGAGGAGGGCTTCACATTTAGCCCCGTAAATTTAAACGATGTGGTCCTTGCTATCTCACACTTTTCCTCGCAGGCTAGGGGAGTAGACGGTGTTCCCCAGGAAGTTATCGTGAAGGCACTTCCAATTATTGGCGACTTCATTGTAAATATATTTAACTCCTCCTTTGCTCAGGGGATCTTTCCGGGCGTCTGGAAGAAAGCGCAGGTACTGGCTTTTAAAAAGAATAGTGCACCTTCTAATGTTTCTGATTTTCGACCTATTGCACTACTGTGCTTTCTGTCCAAGGTGCTCGAAAAGATCGCCCACACCCAAATCACGGAGTATCTTATTAAAAATAAAATTCTAAATCCCCTCCAGGCTGGTTTTAGAAAGCACCACAGTACACAAACCGCGTTGTTAAAGTTAACCGAGGACGTACGTATGGCCATTGACAAAAAAAGGGTGACGCTATTGCTATTGTTTGATTTTAGCAAAGCGTTTGATACCATCTCACCCACAAAACTTATGTCTAAGCTACGACAACTAGGGTTCTCTAGGGCGGCTCTCTTGTGGATTAAATCTTATTTGCAAGGGCGCTCCCAGATGGTGATTTCCAATAACAATGGAAATTCTGACTGGCTGGAAACCAACTTGGGAGTTCCGCAGGGTTCTGTCCTGGGACCACTATTGTTCAGCCTATACGTAAACGACTTTCAGCATCTCTTAAACGGTCATAACATCAAACACATATTCTACGCGGATGACCTCCAAATCTATCTACACACCACCAAAGATAAATTCATGGAGGGAATGGCTAGACTGGCAGAAGCGACACGATGGGTGGCTGAATGGGCGGGGAGCTGCGGCCTGCGTCTCAATTCCGGAAAGACAAAAGCAATATTTTTTGGGTCGAAGAAAAATGTCAATGACATAAATTCATGGAATCTTCCAGGAATTGAGATACAGGACGGAGTAAATGTCCCCTTCAGCGATACAGTCGTGAGTCTCGGAGTAACACTTGACAGTAAACTTACGTGGAAACCGCAGGTTGATTCAATCACGAAAAAAGTCAATAAATCCCTGTATTGCCTGCCGTTCATCAGGGACTGTACTACCGAGACTCTCCGCAGAAGGCTAGTTGAGTCGTTAGTTCAACCTCACCTTGACTACTGTACTGTGGTGTATCTGGACGCACCGGACGAACAACGGATTCGTATTCAGCGATTGAGTAACTCTTGTGTTCGCTACGTCTTTGGGGTTAGGAGAGACGAGCACATCACTCCCTTCAGGAAACGTCTGGGTTGGCTTCGGACTGACTCACGTAGGCTGTATTTCACAGCCCTTCTATTATATAGAATTTTAAGGTTACGTGAGCCAGAGTATCTAGTCTCCTTCTTCAGCGAGCATGTACCCAGACCTTCCTCTAGGGGTATTCCCCCTGAACTAAACATCTCCGGGGTTACCACAGAGACGGGAGCCCGGTCCTTTCAGGTCCAGGGAGCGAGATTCTGGAACTCCCTCCCCCCTACTCTGCGCCATTCACCATCTTTGGCATCATTCAGGAGGGCGATGCGTCAACACCTTCTCGATCTCGATCATTAACTCCCCTTACGGGGAAATGTGGTACCGGCATCCACTCAACTAGTGACAAAATGACTGAGTACATTAAAGTACTACTCGAACCATAGTGTATATAAACGAAAGGCGCTATAAATAAGCACATTGTGACAAAGCCATCTGGCCCTAAATTGTATTCTAATTTGGCTTAATTGTGATATTCATATTCTGTGATAGCTATAGTATATTATTGTTTAAGATAGGTGCATTTTATTATTTTAAGTTATCACTGAGATCAAAGACTGACGATACAAATTTTAAATATGTAAATAATTTATATTTTGTAATATTTTGTCTGAAGACAAATAAATGAATATCTATCTATCTATCTATCTCTCTTGCGCCTATGCGAAACGTGCCGCGCTCCCTCTCTCTCGCACTACGCGCTCCGTCTCTGTTGCTCGGCGCGTGCTCCCACTCTCGCGGATCGCGCGCGCTGTCTTTCCCGCTCCGCGCCTCGCTATTTCCGAGCCGAGCGAACACGTGCTCGCCGGCTCGCGCGTCTCCGCCGTCGCTCGCGCTTCCTCGCGATCTCCTCGCGTCGCGTTTCCCGGTTCGGTCGTTAGGGTGTCGCTCGTGTGTGGTGTATGTGTGTGTGTGTGTGTATGTGTAGTGTTGTAGTGTGTTCGCTGAGTGTAGGTGTGTGTGCGTCGTCCTGGTCGTCGCTGGGTGTCGCGGTTCCGGGCCATTATGGCCGCCGCGGCATCAGCTGGCCGCATGGTCGCCGCGCGACCGGCCTCGTGCCCGTTCGGCCGGCTGTGGCAGCGTCGGCGACGTCTCGCCACGAGGCTCGCCGCCTCCCGCTGCGTCGTGGCCGAGCCGGCAGTCGTGGTACGCCCTCGCACTTTCTCTCCCTCGGCCTCATCGTCGCGGCACGTTCTCTCTCTCTCTCCGCGGTAAGTAGACACACGGCCTTCACGGCTGCTCCTACTTTCCGCGCTGTAATATTTTACTCAAATGCTCGTTCGAGCTCTACTCTGATTTTAGTGTTCCGGTCTCCTGCAGGCTCCATGCATAAGGAGCATTACTGCTGGCTTCTGTCTCATTAGCCAAGGAGACCGTTTGCAAAATTTGTGCTCACGTGCTCGAGGAGCAAGCGTGCACGCAGAAATTTTTCACGCCTGTGGTTGGCAGCACTTACGACAACGGACGACTCTGCTGCGAAAATGACTCCACGGCGCAACTCGATGGTCTGCTGCGTTGTGTGTGGAGATAAATGTGTGCCGCCTATCAATAATTGCACCATCTGCAAGCAACCCTGCCACTCCCGCTGCGCTGGCAAAAAACGAGATACTCCCTGTACACTCTGCCGCGCCAAGGAGGTGCCCGTCGCTCAAGCTGCCAATATCACAGCTAATATAAATAAGGTGAGAGTCTCGGCCTCGCGCTCGTCATCTACGCGTGGCACACCGATGTCAACACACACGACCCCCCTCCAGCGTCTCCCCCTTGGCGCGTCGACACCAGCAGTGACGTCACAGCCTTGCGGCCCGAGTACGGAGTCCAGAGCGGCGGTGCTATCTGCCAAGCGGGCTACCGTCGTGCAGGCGCAGAGTCCGCTCTCTTCAGCGGCAGTGCAGGTTGCGGGCGTGCAGGCGTTGTCCAACACCAAAGATAAATCTACCTTCGACTCGACGAACTCCAGCGTACCGGAGGAATCTTTAGAAGCCGCGGTGAATACCTCCGCCTCTAAAATTGATACTTTGCCGCAGAGGGCACCACTAGGCGACACAAACTTAGTTGGAGTCTTTCACGCAGGGATCGGCAAAATTGTAATTATAAATTACCATTACTTCATTACAAAAAAAATTTGTAATCGAGATTGACGATTTTTCC
>JAWWEN010000017.1:5839-26417 GCA_035582955.1 Sycophila texana
ACAGTCAGGCCGCGTATTGGCTAGTTAGGGAACTAGAGCGGAGACCTGTGGAGGGAGCAAGGGAGCGAGTCCCCACATATATGTATACATATACACACGTGTTGTATTGCGCATGTCGCAGTCTGTTACGTTTCTAACCTCTCACAATAACATTCGATTATATTTCTTTCGGCAACGAATAAAAAGTAGAATTTTAATATTAAAAATGTCAGATGAACCGGAAGAAATATTGTCCGAAGAACAAGAATTAATTATCACACAAAAGAAGGAGCGAAAAGAATTGCAAGGTATCTTACTTATTGACATTTTTACTTTCCCTTTTTTCAGGTCAGAAGTGTTATTAATTTAATGCATATATTACAATATTTTTTAGCTAAAATCCAAGTGATGAAAAAATCTATTTGTAAGGGAGACAAGAAGAAGAAAAAGGAAATTACTGAAGAAATAGTGAAATTAGAGAGTGACCTAGATACAAAGCACAATGCAGAGATGGCGAGACTTAAACTGACTCAAATAAGTGTAGATGAAACTGAATTGAAAGTAGAAGAATCTAATGATGACTGTAAAGAGTGTAGAGTAAACGAGAGGAATAGTGAAGAAGAAATAAAGTTTTTACCTAGAATTTCAAGAGCTCAAAAACGCAGAGAGAAGAAAGAAACTGCAGAAAAAGAAAGAAATCAAAGAATAATTGAGCAAGAAGCATTGAACATAAATGGACAAAGGAATATTGAAATTCAAGCTATTAAAACTATTTTATTAAAACGAAATTTAATGATCCATGAAATTCCAAGCGACGGACACTGGTAAAGTTCATTATGTTAAATTTTAGTATATTATTAATTTTTAAGTAAAACTATACAATTTCCATGAAATAATTTTATTACTTCTATTTTAGCCTTTACAATGCTATAGCACATCAATTAAAATTAATTGGAAATTTACCATCATTAGGTCTGCAAGATCTTAGAAAACAAACTGCCGTTTATTTAAAAGAAAATACTGAAAGTTTTTTACCATTTATTGATAATCCTGATTCGGATGAACTTCTTACAACAGAACAGTATGAAAAATATTGTGATAGAGTTGCAGAGACTAGTGCTTGGGGTGGAGCTATTGAGGTAATATATTTTGATTGTACTTTACATAAAAATGAAAGATAATATATTTTCTATTTTTTATTTATATAGATACAAGTCCTGTCAAATGTACTCAAATGTCCTATTGAAGTGATTCAAGCCAGTGGTGTTCCCTATATAGTTGGTGATCAATATGAGCAAACTAGAAAACTTATTCTAACTTATCATCGACATATGTATCACTTAGGAGCACATTACAATTCTGTAACAAAGCACATAACAAACTCAGAAGATAGCTGATTTGACTGCCACTGTCATTTTAAATGAATTGATTTGATTAGCCTATTGTAAAACTCCAGTTGATCAGACTCTTTACAATTGCTGAGTAAGTGATTAGATTAATTACACACTTTACTTGTGTACAAATTATTTTAATAACAATTGCTTTTTGCAAAGTTTTATTACTATTATATTACACTTTATTGGTGTTAGGAAAATTTTTAAAAAATTTTGAATCTGTACATTGTACAAAAATAATTTATTCCGAGATTTTTTTAAGTCTCATAATTAAATCACGGATATGTTGAATTTTCTAACTTTTTTCTTCCACTACTGTAAGAAAAAAAAGTATTAAAAAAATTACTTGAATAATGTTAGTTTGTGATTTTTTTATTACCTACGATTTCATTATTGGAAATTAATAATAGTACAAATGAAAATGAATACAGAAAAATAAAATTCAATTAAGTTTATTGTAAATACATACAAATTCTAATATTTACATGTCTGTTTATAAGACTCTAATTCAGTTTGATTTTGTATAATTATAATTTTACAAATATTTTAGATAATTACATTTCTTTTATACCTGTTCATAATTTAGTCAATTTGACACTGATTTGTACAATTTTTCTTACATCTAGTTTTCCTAAAAGCATATTTTAATAGACTAGTATAAAAATTAAATAAATTTCTTTTTCCAGTTTAAGGCGATTTCATGAATTATTTTGTTATAAATTCATTATATTCATTGACGTTTGGATGATGCTAACAGTAGAATTATCTCTATGTTGCCATCTGTCATGGATTTAAAAAAAATCATCACAGTTTGTTTTTATAACAGTAATGAAATAAACGCCTTATAAAGTCATTACAGTACAGATATGTTTTTAGAATAATTATGATTAAAGGTATACCCTTTTTCATATAGTGTATATGAATAAATCAATATTTTGATAAAAATTATTTAGAAAGTAACGTTTTCTTTCTAGATAAAAAATATTAAAAATAATTTCATTTCTAATGAACAAATCATATAAAGCTATTTGGCACTTGTAATAAAAGTATTCACAGTCATTGCACAAATTGTTGATTACCTTATAAACCTAAATATAAATCAGAATTCAAAATTAAAGTTTTTCAGTAAAACAATTGAATTTAACTGGGAATTTAACGAAAAAAATGTTTACGTTTCGCACAACCAGTCGCAAGGAAGTTTTGGCATTTTGTTTGCTGGCCAAGGAAGATATCCCGCCGTTTTAAAAATCCAATAGTCATAGGACACTTTTGCAATAATAGTTATCAGTAATAAGATTTCAGTAGCGATTATGTAATAAATATAGTCAGTCCAGTCTCCAGGATAAACGCACATTTTCGAAGGTTCTAAGTCAACGACTTTCTCCTTGACGTTCTCACAAAGCACTTCATCGTAGTCTAATATTTTTGTTTGCAGCCATACCTTTACAGAAATAAAAGTAACATTAAAAAATAAGATTACTCTTTTATACAAGAATTAAATTATATCTTCGTTGTGAATGTTATACCTTCAAATATTTTGCAGTATTACAGTCGCAATGCAATTCATTTCCTCCCAATTTAACACCGATTCTACTGCTAATAAAAGTTTTATCATAAGCGCTTGTTGCTAAAATATATGTAGGTAGCTGTAATAATAAAGTTTTTGTTTAAGAAACCGCGCATGAAAGCATCATAAAAAAGAAGCAATAAAGTGAATCGTACCGATTTAATTTTATTGTGTCTTAGACTTAGATAGGCATAATTATCTATAAATTTAGAGCCTTCCAATTTATTTATAGACGATATATTGTTATAATCAGCAACGAATTCTCTGAGATCATCATAATTAGGATTCATGCTCAGTTCATCAAGAACAGTTATCTAAAATATATAAGTTAAAAATATACGTAAAATAATGTATTGATTATGTTGCCGGCCAATAGACAGACGTGGAATAAAATGAAGCTTACATTATTATACGAAACGTTCAAAGATATCGTATTCCTAGGTAGTTTCTCCGGCAATTGGGTCAGTTGTATGTTACTGCAATCTACGCTCACCGCAAAAGTAGGCATTTTATCTTTGAGAAGCTCCAGTCTACTGAATTCGCAAGTGCAATGCCAGTTCTCGTCTTTGGGACAATCGGACTGCAACTATCGATGTAAATAAAATTTCATTAAAAGGATGTTCGGTTTAAAAAAATATGACGTACAAAAAGAAGTAGATGATAAAGAATTGCTTACAGAACTGAGGTAACGGACTTGTTTCAAAGGTACCTGCGCGGTAGCATTGAACCAGTGCCACGTTTTACTCGACGAACAAACTGTCTCATTTTCTCTGTTAAAGATCAGTTGATTCTCCGAAGTTTTGTTAATGTTAATGTAGATGTCATGGCATAACAAGTTATCGGTTCCTGCAATCAATCAAAAACTAGATTTAGGTAAAAAAACTTAAAATTAAAATACAACAATCTGCTTGCAATGATATATTTTTCTCTATCAATTCTCACAGTCTACTAGAAATTCGCTTAAGTTTTGACATAGTACCAGAAATGTCGAGCCAAAATTCTCTGCCACTCAGCATATTCAAAGCCGGCAAATGCGTTAAATTATTGCGCGAGAGATCGAGCGTGGCCAGTTGCGACAGCTTCGACAGAGAACCATTTTCCATTTCCAAAATCCCATTATTTGAGAAGTTCAGGCAATTGATCGGCGTCATCACACGAAACGTGCCTTTGATCCGCTGGATTCTACCATCAGTTATCGCCAGAGTTTTCAACATTCTCCATCGAACTTCGGTGATGTTTATATAATCGAGCGTGGCGTTCCGTATGTGTATGTAAGTGGCATTTCCAGGGACATCTGAAAAAGGGCACATATTTTACTTGACATTCACGTTTATTTATTTTTCTTAAGCTACGAGAAAAAAACCCAGTATCTGTTTATATTTTTGCCGTTCAGTAACAAGACAATTGATGGAAACTCGTGAAGAAAGCCTTGGAATTGGCTTCTAGAGCTTTTCTAATTTAGGTGACCGCTAAGGGTGTGTTTAAGATCGACAGAACTAGTACAAAAAATGTAAATTTGAATTGTTCACGTGCACGAGTGTAGGTCACGCTGATAAAATAAGGTCTTGTGTATTCTTTGAAAAATATAACTAACTTATGCTTTCTGTTAAGAATTTTTATAATAGCTGTTATTATTACCGCAAAGAGAACGATGCGCTTTGACAGTGCATTAAAACAAACGCATGAGGTGTGCATCTGCGTAAATAAATATCTAATTAGATTCACAAGTAGTGATTCACTCTTTCAATAAAATTTAAATGCAATTTAACAATCAAATTGAATTTCTGCGTTGTACATACGATATCCGACAAAACATGAGTCACTAAATGATTAACTTAAAAAACTGCGGGTTCAGTGTCAATTTTATGAAAACAAATAGCAACATCAAGGTCAGTTTGTAGATGTATGAAATGATATCTAAATAAGGTAAGATAATGGAAAAATATGTTGAGCAACTTGAAAGGAAAATTAATAGAAACATTTTTCCTCAGTTTGGAGCGAAGAAAAAAAAAGGTGGCTTACTTGCGCGACTTAGCGCTTGCTCGAATTCAGACTGATTAGCTAAATTACAGCAGTAAACTGCAACGTGTTCGACGGTGTAGTTTGTTAGTACTATTCTCTTGCAAGGGTTGGACCCAGGCCGCGGACAATCGGACGGCAGTCGATAAAAACATCTTTCTGGAACTAAACCACCGATCGGTGTCATTGTGACGGACTGATCCTCTTCCTCGGTTCGAGCGCCTGCCATGTGCAAACACAGCGATGCAATTAGACAGCCGAGCAACATCTGAAAGTAGTATTGAAAATGAAAAAATATTCACTTTTACTTGTTTCTACTAATTATAAAATAAATGATGATTTTTCAATTTGACTGATATTTTAACAGATATTTATCCGTGCGTTTTTCTAAAATATTGAATATCTTGGCTGTACCTTTTTCAATGTTTATGTAGCTTGCCGCGATTTTCCTTTGTTAAAATTGTTTTTACGGACGAACAAAGTGCCCCAAAAAAAGATAATTTTATTTCGTAAAATTAACGCTTTATTCGTAACAAACAGGAAAAATACATATTTTCTTTCTAAACTATCGTTTGCATCGGACGATAAAAATTCGTTTAAGAGACTCGAATGTTTTTCAAAAAAACCGTTTTAAAATACGGTTGAATTTAAAAATATCTCGATATCGCTCCATCAATTGGAAAGGGGAACCAGTCGAGATACTATAAATTACCGAGTTTCGAAGGGACCACACTCGTAACCACATTTTTTTTCTACAATCATTCAGATTAAAATAAAATTTCATCTACAAATGAAGAAACTGAACTGCGATCCAACTCAAACAAATTTCATAACTTAATACTCTTATAAAAAAACATAAAATAATTTTGTCTCAAACAATTGAAGAAACATTAATCGAATTCTACTCCAATTTCCTCTTATATACGACTCCCCATAAGCCGGTATACCCGCGCACCTACTACGTACATAATAGTCATTATCCAGCGTGTCTACACGCTAAGCTCGAGTCGTCCAATAAAAACAGCAGGGGCCGATTTGAGTCCCTCAAGGAGGAAGAGACCTAAGCGCGCGGCGCACTTTCAAAACGACTCGCAGCGTGTTCGTTCTATTTTTAGAAGGGAAACCACCTCTCGGCTCTCTCGGCTAGAGCCGCGCACGTTACCTTACAACATACCTATAACGAATCGCGCCGGGTTTTTAATCGCACGGCAAACACGATAGTGCTTTTCTTTTCGCGTCGAGCAATTGCCCTGCTGAGCACACACCCGAGGGGATTAAATATTAGCCAATGATTAAGAGTCGAAAGGGCGCGCCCCGTGCCTTTAGAATGGCTTGCCGCTAGCTTAATTCTCGCGAAGTTTGGACAGAAAATTTACGCGGATGCGTTCGCACGTGTTCCAGCGATCAGATGCTGTTTGCAGGAGGCTTCAAATATTGTTGCTTGCTGTTTTAAATTTAATTTCGATTTAATTAAGCGTTGTTTGCCGATGATTAATTTGAATTTGTGCGGATAAAACGATAGTGCTACTTATGCGCTTACGCGTGCAAACATTTGCGCCGCGGGACTACTGTAATGAATGGTACATACGAGCCATGAATATTAAGAGTGACGTCAATCAATTTTTATTAAAGTTGAAATTTGGTATATAGCAGCACTTTTTCTATTTATATCTTTCCTTTAATATTTATTATCTGGATTTACCAATAAGGCTCATTATAAACGCACTGGGCTAGTAATTTGTATTTAATTATGTTGACTTTTATCTGTCTTAGAGGATTTCTATTTTCAAAAGAATATACTTAAATAAGTTATCTTAATTGCCTTTTACCACTCTGAGTGCACAAATAAATTTAACGCAATATAAAGTTGACAGCAATACAATGTATGTATATAGCAATGTGACAATTAATATACTATTTGATATTTCGTCATTTGTTGGGTATGTAAATTGCGAATTCAAAAATGTATGGAGATGTGTAACAGAAGAATTGTTTGTTGATTTACCGTTATCAATTATCAGCAAATAAAAATTTTATTTTTGGTAGTACCGAAGGAATAAATTATTCAAAAAATACCTTCTTTGTATGGTCTGAAATGTATTGTTACTAAAAAAAACGATATATTAAAAAAATTAATTTTACAAATTAAAATGTTATCATACTTGTAGCCTACTGTTTAATTATTGACGTGAAATTTAAACAATTAAAATTTGACCCATATAAATACATTCGTTCACGCGTAAAGTAACTGATTTTTATATTTTTAGACAGAAGAATAATTAAAAAATGGCAATTAAATTTGTGATAAAGAAAATTACTTATCGAAAGGATAAGAATTAACACGTTTCAATTTAGAAAATAAAAAAAAAATAGTTATAAAAATAGAACTGAATGCGCTTAAAATGGACTAGACACTTTCAATAACGAGGAGATGTAAGAAACTTTGTGAATTTAAAAGATCCGAGTCGAGAACAGATAAGATAGCTCGCGTGCTCGCAGCTATGTAAATGCAAACATTTATTCAGTTTCAGCAGCCTGCACAGTCAAAAGTGCGAGAATCTACTAGCTTTGTCGCTAAAGTAACAGGTGTTTTCAAATGTTACGAACATATAATTAAACGCATTAGACGTCCCAAAATAGCATCGTTGAATCATTATGTAAATATAAGTTTTAATTGTCGCGATTAAATTAATTTTTTTTATAGGTTTTGATTGAAAAGGATTAGTTATATGTAATTGCATGATAAAATCGATGCCAATCGTAAAAAAGAAACGTAAATAAACGTTTTTGCTAAGCAGAATATCTTTTTATAAAAAATGTACAATTGAAAAATTAATTAAAAAATGAATAGTATTCATGAATTAATCCTGAAATATTAATAATAATTTCTTTAATTATTAAAAAGTCAAATAAAAATAAATATTAAATGTATAAAAAAAAAATTCAAACCTTGACGTAACTATCGAACATCATCCTGCTGAAGTGTTTAAATCACAGTCTCGAATTTGGAGCAATCGGAGAGCATTCGATGTTGCTTGGAAAAAAAATCGTCCTTCGTCGACCAAAACATTAACTTCGAAGAGCCTCGGCGAATCGGCCGCTCCGAACCGTATTGGAGCAGAAGTACTCAATCGCCGAAGTCGTCATTCCTCCTGTTGGCTGACAATAGCAGCGACACGCAGTCGACGATCGAAGTGAGCGCGATCTTCAAGTATACACTTCTATTGCGATCCATTTTGCCGCGTCGCCTCAGCGGACCGCAAAACCGATCTGGCCATTATCAGCTCGGCCTCAACGAGATCACCCACTCGGAATATCTCGCTGCTTTCTTTAATTTTATTTTTACACACTGTACTGCTTGGCGAGCGACACTGCTATACACTGTCCGCTCATCAATTGCTCTTCACCCAACGGACATCCAAAGACTACACTCTGCAAGTAAGTATATACCCTATCGATACTTAACAGCCTGCTTAAAAAAAAAAAAAATTGCGTATAAATTCTGCAATTCGCGATGTTCGCGAAAAGGGCAAAAATCAGCCGGTCCCCAAGGAAAAGCCGCCGCAGCGGAACCGACCTTCCGCCGTACCTTTCTCTTTTATTTATAGCGCGCCTTTTCCCGTCTGCTCGTTTTGTCTATCAGCTGCGCGAGCCTTGCGAAAAAAATAACACGGTTGATCGCTGCTCTTCTTGTTTACGTGGGCACACACTGGCGCAGCAATACGCGGATCGCCGTCCGGCGAATCGCGAGTATCGATGCTCGAGGCCGACGATGTCGTTAAAACACTTCGCTGTCGTCCGCCGATCTTTCCTCGGCGTGCAGCTGATACTTTGTTTTTCTTCTTCCGTCTTCGACGTGCACAGCCGATATGTCTTTTTCTTCTTCTATCTTCGAGCAAGAGCGCGAAGTGTTTCGTGCGCGAGCACGCCGCTGACTGAATGCTGAATATTGGAGTTACCGAGGCTCGGACCTCGGTCCCCGATGTGTGCTGCTCGATTCCGTCCTACTCCCTCCACTTGTCAGCATCTCGCTGGCTCGCGCTCGCTTTCTCGCTCTTTACGCTCGCGTGTGGGTATACTCGTGGATTGGTGTTTTTTGCGCGATGAGAGAAGGCGCTATAAAGTACCTATATATACTTACTCTCTTGCAACCGAGGCAAGTGCTCCGTTTTTGTTGTTCTTTGCTCCGCGGGGCGGTGGGATGACAAGAATAGAAACAACTGGCTACTGTTATTCGCTAATGACGCGATCTCATTTCGACGTTTATTTAGGCATAAACAAATGATTAATGGAGGTGTTGATGAAAAGTCTGGCGGCTTTGCCAGTGCAGTGCTATAAACTCTCGTTTCATCGCTATTCGCTCGATGAAATGCCGGTATTGCCGGTCTTCGAGTTTTTTGCTTGGTTAAATTTATTTTCTGCAATAAATAATACATTAGTGCCATGTAGAAATAAAGAATTAAAATTGAATTATTTATTACAAACTAGACAAATAGTTAAAATTTATTTAATAATTTAATAAATTTTATATTATTTGTAATACACTATTCGTTTTCTTTTTTTAATAATTATATATTAAAATCTATTTTATTTTACAAAAAACGAATGATTAAGTGAAATTGACATACTTAGCTTTCGATAGCTGCGAATAGAGAATACAGAAAAAGTAAAATAAAATATTTCAAATTATTAGCGGCACAACTGACAGTCGATTATACTTAAATGCACTTCGATATAAGTATTAATCTCCAGCAAGTTGGCTGCACCGGCGACAGTAGCGCCACTGCATCTTGCGTCTCTACGACTCTAGCAGTCTAGTTCACGCATCGTGCGTCATTTCCGCTTTTATAGTTCCATCTCTCTCGTGTTCCTCTGCTCCCCACCACTCGGCATGATGCGGCTTTTGGAGTATTGGAGTCGCGTCGGGGCTTCTAGGTTGTTCTTCTACGCTCAGCATCGCTCGGGTACGCTTGGCTTCTGAGGAAGAGATCACGTCGCAGCAACATCTTGTATAATTTTTAAACTGTTCAACAACTTGAGAAAACCTTGGAAGAATACAAAAAAAAAGGCCAGCGCGTCGAGACCAACTCGTGTCTGCGAAACAAGCAACGATTACGAGCCAAACGGACACGAAGTCTGCACCGAAGATGTACACCAGAAGTAGGCAAAGTCAGAATTTCACCGGCGGTAAGAGACATTTTGCTAAGACGCGGAAATGTTTTATGTCGAATGCTTACGCTCTTCTATTGCAATGGTAGTTTGTTTCTTTGGCCTTCTGCTCATGGTTTACGGGGTAATCGCGAGCTTCGCGTGGCATTCTTTTGACGCTATGCAGCAGTCCGGGAAGTGCGGAAAATCAATACCGGTTGTGCGGTAAAATGGCCGTGTGGCTTGATGGCCGAACATTCGAGTTCCATTGTGAATTGAATGAGAAATTCCATTGTGAAAGGAGCGCACAAGGCTTGCACGTGACGATATACCGTAATTTTGCGCATGTAACTTTAGTAACAATTTATTATAAAATTACGAAAATATTTTCCTTAGTTATCGGGAGAAATTTATTTAGTTTTTGCCAAATTCCATTTTAAAAAATTATTAGTCATCTGGTGGTGACAACTTTTTTGATTTACGGGAGAGCTTGTCATATTGATTTCAGATATTCCAATGAGTAATAAATTGAATATACTGCAGCAAAAGTACTACTTAAACTTTAATATTCAATTTTTATTCAATGCAAAATGTTCTCTTCCATTCTTATCATTTTTTTTTCAATATGTCAAAAAGTTCCAGTTTTTTATATTGTCTTTCACTATCTGTAGGTACTCCTCAACGTGCTCAAGGTGGCGGAGGAGCTGCTGGAGGGAACCAGCAAAATTTCCAAGGACAGGGTGTAAGTCAAATTCTTTATCTATTCTTTCTCCATCCCCTTAGAGCTACTGCTTTGTCTTTAGTGTGATTTGAGTTGAATCCTATTCTTTTATCAGAAATCCCATAAAAAATCTAGTAATTTAAATTTTTAATAAATTTCAAATTCAAATCTAACAAATTCAAAAATCCAGTTATATTGCATAATTTTATATAAACGCAATGTAAATTGCAATTTTAAAAAATACAATATTAAGCAGTATTCTTTGCTTTATGTTAATACTTTTACATTTTTTAATAATTTGTGGTTTTTATATAGCAGTATTGTTAAGTGTTTATAAAACGATATAGAAAGAAAAAACTATTATAAGTTGAAAATAACACCATTTTAATTGTTTTGAGTCAACTTCTTTTATTTTTAATATTTTTAAAAGTGTATACAATATTTGATAATGTATAAATCTTTTATTAAATTTTAGAAAATGAGTGCAAAAGAATGAAAAAGTATTAATTATTGTATAGCATTGTTACAAATGTAATGGATGCATTTGTCAATTGGTAAATTGGATATTTTATTAAAAATATATTGGAAGTTTCTCTTATTCTTTGGATTGTAGAAATTACTAATACATTTTCATAAGATTGCATTTTTCTTTAGAAAATGCAATACTTTTTTAAGGTATTCTAAATACATTGCTCCAATTTGCAATTGTATGAAGTGCGATAAGGGATTATTCTTGCATGTACTAATTAGAGGTCCCTAACTCCCATCCCTGCAAAGCAGGCCCTAGTAGCTATACAACCATACCGAGGATGTGCATTCAGCCAAGGGCAAGTTCGCCAGTTGCCAACATAGTATAATGACCATTGGCCATTTCCTAGGTAATTCGTGCTGAAATCTCGTGCCTAACCAAGTTAAAATGACGTATGTTTTCTGGATGCTAAGTTGTATATTATTCAATATATCACAAGCAGACAGAGACAGCGTTGTATATGATTGTAAAGATTATTTTTGAGATTATACAAACTCGGCTGAGTCATGAGGTACAATAATGTCGGCTGTAGTTAAAGGAAATTGGCTGGTAAATATCTATGTTGGCAGCGTTAGAGTTTCTGCTATGATGCAGATGTGATGCTGGGCCTTGGTGGGATAGCACAACCGTAGAGGTTCCTTGTGTAGCGGCATCCCTCCCTATGTTTTATAGTACAACCAACAAGGAAATTATCAGGGTGGTAACCAGAATCAGCAGGGAGGCTTCAAGCAGGGTAACAATGCCACACCTTACAAGCAGCCCCAGCAGCAGTCGCAGCAGCAAACACCGCAGCCACAGAGAGTGCAGCAAAGACAGCCAAATCAGCAACAGCAGCAGCCACAGCAACAGCAGCAGCAATCTCCGCAGCAGCAACAGCAGCAAACTCCGCAGCAGCAACAGCAGCAAACTCCTCAACCTCAACGTTTGAAGCCTATTTTGAAGAGTAGTGCAAATGTTCAAGGTCAAACACCGAACCAAAATGCAAATGCTGGACAAGTTCAGGGTAACCAAACTCCTAACCAAAATGCAGTACCAGCTCCACAAAACCAAAATCAATCGAATAATGGAATGGAAGAACATGTTCAGAATGAAAGTATGGATAGCAATGATCAAGCTCCAGAAGTACCAAAGTGGAGGAGGAAGACCCCAGGATGTGAGTTGATCAATACAATGCATAACTGTAAATGTTTGAATGCATAATTTAGTAACAAATTTACATGTTTTATTTATTTTATTAAATACATGATGACAAATCACTGCGCAAATTTGAAGATTAATTAACTGCCTAAAACTCCAGCAGAGATGTTGTTGAGATTTAGCTGTAAATTAATCAATGTGAATGTGTGTTACTGAATTATAAAAAAAATTAACATTCATTTTATTCTCTTATAAATTATATCAAAATTAAATTTAAATTATTCTTTTAGTGAAAGTGAATCGTAAATTGAAGAGACTACGACTGAACCAACGATTAAGGAAGACTTTGCAACCAAAAAATGCAATCATGGTTCTGAATGAAATGAAAACTGGAGTACAGTTTACATTCCCCGAAACACAGTCATCTTTGCCAAACTCTCTATTTCTTGTTCATGCTGAGGTAACTATCATTTGATAACCTACTTCAAAACGGAATATTAATCTACAGTTGAATAAAAAAAAAATTTTTAACAATCCATTTTTTATTTAAAATTTGAAAATTTTTATTTAGATTGAAGGAAAGACTTATGTAGGACAAGGTCTTTCGAAACCTCTTGCCAGACAAAATGCTGCTGAAAATGCACTGAAAAGTTTACTTCTTGAAAAAATGACTGCTGCAGCCATGAAAGCACGAGAGGATGCTGAAACTGATGGAGCCAATGCAGCACCAGCAGCAGCAGCAGCAGCAGCAGCTGCAGCTGCAGAAGGATTAGAAAACAAAGATGGAGAAGTTGTTAACATGGAAACTACTACCGAAGAAGAGGAGATCCCATGGAGTTCTTTAGCGAGTTTTGCTCTCTACAAGTTATTCCTTGAGTGGCAAAATCAAGGAACTGTTGTTCCAGTTCCACGACCCGGTGTTCCTTCCGGTAAAGCTAAGAAAGATCCTTCTAAGGTTATAGTACAAAAAGATTTGCCCCCTAATGCCACAACAATTCATCCAGTCATGCTTTTAAATCAAATGAGACCCGGTCTTACTTACACGGAAGTCAGCCGCGTCGGTAATCCTCCGAATACAATGTTCACTCTTGGTGTTGAAGTTGATGGACAAGAATACACAGGAACTGGTAAATTTAATAACATTAAACTTTTTATATTCAACGTTTTTGCTTGGTTTAATATAAATTTTCATTTTTTTTAGCGAAGAACAAGAAGGATGCAAAGAAGATTGCCGCGAAGGCAGTTTTACATTCTTTGTTTAACCTCGTTTACCCTGACGAAAAGGAAAGTGAAGATGTAAATATGGGTTAAACTAATTAATTTTAATTTTTAATATTAGATAATATGCATTTTGCATAGTAGAATTGACGATTAATGAATTAAATACTAAAAACAGTATTTGTATGACACACGCAGTTAAACATTTTAAAATCTTTATATTTGTAATAATGTAAAATCAATCATAACTATCCTTTGTGGATGAAATAAGCCATTCTTACCATAATCCTATTGGTAAAATTAATGCTGTTACCTCCAAAAAGTAATTTTAAGCATTGATTACTATGTAAATCATGTAAAAGTAAAATTTGTAGGGAAATGAAAATTTTAATCGCGTTCTTTAAATATTTCATTTTTTTTTATCACACTTTTCTGTGTAAAACAATGTTTATTTGTAATATTATTTGTAATAATGTTTGATGTAAACAATTAGAATAAATCATTATTTACAGTCAATCCAACTTGCTTAATTTGAGGCTAAAAAAAGATTGCCAATTATTTCTGCCCATTTATGTCTTTATTATATAATTTGCTGATTTTAATATATTTTTATATAAACATATTTACGTAAGTAAAAATTGAAAAAAAAGTTAATAAAAGAAAAAATAGGCTACATTAAACTATAGTACCAATTTGAAGTCTTAAAAGGTCAAAAGTGTATATAATTTTTTTAAATTTTTGATGATTGGTAAATTTAAAACTATTAATTTTAAAAATGATAGTGACAATTATTTTCAAGATATAATCATTTTTTTTATTTATTGTAAAAATATATATCAATCTTTGCATTGTTATTGTAAATTATTAACCCTCCTGCTCACAGTGACAACGAATTGTAAATATAAGGTTTTTATTCAATTTGTGCTCAGGAAGATTAAAAACCCTGAAATATACCTTTATCAATAATTAAAAATATCCAAATATTACATAAATTATTTACATTATTTTAAGGACTAGTTGCTTTTAGGATATTTATCTAAATCTTTTATGATTTCATTCCACGCTTTTTGAACTTGCTGCTGTGTAATCTCATGACTCCACAAAGTTGAAACAACTACGTGAGCATTACTGACTTGTTCTGTGTTACTTGGCTGTACCAAAATCCGCTTTCTCGCTTCATTTTCTTCCAATTTATTTCTTTCCATTAGTCTTTTAATAGCCTTTAAAATTGATAAACACAATAAATGAAAAGAATAAGTACAATTAAGTATAAAAATTGCTGTAAACTTACTTCTTCTTGTGTAATAATACAAGTCCATATTTCATGGCACACTGGCTGCCAGCCAGCTTGAATTAAAACTGCTGCTTCAACAATAACAATATCAAAACCTTCTTTGTACAATTTATTTACTTTCTTTTGGGTTTCTTCCAGAATAACAGGCCACATCAATTTGTTCAATTTTTCTAATTCGTTCTAAAAATAATTATGTATTTAATTTAATTTTGCCTTTGCTCTTAAGTATAAGATTGTTTCCACTTACCTTATCATTAAAAACAAGATTACCTAATGCTTTTCTGTCTATTTGACCATCTGGAGTTACAAACTGTGGTCCAAATGTTTCAATAATTAAATTGTAACATTTCATACCAGGCATGTATAACGAATGAGCTACTAAGTCACAATTAATAAGACCAGCTCCTAATTTTTGTAACTTGTCAGCTATTGATGATTTCCCACTAGCTATACCACCTGTTAATCCAATTATGTAAGGCCTAATAGGCTTGCCCTGTAGATTCTAAAAAAATATTCTTCATAAAATTTGCAGATAAAAATTAAATTGAATAAGTTTTAATGTACTGATGTTTTATAGTATATATTGTATTTATTTACATACCGGTTGCTTTAATCTAGTACCCAACAAACGAATCCTTTGATTACTGGAACTAATTTTTGCTTCTTCATGTTCCTGATGATTTGGATCTTCAGCTAGTTGTACAACATGAATATCAAGTTGCTTTAAATTATTTGCTGCACGTTTTTCATTTACCATGTCACCACCTTTTTTAGTTTCTTCACTTACAACAAGCATTTCAAATGTAGGATCATCTTTGGTTGGTCCATACATATCTGTAATAGGAACTACATTGTATTTTATGGAAGGATCAACATCTTCAGCAAAATCTTTCAAAAAATTTATGCGGGTTGAACATGGCTCAATCAATTCCCACAAGATTTTTCCTGAAAATCAAAGACACACATAAGTTTTTTAATTTTTAAAAATTGTTTCATGTAGTATTAAAAATTACTTTGTAACATATTTGTATCCGTTACACCCACTGTTAAATTCTTCGTACAACTTAGAATTGCATTGCTTAGAAAAACTTTGTGTCCATTATGCAATCTGTCAAATGTTCCTCCAAGCACAACATGTTTATACATTTTTTCTTCTGTAACATCATTTAAATCGATTCCGTCGCAACTACTTTCTTGTTCTTTTTCATCAAACGTTATAAACTTACAGCCCATTGACGTATTGGCAAGGCAATCTTGCATAAAAGTATTTGCATCATTGTTATTATAAGTTCGATCAAAGATGACCAATTCCACTGGTCTTTTAGTATGTATTAGAGATCCATTGGAACTTTTTAAATTTGACAATAAAACTCTAACGTCTAAACTGTTGGAATGACTGGAAGCAAGAGCATAAATGTGGGACACAATGTGAGAGTATCGTGGGCCCTTTGGCTTTGTAGTGGGCACCGTATAAGAGCTAGAGATGAAAATATTCTTTTCCGGATAATATTGTATGTACAGTGTCTTTAATACATGCTGCTTGATAGCTGTCAACAATTTTGCTACTCTGGCTGGATTTGTCAACACTAGCAAACCAGTGTTGGCCATACTTTAAAATTTATTTGCTTTTGGAGTAAAACACAGCTATAACCTGAGAGCCCGAGCTAAATGGCATATCACTCCTATATCATGCACACATGAGAAATTCGATTCTAAACAGAACAGTGGTGGCAGTTACGTAAACGATTTGTTGACTTACATATGTTAAAACATAATTAAGTGTCAGATAAGCGACGCTCCTTATCGATGCCCAAAGTACTCCCTCGAACTATCTCGTTTAATTAGCCTCAAAAACATCGGAGTAGCTCCTTACTTAATAATTCGTTACGATAAAATCTCAATGAAATAGACATATCCGCACTGTGCAGTGTGCACTTCGAAATTTACATTCTATTTTTTATTTACTATTTTATATCGTTGGATAAGGTTCGTTCAAAATATACCGACCGGAACAGGTGCGCCATGTTTGAAAACGCGAACAAACCTCCGGCGATGCATAAAATTTAATCGAAACTTTTCACCGGTGTAGATACCATCAATCGTTTTCTAACATAAACCGGTGTTGAAACGACCGTGTGAACGATTTCGTTTTAATGACGATTTAAGTACAGTTTGCTGCTGAGGGGAATTTTTGTTAAGTCTTTTTGGAAATAAAATATACACTTTCTACGACTGTCGAGACATTCAACAAGTAAGTGATGTAGTATTCAGTTGTTATACATAGAGCATTTCTTTTAATTTTTCATCCAAGTTTACCAAGCGTTTACCGTAATTTAATCTTCTTTGCAAAAATAGTGGAGTAAAGTTGCAAAAATTAGATATAATTCATAATTCTAGAATGTCGTTTAAACATCTGCAGAATTTAATTATGATGGACTATCCCATTCTTATGGAGAAACGGAAATTAGTTTTTAGATTAACTTCATAATTAATTATTTTATATTTAATAAAATATCGAAACAGTTGAATCGTATGTATGTATATGTGCTACTACTGTTTATTATCACTATTTCTTTAAAAGAAAAATGAATATTTTGTTATCGTTTACCTTTTTCATATCGCATATATCTTGCATTCGTGCATATATACATACATATATATATATATATATATATATTTCGAAATCCTAAATGTACATTCAAAATTATAATAGTTACTTTTTCTGAAATAATATAAAAAAAGTTTTTAATTCAAAATTTTGAAAATTAATTATAATATTTCAATGCAACTTAAAGATCATTTAAAAATAATTAATTTCCTCTGAAAAAAAATCTATTACGTACATTATATTATAAAATAATGAAATCTCCACATGTTTTCGTCAATTATCTTATGCTCACTCATCGTTAATAATTCGCCCGATAAAATTCTAATATCAGGTCATCGTTCTACAAGATAATAAAAGAAGAAAGTAAAAAGCAAGTAACGATTTCGGATTGAATGAGCTTATTGGCAAATATGGAAAAGGACATGTTGGAAAAGATCAACTTATCAACTTTTAACGTAATAGCAAGCTACGCCGATAAATTATTAACATTTTTCACTGATTTGGATATACAAAACGTGGGGCTGTCAGCCTGCGCGATTTTAACGATTATCGGAGCCAGCAGTTATGTGATGCACAAAATACAAGGTTGAAAATGCAGTAATACTTTAAAAAAATCTAAGTTTAATTGGTGGAATTATCAATGTTTTTTTTTATCGTCATTTAGACGCACAAGCTAAACACGAGAGGACCCGAAACGGATTGATGAAAGGCAAAGATTATCGGAAGTATGCAGATTACGGCACCCCCTCTGAAAATTTTAATTATCACAAAACCTTAAATGAACTGCATAACGCGTGCAACGTGAGTATAATCTAAAATAAATATAACATTTATAATGCAATATCTATACATACTTTCTGGTATTTTTTTGCAGAATTGTTCCAATATTTTCAATTCATTGAAGTGCGTTAAACTTATCTCATTGTATCCAGAGCTCATAAATGTTAGATTATTTTCTGATGGGGTGACACCTTTTCATCGCGTCTGTTTTCACGGTAATGGACCATTAATAGAACTCATGTTGGCCAAAGGTGAATGATTATTTTTGTGCAATATCCTTTTTTATTTTATAAAAATTCAATTTAAACTATCTTATTTCTTTTTAAAATTAGGTGCAGATCCAGAATTAAAAACAATAGCAGGAGAAAATGCTTTGAGCATGGCTCTTTACTATTACTTGTACACCGAACAAAAAGACTTGACTTGTTTGGATTTGTTGCATAGAAAAGGTAAAGTTCAAAAGTTCGATAGAAATTTCTAAAGATGTGTTGCGTTATTTTCTAATAATTTATTCAAATTTTTGTAGGTTGTCATTTAAATTACGGCGACGAATGGTATGAAATATTTATGGATCTTGCCATCAAAAGTAATAATAAAAATTTAATAAGATGGATGATCACACACTCGTCAAGATCAACGGTAAATTTCATTAGGGCCTCTTCTGCACCTTTGTAAAAGGTGATAATTGCTTTTGATGCATTTTTAAATATTGAAATAAATTATATACTTATTGTACCTGTTACACATTTTTCAACACTACTACTTCAGCAGAGCTGTGTATATTATTTAACATTTATTTAATAAATACTTAGACATTTTCTATAAGGTGTGGTAATTTATGTAACTCGATAAATTTTGAAAACATCTTACTTTTTTACAAATTTTGTTTTATTTAAATTAATAAATTATTATGATAGATAAACTAAATGAGAAAAGTAATAACCAGTATAAAAAGTACTGAACAATGAACACTATAAAACTTACGAGTATAAATGATTAGAAAGAAGTGAAATTCGATATTTACATAAACTTAAATTATGTGTAAAAAAAAGCAACGCCTAATTCTGCTAACACAGCAAGTCGTAGTACATCCCTTTTTTCTCAATAAGCTCTGAGTGAGTGCCGATTTCGGCGATCGTACCCTTATGGACTACGCAAATTCGATCGGCGTCCTCGACAGTGGAAAGACGATGCGCTATCAGAATACATGTCCTGCCTGCTTTCGCCTCGTCCAAGGCAGCCTGTACAATCTGAAAAGAAATTATACATGAATTTTGAATTGATTTTAATTTTTAACTAAATAAGAAAAATGTCTAATTTAAACATTTTCAACAATTGTCAAACGTGCGAAATCAATAGAAGAAAAATAATATGAGGTACACTACCTTTTCACTCTCCGAATCCAAAGCGGAAGTAGCCTCGTCGAGCAGGAGGATCTTGGGATTTCTGAGAAGTGCTCTGGCGATGGCGATCCTCTGCTTCTGGCCACCGGAGAGCTGCGTGCCTCGATCGCCCAATTTCGTCTCGTAGCCGAGCGGCAGCGCCGACACGAAATTGTGTATGTTGGCCTTCTTCGCGGCTTCGATTATCTCCGCCATCGGCACCTCGCGTTCGTTGTCGCCGTAAGCGATGTTCTCCGCAATGCTGCGGGCGAACAACGTCGGCTCTTGGGAGACCAAACCCAGCTGTTTCCGCAGCTGGGATTGCGTCACGCTCTTTATGTTCGTGCCGCTGAGCTCCTATTTTTTACGGCGATTTGAGAGATATAGAATTTATCTTACTGAAATTTTACTTAAGGGGGTCATATACCAATAAATTTGGAGTTACAAAAAGACCTGCAAAAATAAAATTATAGAAATTCGTAAGTTTTAAATTATATGTTATTAATATGTATATCATACCTGATAGATAAAACCAAGACCGAAGACTCTATACTCCTTTTTTTTCCTTTTATGGCTATATTAAAAACGTTCCGTTGGCGACGACTGCAGCCTGAACCGTTCAACCAATTTACACAAATTTCGGCTTAAATTGCAGGTAATTATTGTTATTTAGGGCTGAAGCTATGGAATAATTAAAATTATATCAGCAAATGTTTTAAAAAGTGCAAAAACTGCATAAATTCATGAAATTTAAGAAATTCAAGCAGTTTTTGAACTTTTAAAAATATTTGCTCAAATAATT
>JAWWEN010000017.1:26517-52855 GCA_035582955.1 Sycophila texana
TAAGTACTTTTACGTCAAAATCTGAAGATCGAAAAATTTTGGCGACACAAGGCTTTCTCTATGAGAAAGCAAAAAGATAATTTTATAATCTCAACTCACTCGGTCAGTCTACTAGCGACGTCGCCGGTCTTCGACACATCGTACCAGGCGATGTCCTGATGCAGCACCGAGCGCAGGTACATTATCCGCACCCTGAAGCTCTGCTTGAGGGCGGCGTAATTGAATAGCATGATGCCGAAGTAAGTGAACACCAGAAGAACTGCGCCGATGATGCAGTTGCCGATGGCGAACTCTGTCACTGCGTCCATCACCTGTTCCGTGGTGCTGTTTTGGCTCGAGTTACCCTGGGCTGCGGCGCTACCCATTTCCGCGCTCACCAGGGAGCCCACGAGGTTACCGAATATCAAGATGTTACCCGGGACCATCAGGCCCGTTATTATGCCGCAAATCGCGCCCACGAGCATGAGGAATTTTTCCACGCCTGTCGAGTACTGAAACTGAGCGAGCAAAACGAATATGATGGTGACATTTTAGTAATTGTGCCGATTGCATTTAATTCCGCGTTCTTTTCTTTCTTGGAAGACTGAATCGTTTAGTGATGTAATGACGGAATTCTTTTTCAAATGGTTCTGTTATATAAATTTTATATATATACTTTAATTCTTTTATTGTATATAACCGAAACTTGTAAACGCGTTCGATACAAATATTACAGTAATGATTGTAATATAAATTGAATTCCTTACCAGCTTGAAAAATGATACTGTTTGCCTGCTAGACGCATTGCTTTTTGTTTCCTTCTGACTGAAAAGTAAAGCGAAAAATGATCAGTTACACTTTAAATAGCAATGAAATCAAATTGGCTACATATAAAAAAAAATTAGAAAAAAAATTTAAATAAATAATTGAATACATTAACTCACGTATCGGTTGCATCACACTTTCCATTTTGCACTTTCTCGATCCTTTCGTTCGGCGGATCGACGTGCTTGAAGATCTGCTTCGGCTCCTCGGAGGTGAGCGAGTTGCTCGGTATGACGAGCCGCAGATTCTTGTGATTGCGCGTCCCATGGATTTTATACGCCATGTGTGCATTTATTGCGCGCTGACCGCCCGACGGACTCGCCAGAGATGAGGATATCGACTGCGGAACCGCGGGCCGGCTCGCTCCAATATAATCCACTCATTCGCGTTAGTATTCTATCTTATCATTTACAATGTGATTGTGACGATTCCTTTTATCGCACAGTCACGGTGGATTAGCAATATTATGAACAATGATCGGGAGACCGATTGACATTGGGCCATTCTTATTTTTGTTGCACTTCTACTCTTTTTGGAGGTAGAGTCCTTTTGTTTTTTAGAATCATGCTTGGTTTACTCATATTGAATAATTCGTTTGACTCTTGAAATATAATTTTTTTAATGATTGCGGGATTTAGGTTTATATTACACTAATTAATTTAGAAATGATAATTGTGAATTTGGCACTTATAATCTTTAAGAGTTCTATTATTTTTTTTTATTGAAATATATAATACAATCATTGATTGAGTGAATTTATTATCACGAAAGAAAACTACGTTCATATTCATTTTTTGTATTAATCTTATCAATATTTGTTTTTAAAGACGACTAAACGTATTAAAGTGTAATTAAAATATTATTAATGGAGATGAGGAATGTAAGCTGTGTACAACCGATCAAAAAATATGTTTTATTTTTTTATTTATAATGTTTTATGTGTTTTATCGTAAAGAAAGGAAAAATGGAAATGTGCAGTTCAATTACTTTGCAGGCGATGTGAATAATGATATTTTGCAAATGTTACGTCGTACCAAACGTTTAATGCTAATCAATAAATATTTATCCAGTTAATGCATAATAACTAATTTAAATAATGTATTTATAGAGATTTTGACTTCTTTTAAATATATAATTAATATAGTTTTCTTAAATTTTATATTATTTATATGCTTAAGAATATGCTTAAAGACAAAAAAAGCTTGTTTAATATCGATTGCTTCTTCCGTTGCATTTTTTTCGAAAACATCAATAATTGCGTCTAAATTTTTTTAATAATTATATAAGATATTAGTAAAATAATAATTCTACATATAAAATTTTCGTTACTTTAGACGAAAAATTTAAAAATGGATTCTCTGTTTTGTTTCCATGTTCCGCATGTCCAACTTCAAAACTCCGCCATTTTACTGCAATTGCCGGTTGCCGCCGCGACCCGCGTCCGTCCGCCTGCCTGGGCGTTGCGTCGGTTTTCACTCTATGTACCCCTCTTGTTCATTTCTATTTCTAGATTGTCGCTGATTGTCGTCTCGTCGGCATCCACACGAAAAGGAGCATCGCCGCCGCAGACCGTACGCAGGCCGCTGCGTTTAATCTCGTTTTGTACTTATTCAGTGCATATTGATTCATTTTTAACGCAGGAGTCCGTGCATCGGTTATTTTCAGTTTACGTTTGTTGAACAATTAGTTTTGGTTATGTCTAATGATTTGGTTAGTCTGGATGACATAATTAAGAAGTCCAAATCAGCAGCGACCACGATGCGAAGCCGAGGGTAAGCGGAAATTTTTATTTTCCCCAATAAAAACGCATTTTACTGATTCCTTGAGGGCAAACCTCATTGCATTTCAAAAGTAGAGGTTAGAAAAGTTAGCGTCTTTCCGGAGATCGGTTTAGCTTATTTTTAATATTTTTTTATCGAAAGCGTAATTAACTTACTGATTATTTGTTTTGCTATACGATGGAGACTTTTTTGTAAATAGTGTTAAAACTTAATGAATTAAAAGTTTTGCCGTTATATTTTATTTTGTTACTTACGTTTCGTGTTCTTACAAACTGATTTTCCAATAAGACTTCAAAACATAACCTCTCAAAAAAGCATCAGCATTAATCCGTATGGATAAATTAGATTAAATAAATTTAAGGTTAATTATATGTTTGATAATTTTATAATTGATGTTTTAGGGCGAAAAAACCTGCTGCCAAAAATGGAGCACGTGCAAATGGTACAACTCAGAATAGACCCAAGACGGCAAAACCAATAGAGGATGCACGCTTCAAAATTATTCAAAAAAAGAGGAAAACCATCACAGATGCTAGGGATAAACTAGCACAAATAGCAAAACAAAGCGATGCTCGCTTAAAGTTACAGAAACTAAGAGCTTCTAATTCAAAGAAAATAGATCCTGCAAGTATTTCACGTAAGACTAGTCGAAATGGACGCATCACATTATCTACTAATAAGCCACTACCTCCAAGGATACCGCATTCTTTACCACCAGCATTTATTCCACCACCATCAAGAAGTATGAGCTACAGGCCTCCTCCTGTACCAGAACCACATTATGTCAATGAAATGCTTATGAACTATGGCAATGGTAAAATTATCTTTAGTTTTAATTTTAATTATTGAAACATCTTAATTGAACTACTTTGTTTTTAAACTTTTAATCATAGATTTTTTTAATAGAACTTTTATTACAAATAATTTTAGCAACAAGATTAAAAAATTTATAAGTAATTTTTTATTTACAGTTAAAGTTCCAAAAACAAAGGATTATGACTATTTACCGTATCACTCTAAAGGTATCGAAAGAAAATGAATTTTGAAGATAAATTTTGGTTTACACAGTTAACATTAATTTATGCTTAAAGTAATTTAAAATCTTGATAGTCTAACAAAGTTCTATATTTTTAAATTATCTTTACCAAGTTTAATTCACGTAAAAGAAATAATTTTATTAGAATTCACTATGAGTAACATTTAGGATTAAACAAATTTTCCTGTAAATAGAAAAAAATTAAAACGTTCAATGATAATGATGATAAATTTACTAATCTAAAATGAAAAAATTATTTTTCGTGAAGTTGATACATTTACAATTTTATTGCAGATTATTTAATGGATCATCAAACTGTTCTGAGACGACCCATTAGCAACGATTATGCTCCATCATTGCCGCCACCACCACCTTTATTTAATATAAAACCATCCCCATATGATTGGGACAAACCTTCAACTCATGGTAATACACTATCCAGAAGTCAGTCAATTCGTTCTACTGATCACAGTAGACCAAGAGATTACAAAGTTATTCCTCGTTCAGGAATGGTAAGAATTTACTTTATTTTTCAATGATTACTTTTATTACAACTAAAATTACGAATTTTTTATTCAACTAATATTTGGTATTTATTTTAGACAAAAATGGAAGCACCACAATCATACAGGGATGACTGGTCTTTTACTACAAAGTCACGGTAAATATTTTTATAATTTTTTTTTTTTTTTTAAGAATTTGAATAGAAAATTCGATTGAAATTTTGTTTACTTTTTGTTTTTGTAGTACAATTATACCAGACAACTCTATGGAATCTAAGTATTATTCAGCACGGAATCATAGAGAGATAGGTGTAAAATCTAGATTAGATTCGCCTCCTCTAAAGGCTAGCCGTACGATTGCAAATTCTGCGAGACCTAAGACAAGCTCTCAGTCCACAGGATTTAGAATTGTTGTATCTAATTTGCAGGCAAATGTAACGCAAGAGGATATTAAGGTATAACATAAAAATTAATAAAGGCTCTAAATCATAAAAAAATAATTATTTTAGACAATTATCTCATAAATTTCTTGTTTTACGTTGTTTTAGGAGCTGTTTGAAGATGTCGGTGAATTACTCGTATCTAGGTTAGTTAGGCCGGGTATTGCCGAAGTCATATACAAAACTTTAAAAGATGCAACCAAAGCGGTTGAAACATACCACAATCGGCAATTAGATGGACATCCCATGAAATGCCTTCTTGTTAATCCTCGACCAAAAACTTCGGCTTCTGGTTCCAGTAGAAGCATTGTTCAGTAAGTTTTAGTAAATCACATTCTGAAAGAAGCTTAACTAGCGTTCTGTTTAAATAAAAATAACTCAAATTGTATTTTTGCAGATCGAGAAGTTCAGGCTATTCACAACCAAGTTTAGGAACGGTTCACCGAGCATTATTTGACGACTAGAAAATTTTGACGTATGTTCATAAATCAAAGAATTGAATAATTTAAGCATAATGACGCAAGGGAGTTAATAATATAAAACTGTAATTCCATTTGTATTTCATCTGTGAAGTAGCACTAAAGATATTCTCAAATTTTTAAAGCTGTAAAGTCATGTTTTGCACTTCTTACAACGTTCAAAAGTTTGTTTCATTTATATTAAGATGATTCCTTTAATAAAGATTAAATTTTGTCAATTTATAAACCGTGGTATTCATTTGCGACAGGACAATAAAAATAAGACGGGCATTAGATTTCTGATAAAGAGTTTATTTATTTTTTATAATATAATCACAACATTGTAGTCCATACCTGTAGAATACAAAAGCTAAAAGTATACATGCATTCTACCTGACGAATTAGGCAAAGACCCAATAAATACACGTTCCAACGAGCAATAATCGTCTGAAAGTAAGACATCTTGATTGTAATTTGTATTATTTAATGGCACATAAGTAATTTGAATTGTTTCACCTCCATATTCGCTATATAAAATTCGAATGGCGCCGAAAGAACTAGCGCGCCTCGTTTATATTAGTATACGTGGTCTCGTAAAACGACACTTAAAAAATAAACATGATCTTTTCGGGTTTATCAATGGACAATTACGATATACGTTTTGACGATTACACCCTCTTGGTACTCTCACGAATTTCCTCTCGGCATATACACGTCGGCTTTCCGACAATAAAAGACGTATGTATAAGATAAAAAATATTTCTAAAAAAATTTACGTCGTTACAGTTTTCTCTCTCTCTCTCTCTCTCTCTCTCTCTCTCTCTCTCTCTCTCTCTCTCTCTCTCTCTCTCTCTTTCGTTCTTCTCTTCAATATTTAAATAGTAAAATTCTACATCTAGTATCGAGTTCACCACATCCGTATTTACAAAACAAACCTTCTATATAAAAAAAAAAGAATGGCCAAGCCATACTCAATACTGAATCATGATTGACAGTGTATAGAAGATAAAGACGCTCGCGCCTGGGCGAGTTAAAGTTTGCAGGGTGACAAAAATGTTTTGCTAGACTGCTCCTTCATTAGTAAATAATAAAAAAGCAAGAAAAGAAGAGTCACAAGTTACAGAAACGACAATTACAGGGCGAAATCTTCGCGGGCATTTGACACGTATGAGGGGGGGGTGTAGGAGTCGTTTCTACGAGCCTAGTGGTTCTTTCGGCTGCGACCCGCGTGCTTGGACTTGTTGGGCATTCGCAACGCCTCCGCGTAGGACATCTCCAGCCTGCGGAGCTTGGCCACCTCCTCGGAGGCGGCGCTCGGCTTGTAGTCGAGGCCCGCGGAGGGCTTGTCGCGCGCCGCCGCCGCCGCCGCCGCGTAGTCCTGCGGCTGCCGGCGGCCGCGCGGCGACTTGCTCGGGTAGAAGTGGGCGGTGTTGCCGTTCCAGACGACGCCGTCGGACAGCTCGGACTGACTCAGCGGGCGGAACCTGCGTCGGCCGCTTCCGGAGCCGGCCCCGCTCTTGAGCTGGAGGACGCGGGGGTTGGGGGTGGGTATGACGTCGGGGGTGCTGGGAAGCTCGGCGGCGCGGCGCGCCTTCCTGCCGGAGGTCTTCTTGCGCACCTGGACCGAGAGGTACTCGAGGGGCTGGCGGGGGACCGGCTGCCGCGGGGGAGTCTGCTGGCCGGGGGCCTGGGCCGGCTCCTTGCGCCCGAAGACGGGGGTGCGCACGCGGAAGACCGGCTCCGAGGCGACGGAGGAGACGGCGAGGGAGACGACGCTGCGGGTGTCGTCGGTGAGCTCGCTGGGGGCGTCCTCGAGGACGGGGGTGCCGGGCTCCTCGAGGAGGGGCAGCTCGGTGCCCTTGTCCTTGGCGTCGGCGGCGCGCTTCAGCACGTCGAAGATCTCGCTGAAGAGCTTGCGGTACTCGGGGGTCTTGTGGAAGCGGCTCTCGAAGGTGCTGCTGTCGTCGTAGATGCTGAAGCGGCAGTCGTCGTCGGCGGAGATGGAGCAGAGGAAGGAGCCGGGCCGGCCGTCGGTCTGGGTGGCCTTGTTGCTGGTCTCGTCGGAGAAGCCGCTTGAGGAGGTCTCGGCCTCGGAGAAGTCGGTGGGCGTGCAGGCGAAGGGTTTCTTGGGCCCGAGGCCGACGCTGCTCTCCGGCTCGGATTGGCCGCTGTTGAAGCCGCTGAACTCGCCGGACATCTGGAGCTCCTCCTGGAGGGAGAGGGTGGTGCCGCGGCCGCTGCTGCCGCTGACGTTGCCGTTGCTGCCGCTGCCGGCGCTGACGTTGCCCGGGTGGCTGCCAGGGTTGCTGGGGGCGCCGTTGCGGCGCAGCATCGCCGGGGGCTGCTGGACTTTCAGTAGGGCCTCGTACTTCTCCACCAGCTCCCTGTAGGTGTTGCAGTTGTCCTCTTCCGAGATCTCGCTCTTTACGCTGAATTCCTACAAAAATATAACGGACCTCGTTATCCGGCTGTCTCTGCGGGGATTTGGGTGTGTTTTTTTTTTTTTTTTTTGCCCGCGCAAAATGCTCAAGCGTTAAGTTTTATGCAGCGATTTGTGAAGCTTGGAATTTTGATTAATGCCGATTGGAAAGGGGGCTTTGGCGAGGAGGGGTAGGATGCACGGGACGGGATAGGCGCCAGATTTATAGGATGTAGTATTGATAAAAAGAAAAAAAAACGAAACCAGTGGTGAATTATTAAAAAAATGTTTATTGTAAAAAAATCATATAAATCTGGCACGATATACAATTATGTACATAATGCACTCAAATGAAAATTCGACTAGATACGCCATAGTAGTACTTATAATAACATGCACAATCGACACAATTATACACACAGACACACGTGTATGCACGCTATGATTAATCGCAACAGATGATAAGTCGTTAATGAAAGAAAATATTAATTACAAACGACATTGTAACGCAATTTTTTAATGGAAAACTGCTCGTTTGAAAGAAAAAAAAGCCTGCGGACTTTTACAGAGATGTTACAAGCAGTCGCGCTAAATGATAATAGTAATAATAATTTATCTAAGCTAAAAATTCTCTTATCCCTTAAGCTGCGTCAGTCTTATCGAAATCACTTCTTTTTTTTTTTTTAAATAACGAGCAAATTATATAAAAAGCTCTGCAATGTTTGCCTATACTGTTTATCGGTTAAGTTAAAACTAAGCCGAAAGAAAAAAAAATCACGCATTCATTAAAATACTATCGTACAATTCATGCGCATACAAAATTAAAACGCGCTTGATAAATTAATTTATTCAGGATTGATGGGATTATTAAAAGCAGTATGAAAAGCATGGTATTACCATTTCGAGGGTAAATAAAATAAATCTAATTAATACTAAAGTGGCGTACGGCCGGGTGAAAATCTTAAACTCACATTCATTTTTCGAATAATTATATTTATAAGATAACATTAAAAATGGAATAATTATAGAAATCATTTGTGGTATAAACATTTAATTAAAAATGAAAAGCATAGTTCTCGAGGAGAGTATGAGACTATTTTACTATATGAGAACCGATTATTTTTTTAAATATTGTAAACATTGCATCTGAAGAAAGCGTGACCGTAGTCGCAGAAACAATGCTCGGTATGTAAATAAATTACGCAACTCCAAACAACGGTCGATTAAAAAAATCGAGGAAACTTTGCGTAACTTTGTAACACGTTCCCAAAAGAGGACGACTATCAAAGTCGTGGAAACTTGATTTAAGTTTTGTAACGTAAATTGTAGTGCGCTTATTGTTGGTAGGAGGCAATGTCAAGTGTACAAGTTCAAATATTCTGTTTTCCCTCCTCGAAAATCAATTATCTTTCCAGCAAGTAATTTTTAATCATAATGAAATTAGAGTATATTACAGTAACGAATGAAATAGTAAGATTAAAATTTGCATAATTTAATTAAAATTTCATAGAATGTAATAAATTAATATTCAGTCGATTCTTTATATTAATAATTGAAACACATTCAATTAAATTTTTTTAATTACTGCAAAAATTTGTTGCAACGTTTTTTTTGATAAAATAGGTGAGTTTGAGATTTTCATATGTATAGATAATAATTAGTAGCATAAACACTAATAGTTCAACATCCATGTAAATATTTTAGTAAGCATGTTAAGATTTAAAAAGCAATACATATATATATATATACAGTAAAAAGGAAAAAAAAAACTTTTAGCGAGCACTATTAATAAGACTATGTATTAATTATAATTATATAAGGTACATAATTGCGATTAAGAAAAAAAATCGAAAATAAACATATTTTAATGCAAATCCTATCAATTAAATATCACCGTAAGCTCCTTCACGAGGGTAGTTCCTTTTTTTACACAAAAAAAAAAATCGAATAATTTAAAAGAAATCTATAATCTAAGATTTTTCATTGTCCGCTGCATTCATCGATCGATGAAACTGTGGTCATACTTAATATGCGATTAGAAAAACAAAAAGAAAATTATGAAATAAATCCACGTCGATTTCCTGCTTCGGAACGGGGAAGCAGCAGCCATACGTGTACGTGTCGCCTCGTTCAGTGCAGCTTCATAAACAATCGTCGCGGAAGCAATAATCGTTTAATAGTAAATAGGGGACTGAACAAGGGTCTGACGATTTTGTTAACGAGCTTTGGCACTAAGCTATTCTTACTGCCTAGCTGAAGCAACTTTTTCGACAACAGAACAAAGGGCGACGGCAGATTCCACAAGCAATCCCAGATGAAAGAGGTAAAAACCCAAGATTTGTTAATGGCTGGAGGTATCTTACAGTGTATGGCTATCTCCTAAGGGAAAATAAAAATTTTTATTAGTATTGAAGCTCATGCATTGGTTAGCTTTCAAACCACACTGCCGGGGTAGGACTGCTACGACGCACCATCAGCTCCGCTATACTGCCACTGCGTTAGCTTTGAATAAAGGCTTTCATATAAGGCTTTTCGCTTCTTAGATAGAAAAATATCTCGACTTTTTTTAAATTTCATCTCTAAATAAAAAAAAAATGAAAGCGTAACTTTTTATATCTAAGAATAAAGATTTTATATTTCATTTTCAAATAAAAATAAAAGTGTCTACTTTTATATCTAAGAATATTAAATTCAATATAGTTTTATTCACAACAGCGTATTAAATCACTGATTATAATAATATGAAAATCAGCACACTGATTGCTTGAAAAGTAAAATATTTGATAAATTGTTAATATACAATTAATAAAATTATTATACTTAAAAAAAAAAAAATATAAAGTAAATCAAGCACCTTAAAAATTGCACCAAAAGCCTTATAACACTAGAAAACCGAGCTCGGAGTGCACATCGAAGCGAGAAGAGCAAAAAAAGCAGCGAGGATGGAGGAAAAAAGGAAATAATAAAAATGAGGAGGAAGGGAGGCGCCTCAGGCGAAGAGGCGTCTCCTCGCGCAGTGCGGATTGAAAAGTTTAGCGAGTGCGCAGGCGACGAGGGCTCGCGGCTTGCTAAGGATTGTACTCTTGGCGAACAGGCCGCACAGCAGGAGCACGCAGAGGAGGCTCGCGGCTATGGCCCCGCCTGCGGCGCCGCGCTCGCGCTTATTTACCTGTAGGGTGAGGTCGCCGTCGCGGACGCTCTCGGCGAGCGACTCCGCCAGGCTGATCTCGTCGTCCTCCTCCTGGTCCAGCATCACCGACAGCTCGTCCTGCGTGCGGGAGTCCGTGCCGCGCAGGCACCGACCGCACAGATTTCCCTGTCTGAAATCATCATTTTTTGTTCTCTTTTATTTTTTTCTATTTATTACTAATAAGGCTGCGTTCTTTCGCGCTATCCATGGCAATTATTATGATAAAAATAAAATAATTAGTGGAAAACGATTTTTATGTAAGAATGTAAATGCTTTTCTTCGATATCTTGTTGAAGTAGTCCGTAATATAGCTTTCAATTGCTAATACGAATTTCAAATTCATAATCATTATACTATTCGACAATATTTAAAAAAGACAGTATAGTTAATTTAAAAATAAATCATAGAAGAATCTTGTAATAGAAGTTTTAGTTTGTAAGTTGCCTATTGCAATTCTAATTTTAGTGTCTAATATTTCTTACACTTTATTATATAATTTTGTAAGGACTCTAGTCCGTTTATAATAATTATAAAATAATTTAAACATATAAGACATTGGATTCACTTTTAGGCTCATCATTTCTTTAAGAGAGAATAAGTAACGTGCAAGGTGGTAAATTTTAGCTATTTTCGTCGAGGATGAAGGTGGCGGTCTTTTTTTTTTATTGGAAAATTGAAAACTGGTTTTGTGAATGTATCAGGGGAGCTTGAATCCCGGGCAGGTAGTACTTATAAGGCTATCGGAGTGTGGCGCATCACATTATGCGGGCGATGCATACAAGTTGCTTGATTATATACCCGTTTCAATCTATTTTACACGCAGTGATGTAATTCGAGCCATTGACTTTGGTTTGCTATTTTTTGTTTACGCGCCGATTGCGGCGAGAAAATAAGCTTAACGCTCGAAAATGCAAATGCGACCAGCTTTGCACGCTTTAAGTAACATCTTTATCAATTATTTAAAGAAAAAAGAAAAAAAGAAGGAAGCTCAAGACCAACGTTAATAAATTCTTCACTTTTTCGCAAAACTTGGCGTTACATTCCCTATGAGAAAAAGAAATAAATACAGAGCCCCGAAGCGAGTAATATACAAGGCGCGCAATTCTCAGCGGGACACTCACCTGACTTCCTCGAGTGTGTTGATCTCGTCCTGCAGGTTCTTCATGTCCTGGGCCTTGGCCTTCCAGACGCTAAGCTGCTCCTCCATCTGGGCGTGCTCGAGCAGGAGGGCGTCCAGCTGCTCCTTGAGCTCGCCGACCTTCTCCTGCTCGCGGGTGCGCTGGGCGCGCGCCTCCTGCAGCTGCTGCAGCAGCTTCGCCACATCCTCGTCGTCGGCTATCGCCGTCACCAGCTGCTGGATCCTCGCCTCATCCTCGGCGCTCGACCGCCTTGGTGACACAGCGTTCTATACCGGGTCGAGGTCGTTTGTTAATTTACTTTTTTTTCTTTTTACAGGCTTTTTCATTTTACGACGAGTTGTTAAGTAGATTTTATAGTTTTTTTTTTCAATTATTGAAGCTACTGTTAAAGTTATCGTAGGATGATAAAGAGAATTAGCCTATTTCAGTATTGCTGTACTTGTTTTCTAATTACAGTGAAATAAATATTATTTTCCGTGAAAGTGAAATAAAAAGGTTTTACAGTTCGCTTAATAGTTTTCTTTTTTTTTAAATATCGGAGCTACTGTTAAAAATTATTGTAGGGCTAATAAAGAGAATTAGCCTACTTCCCCTCTAAAAATGAATAAGTGACATTTCGCATAGAATAAGTGAATAGTCACTTATTTCACGTTAAATATCTTTCACTTATTGCAGCAAGTGGAAGATTTTTCACGTGGAATAAGTGACTATTCACTTATTTTAGTCAAATTTCACTTATTCATTTTTACAGAGTCAGTTTCTTTGCAGTTGTATGCTAATTAAAGTGAAATAAACTTTAATTTTGTATAAAGGTGAAAGGTGTTCGTTGGCGCCAAATGCGCTTGTAATGGGATTTTCAATTAGCTAAATGTCTTTGTAAATGATATTTAAGAAGTCGTAAAGTTATTACGATTTCTATGCTAAACGCGACAAATTGGAGCCTAAAAAGTAACAGAAAATTACTCACATTTTGTGTGCTGCCGTCGAGCGGGGAGGTCGTTTTGTCATTCTGTCCTGGCGGTGCCTCAGACGACTGAATTTTCGTTTGTTCTCGCAAGACAGCCTCATACTGTCTGTTGACTTCATCGAACTTCTTCTGTAGCTCGTCAACGCGAGCTTCGAGAGTTTCGATGGTTATGCCCTGACTGTTGAATCATATGATAAATTTTTTTTATATTCATACAAGATTTAACGACGAAATAAAGTATATTATCTCGAGAAGTAGACTCGAGTAAACGATCGTTTAAATGAATTTTTTTGCTGTAATCAGTTAAGAGTAACGGGCGTGACTGAATTAACCTACCTTTTTATTTGCTTTTTGTCGTTGGCATTCTCGAGAGCTAGCCTGTGATTCGCTCTCTCGAGATCTTGAATGCTGACTTCCAGTTGCTCGTAGATTTTTAGCCGTGAATCGTTTACTTCCCTTAAAGCAGCCGTTTGCTTCTTCATATACTGTTAACAAAAAAAAAGGAACATCCCCGCTATAAGTTTTACTCGATCTAAATGTAAATTAAATCTACGACGATAAAAAGATTTTAATTTAAAAAAAAAAAAATAATAAGTTGACAAACATTTCATTCTAACGTAAAGGCCACTTTAATAATTTAATAATTTATTAAGTAAATGAATGAAAAAACAGTATTCCTTGAAAAATAAAATTCTCGTGAATGAAAAGCGACGCAATCGAATACCGATCGAGGCGATCGGTCAGTGACCCCGCGCGAAATTCAATCGAAAAATTTTCCGCGGTTACGGAAAGTCGCGGCCGGCTCAGGCGGTTACCTCAGCCCGCATGCAAAACGAGCGTTACAAAACGAATACTCTGGAGGAGGGCATTTCGCCCATTCAGCGCGGCAAATAGGCCGAGGCGATCGGCAGTGGCACGCGAGGATCCCCGGCGCGGATGAAGAATCGCCCGCGGGGGAAGAATCGCTTATCTCTCACCTCTATCTCCTGTGTCTGATCGTCGATCGTGCACTGGTGCAGCTTTATGCAATTCTCCAGTTCCTTGTTGCGCTCGAGGAGCGTCTTGCCGAGTTCCGCTGCAAGCTGGAGATCTGCAAGCAGAGCAAAATAACGTTCCCCTTTTAGTATACGTGCTCTCTCGGTCCTGACTGCTGAATCCGCGGGCTGCTGGAGAGCCATGGGGGGCTCTTCAGTGAAAAAAGCTTGGGTACGATCTTTTTCTTTATAAGTTTGGATATTATATATATATATATTTATTCAGTGCCGTGAACGATCGATATGTTTAGGAAGTATTTAATAATGTAGGTACATCTATCTACCTGAAATAAATTCTTATGGTACATTTCTTAAAATTTCTTAAAGAAGATTTAATTTTGTCCTTTCTTACTAATGTGTATTATCTTTTATTATTATATACTGAAGTTACATTTCTTTTAAAGATTCCGCAGGAAACTTCATGCAAGAATCCTGTAAAAATTTTATTTTGCGAAATTTTTGCAAGATTCTTGTATTTTCATATACGTATAGATTTTTAAAGGATAAAATAAAGACAAAAAAGGAACGGCAAGTTTTAAAAAAAGTTATAAAAAATTTATTCCAGGTGTACCTATTTAAGTGTGCACATATTTAAATTTAATTTCGACTTTTTATTCCTTAGATCGTATATCTTTTTAAAATTCTATTTCCCATTTCATTTTTAATTTTGCAAATAAACTTGTATTTTATAGTGTCGTTTATAAAGTACTCTTTGGAGTTAAATAACTTATAGGAGTGATTAACCCACATAAAATCACATAAAATTCCTAACGTAACGAGAATGATTTTGCATTCAAGACACATTCTAGCGCGTATCAGTCATATTAGCCTTTACATCGTGCAACGGCCAGCCAAGGTATAGATCGCGATAAGCAATTAGAGCAGGCTGGCTTTGTGTATATCCCACGCGAGTCGACTTGGAAAATCACGGCACGTGTACACCGATAACTCAATAAGTAATATATAATAAAACGCCGCGCGCTTACAAAGGTACAAAGGAAATAAAGGTCAACACCGAAAAGTCTACTCAAAACATCGACTCGTCTTTTCTCCCGAGTCGTCAACCGCGACGCGATGTGTACATCGACTCGTCGAATTACCGATGCAAGCGGGGCTGCGCCGATCGAGCCACGAAAATCGGCCTCATTAATCAACGCGCGTCGCCGGATCGGGGCCAGGTGAGCGCGGATCCCATGCTGCAAGTGTATATACATCGTGTATATATATGTACTATGCGTCTCCGTTGGCCGGTGCGCGAGGTGCTCCGTGATGGGATCGCGCGTACACGGCGGCCCATTGAGCGCGCACGTGCTGCGTTAGCCGATCAAAGCGCCGACCGATTTTCCGAGCGAGAGAGGCGCGAGCGAGGAGGGTAGGAGGCGGTGGAATGCCCGGATCGCGGCGACTTGGGTTAAGGACCTCACTCGGCGACCGGCTCCGCGCGCGGCCGACTCTCCTCGCGCGGCGCATCCCAGAGACGCGACTCACCCGGCTACCGCTTTGTCCCTATCTGTCCATTTCCTCTTCGCTCCTCGCCCCTCTTTCCGTGCGTCTATCTCTCTCGATATTTCTGCTCCGGCGAGGAGCCTCTTATTTTTCCGACGCTGCAGCTTCATTCATTGATTGCCTCGCGGCTCGGATAACGCGGACGGACTGTTAACATTCCGAAATTGATTCACTTTTTTTTTATAAGGGATGCGTTATTCTATTTGTTAAGTTTTTCTTGATGCTTCTTCGGGATATTTCTTTTAATGTGCTTCATTCTTACGCGAAGTACCTCTTAATTTCTTTATTTTTTTTTTAAATTAATGATTTGTTTAATAACTCATTTCGATAAAATAATTCATTTTTTATTTCATTTATTTATCTTAACTTTTTTATGCAAGAAATTGCAAGGCAATTACTTAATGCGAACAGCGACTTCTTGAAGCACATCTCCTAGATGAAAATACAGTATTCTCGGTACTAAATTTTTCATTCTTCTCGTTGAATTTGTAAAATTATATGAATAATAGTAGCAAAGTAAATGATTAATTATGATGGGTCAAATATTTTTCTTTTTATATTTTTCACTCATTTAATGGTCAGTTTAAGAAATGACCGTTTAACGATGCCCAGTAAGGATATTATTAACGACAATTATTTTTAATTTGTGCAATATTTTCAAATCTCATTATACAGAGATTTACAGGACGCGTTCACTGGAAGAAATATATGTTTCATCTTTAACCAGCTAATCAATACAAAAGCAATTTTGTTAAGTGCTACCGACACCGCAAAACATATTAGGTGCGCTAAAATGTTAATCATAAAGCATAAGATAAACGTTAAGAGTGGTTTGCTCATTACGGCCTACGTACATATTTAAGATGATTTACAGTGGCAATTCAGCACATTATTAAGATAATTCAAACAAAATTAGATTTAAAATAAATGTCTTTCTCATTCTGCTCCGAATATACCCTACTGAGCAATTTAATTTTAATTGCCAAGTATCCCGAAGGTATATAGCGTTGCATAAAAGATGATTGAGCAAAAAAAAATGAAGAGCACGTGTAATTATGCGTCACACAACTTCGCAATTCTTTATCAATGAAAAAATTATACAGTGAGTTACAATTTTCCACTCGTTCACAGAGATATCAATAAACGATGTGATACAAGAAAAAAGGTAGCGATAAAATCATCTTCGTTATAAAAATGAAAATAAATGTTTTTTTGTTGTTGTTGTCAAGAACAAAAGAACATTTTCACTTTGCCGTTATACATTATGCACGTGAATTCGAGGAAAGATCGAAAATCCTCGGCCGCAATGAGGCGAACCGTAAGTCTCAATGCAATTTTCCAGAAAATTCCTCGATTTACTTTTGCACCGAGAATCGTAATGAATTCAGCCTAAGCGGAAATCAGTCTTCTATTTCAATCCCGAGTCGAGCCAAGTTTTTCCCTTAAGCACCGTCACTCCTTCTTTGTCGTTCCCCACCGTCCGATTCCCGACGCGCCTTTTTTTTCCGACGTTTTATCTCTTTTCTGGTGCTGCTCCGGTTTTACCACGGCGATCCCTGCATTCAGATGATGATCGCATTCCGCGTTCACCTTCTGGCTATATCGACTCCTCGAGTCGGGCAAACTAACTTTTGCCCGCGCCGGCTTTAACCGACTTTAACTGCGACCAATAAAAAACACCGAGTTGAATTTTCCTTTTTTTATATCTCTCTGTCTCTCTCGAGTCTTAGTGTAACATACAAAAGATCACGGTTTAATAAATAACGCTAAATTAGCATTTTTTCATAAATTTTTTGTCCGCTTCTAGGAGTCTTTAGAAAACGTTTAATTTTAATAAGAAGGAAAAAAAAGAATGTTCGTTTGATCGTTAACAGTTAATGTTTGAATAGAGAGCTGTTTGTTTCACAATAAAACAGAAAGTTATACGCTGCTCTCGATTCTTTTATAAATTATTTAAAAAAAAAAAAAAAAGGAAGGCACTCGAGACACGCAGCCATTAGAAACGATTTATGAATAAATTAATCAGCGAAAACACGCGTCAAGTGACACGAGAGGCGCTCGTCGGAAAAAGTGCCGGCGGCACGAGGAGTGTAAGGTAGAGAGAAAGACGCACGAGTCCGAGGCAAAACATCGCGCTGTTTAGCCGAGAGCGAAGGTAATTGTCGGCGCAATTATTTTTAATTAAATCGTCGCGGTTGAATCCGTGCGTGCACGCGGCGAATTCTTATTTCCAATTGCGAATCAAAATCGATAGAAAGCAGTGCCCGGCGGTTCGCTCCAATTGCCAGTCATCGTGAACTTGTTGGCGCCGTCTCTTCATTATCGCCCTCGTCGAGCATTAGTTTTTTTTTTCGCTCTCGCCGATGACCCGTTTTTATCGGCGCGTCGAGTACGCGCGGCGAAATTACCAAGGAAAATTTACTAAAGAGGCGAAATTTTTAGCGGCACCGGGAGATAATGAGTATACCGATTTGACGTGTAATCCGCTTCTACGGTCGCGCGTCGCCTCGGGAATGGTTTTTCGGTTGAAAATGAATATTTTAATTCTGATCTCGTGGCAGCTGAAATTTTATCGCGCCTTCTTTTAAGCTCGAAGATACTCGAGTGAATTTAAAAATATTAATGCGTTTGTATCGGAGTTTCTTTCTGATGTTGAACGAATTTACGAAGTTTTCTTTGCAGTTAAAGTAGATTTTATAAAATTATCGTCAATTTCTTATATAAAATCCGATTAAAATCGTACGAAAATATCGATGATCGGTATTATCTCTATCTGATATGCGTTGTACAAAAAAATTTGAAGAACCTTAGTCAGACCACAAGCGATTTTTTAATTTATCAAAGTCAGCCGGCGGTGAAAAAGTACTTGTATCGATGTTTGCGAAAAAAAAGTCATATATATAATTCGTAATCTTATCGATCCCAGCCGAGCAGGCGATGTTTCGGTAGCGCGAAGAGCAGCAGCGCGTCTGAATCAAGATAAATCGGCAGCCGATAAATCGCGCTTATCTATCTCTACGGTATATAAATGTATATAAAAAGAATTCTCGGTGTCAAAGTTCAAAAAGCTAAAGCCATCTACCCTGTATATGTTCACAATATCCAAGCCTTCTACCTTCGGGCCCGCGAAGGCAGTCGAGCTCGATCGAGTAGTCCCAGCAGTCCAGGGAGCTGAGCTGCGTCGAGGGCTCCCAGACAATGTCCACCGTCGTGTCGCCGCTCATCTTCGCTTCTCAAAAAGCTCCTTCACAGGAGCGACGCGTCAGTACCGCAACGAACCACCACTCCCCCCCGCTTCTCCTCACCAGTGCATCAAAAAATTCAGCGTCACTGTCCGCGCGTTCACACTGACGAGGGTGTCGAGGATAACGAAACAAAAAAAAAAACAAAAAAAACGGCGAACTAAATCGGCACGGAAAAACCGAGGATCACAGTCACGTACGTCAAAGTAGGGCCCGGTGCATTGCGAGGTGCATCGAGAGGGACGCGCGCGTATACGGCCGGTCGCTCGAGGCGCGGCAACAAGACTGAGGGACGCGCGGCCGATCTTCGGTAAAAGCCAAAACGGAGTGACGGGGTATCCGTCGGCCGAGCAAGAGAGAGACTGCGCTCCGCTCTCCCCCCTCCTACTCCTGCGGGGAACCCTCTCTCTCTCTCTCGACTTGCCCCTGCGCTGCATACCTGCGGCGCGCAGGTAGGTATGTACGTGAGCGGCCGAGTAGTTTTCACGTGCCCCGCTCCTCCCACGCCCTTGCCTCTCTCCCCCACCCCCTCCCCTTTCACTTGCGCGCGGACCCCACGGGGAGGCACGTCGGGCCCTCTTTCTCCCCCCGCCACGGTGTGTACCTTTCCACGGCTTGTATACCGAGCTCCGGGGATCGGAGAAAGACTTTTGCGCTTCGGCGTTGAATTGTGAGCGCACCTTTCGCGCGCTTCTTCTTCTTCTTCTTCTTCTTCTTCTTCCTGGTTGCGCGGCTCGCAGCTCTTTTTCGCAAGCGGCGATAGGCGTCAATCGTGATCCGTCAGTTGCTACGGATTTTTTGGCTCGTGAAAGGGAGAGGAGTTTGTCGGAGAAGGGACGCGCGATTTTGCAATGAAATTTCTTTGCCGTTGGAATATTATATATGGACTTTAGGTCGTCTGCGTGGCTGTTGCCGAGCGGCAAAATTGATCACTCTTAAGCGGCTTGGCGCAATAAATATAAAGTGACATCACCGGAAAGTTTAGCAGTTGCTCTACTTATATTATGAAAAAAATTATGATAAATCGACGCGCGGTATATTCTTTTGCAGTTCGAAGATTAATTAAATTATTTTAAACGCGAAAAAGAATGATGTACACGTTTTGAAATGAAAAAAAAAAAATACTTTGTAAGCGTATTACAGTTTCTTTGGAAGGTCGACTTATTTTTCATGCGGTAAATCGCACGGGGTCAGAGGTTTCCCCTTCCGATTTGACGAAAGGCTTAATGACCCGACGGCGTGCGTGCGGCCGCACACGTACCATTGAGAGTTACGAGAATGAACCGAGACTCGTTTTCCACGCGTCTCGAGTTCGATACCGATCGGTCATCTTCCGACCACAAAATGCTTTTCCCACCTATGTCCGTGCTGCTGCCCCGCTCATTCATCTCCTTTCATCAATGGCGAGATTTTTATTACGCGCCTTACGTAACGAGGAATGCAGTAGCTCCGAGTAAAAGTATACGGTGTTAAATTACTCCGCTGCGAACACTTATGGAACATAGTCTGAGAGTGCAAACTATGTAATGATTTATAATTCTGGCTCGTGGTCTTATTAAATTGCGAATTTTTAGAAAGCCCTTTTTTCAAACTCGACTATGGGAATTAAATCATTTTTCAATGGTACAGAAATATGTGTTAAATGAGTCGTTGAAATAATGTTTCACACATTGAAACTCAACTGTTTTCTCATGTATTTATCGATTTACAGGCAAGTACACCTGGAATAAATTACATAAATTAATTCATTTTTCAACTCCATTAATTAATTTTGTAGAAGATAAAAATAAATAATTCGATCGAGAGCTGCACGTATAGAATACCGAAAAAAGCAAGCTATAAATCTCGTGCTTCGCCGAAAGGCTCTTACGTATAAAAAAAGGTGGAGGACCAGGCGCGATAAAGTTGCCGACCACAAAAAAAAAAAATAAATAAATGCAAGGCGATGCGTCCGTTCGTAACGGGCCGGCGGCCGAATATGCGCGCGCTTGAGCGGATATTGCGCAAGTCTCCGCGGCGATACTCGGGCGCGTTATCTGATGTCGAGCGTCGCGAGCGCCCACGTGGGTCGCCCCGCGAGGAGGCTCGTGGGCGCCGCGCCTTTTTTCCTCCCCGTCGCCATTAATATATGGAACCGATTCGCCGGGCGATCGTGTTTCCGCCAATGCTATCGCGTTCACCGTGCTCTGTCCTTCCCCCTCGTTTTTCCCGGCGCCGAGAGTTGCATTACGCGCGCCGGTATTAACTCCTACGTCGGCGCGCAAAGTCGAGAAGATTTGCCGTAATCGCCATGGTAATGGGAAGGGATTATGACTTAATTAGGTGTATAGACTGGGAATTCCGGACTGTCGGGTGTGCAATAGTATATTACGTACCGAGGGTGGAAGCGGATTATTTGCCCTCCGAGACGTTTTTCGGCCGGGCGAAGCGAGGTCGAAAAGTCGAGGGAGGCTAAAATTCGCTTACGCCCTAGTTTCGTACTGTATTTTTCGCCATGAGAGCCGCAAAATCAAGTTGAACACGCGATTTTGAGGTTAGAATGGCGAAATATACCATTACTTTTGCGCTTTATATTTTTATTGAAAATCCGACGGTGCTTTTTTTTTCTTTTTTTTTTCATAGACGATCGGATTAATTAGATTGAAGGCTTTTACGTAACCGTTCGCGTTTTTAGCGCGTGCGCCAGGTCTTACGAGTTTCCGACCTCGTTCGCGCTCAATCAAAATCGTATATCGAGACCCAATATCCAACTATTCTGAAAAAAAGGTAACGCGTTTTTTTCGACCACGGGTGAAAGGTGACGTAAGCGTTCGATCGAAACAAAAAAAGAGATAAAAAATTCACTTGCACGTAATGGGCGTGCAGAAGAGTGTGTATGTCGATCGGCGTCCGATACGAGGGAGTGACTTCGCCGGAGGCTTTGGATGGGGAGACAGCCGCGAAAAATCGCGTGGCAGCTCGAAAAATCCTCTGCCTCGCGGCGCCCCGCGTCGAACGGGATCACTTTCACCGCACCCCGGTGGATCGCGATAAACTCGCCCGCCCGGCAAGTTTTTCGCCACCGCAGCCGCGGGAATACAAAGGCGCCCCGATCAATCCGTATCGGGGCCCCCAGAGAGAAGGGACCTGCTGCCGCAGCTCCTGCTGCTGTATATGCACCTCAGACGTGCGGACGTGTCGAGATAAAGGAGGCGCGCTCGCGGGCACAATAGGAAAACTACGAGGCAGAGCCTTTCCCTATACCGATTCCCACGCGGCAAGTGTATCGTCGAGGGCGTTTCCAAATTACACCGGAGAAATTGAGATTGTTTTTTTTTTTTTTTTAGAAAAACTCATTTTTAGTTGCGCTAAGTTTGTCTTATCAAATTTATCTTAATTTCGCAGATATATTTTCTGGTAAAAATTGCGATAGTCAATATTAATGTCCTCGTAGACTATCATTAATTATAAAATATAGTACTTTCTACAGTTTTTTTTTTTCAAAGTTTACTGACAAAATTTGCTACAGCTGTCTTGTAAATTTTTACTGGAAACTATTATAATTTTTCTTGAAATAATGTCAGTCTGCGAGAACATTAAAATCGACGATTGTAGTTTTTAGTAGAGAATTTTTCTCTGTAAATTACATCTTTCATATAAAAAAAATTTATTCGTGCCTGCTTTAGATAAGGGACCGTAAAGATTCACTTTTACCGTCGTGAGAGATTCACAGAAGTAAAAAAGATTTACAGCGAAGCCCGCACACCATTTTTTTCTAAAACAATATAAAACCGTACATCTTCAATTCTAACCTTTTATAGCGCACAAATCTCGAAACAAAACCAAAAGCACTATTTGACGTGGCTTTCGCTTTCGTTTCCCACGAGCGGCCCGACCGAGTGCTTTACGACCCTTTTCGAGTTTCGCGCGCGCGGGAAATTCGAAATTCGAAATCGCCACACTTGTCATTCGAGCCGCGTACACGCGGACGCGCGCATGAAAAAAAATAACACCGTTATAAGCGCGCGATCTTGTTCCCATCCGAGTTCCTGTGCGCCGAGCTGGAAGAGAGTTATTACCCCGGGCGAGCGATTAGCATCGCGCGTGCGCCGCGATAACGCAGAGCTCATCGGACGACCGTCATGCAAATGACAATAACAGCGCCTCGCGGCTCTGGGAATTTACGCGGGATTTATAGTATGAATCCCCAGCTCGTGTATTGTGTCCCTCCCAGCTCCGAACCGCCCCCTCGCGTAATTAACGATCGTTGATGCGGCTAACCGTAAGGCAGCGTAACTGTTTTGGCGCCGGTGCTTACGAACGGGAGCGCACCGTTAAATATATTAGATTAAACGCCCCGCTCGCGCTGTAACCTAATGGCCTTACCGTTTTTTTCCTCTGCTAATATATAAAACGCGATGCTACCTTTCCGTTGCGTCGTTACACAATCGACTCGTTACGATTGTTTACGCATAATTAGCCTCCTGTAATCGAGGCATTAAGAAAATCTCGGGCCTACCTCATTCCCACTTGTCGGATTATCCCGAGACTGTTATTACTAGAAATTTGAAGATAACTATCTCTGTAAAAATGAATAAGTGAAATTTGACTAAAATAAGTGAATAGTCACTTATTCCACGTGAAAAATCTTCCACTTGCTGCAATAAGTGGAAGATATTTAACGTGAAATAAGTGACTATTCACTTATTCTAGTCAAATTTCACTTATTCATTTTTTATACATCGGACACAATTTACATTTAATTGTGCACGCGCGTCGTAAACGGTATACGTAACGTCACTTCTTATATTATATTTTTTGTGCACAAAGTACGATTTTACGCACAAATCAGCTTTAGGTAAAAATAGTGCGCCTTCCACCCTTTATATCGAAAAATGCGTTTCTATACACGAGCCAGAATCAAAATCTCTTTTTCACACTTGTATCGAAATGTTTCGAAGCGTGTGACTTTTTTTCTCCCGCAAGTCACGCGAACGCATCAGCCCGGCGGCGATAAAATGAGCGATAATAAAGTTCACCGATCGAAGGTAATCACGAGGAGCCTCTCCATCATTGGCCGGCTCGCGAGTTGCCCGAGGCAGCCGAGCTATCCCGAATTCGCGCCGTAAATTCCGCTTGTTAATCCCGAGCTGCCGCAATGGGCTGTAATGGACGAGCCTCGGGTATATCGCTACACCCGCGCCTCGTCGAAAGTCGCGGTTGCGAAAGAAAAATTCATCTGCCGATCGCGTGCGCCGCGGCGTCCCGCTGAAAGGTGCGCACCCACGCAGAGACGCGTGGATATATAAGTATGCCCCCGCGAAAATGCGCGAGCTGCCGGTCACGCATGCGTGAAACCAGGCCGAGGGCTCTCGCGGAAAACTTCGTGGGATCGAGCCGTCATGTTGCGCAGACGACGGATCTGCTGCACAGTCCGCCGGCGAATTCAGGATTATACTCGATAATCATGGGTTGTGAAAAGCTATATGGACGTGCCGTGTGGGCACCCACGTGTATTATATATGTACTCGCGGATTTCGAGGTCAGTCGTCCGAGGAGACGCTGTAATTTTCGGATGTACACAATGAGAGGGATCGAGCTATCGTTCGGAGAGACGAAAATGTTATTGGAAACACGACGGGGATGGCCTACTCGTGCTTTCTTTTGCTGGCGACGTGGAAAACTTTCCTTTTGCGGTTCTGCGATCGACAGAATTTTCTCGCAAAAATTACGGCGATGCTCCCCGCAAAAATTTTATAAAAACTAAATTTTTGTTTGAAACTTGGACAGAGCTATTCGTGTAAAAATTACAAAGCTTCGCCAAAGGTGCAATATTTAGGAAAGAGGTACGGTGACTTTTCCGAAAAAATTTCCAGTGCTTCTAAATTGACCCTCGATTACACAATTTTTACGTGATTTTTATGGTGAGCTTCACCGTAATTTTTACGAGAAAATTCTCTCAGTATACATGTGTGGTATGTTCGATTTTAGTTTACGTGGTTTTAGTGACAGAGTTGAGGATTTTTTTTTAAGACTAATTAACACTTAATTTAAAAAGGCTGTTGGTTTTAAATTTACACGTTTATTTTGGACGGTGGGATACGGGGCGTGATGAGAGAGAAAAAATTACAACTGCATATACACGTCCAAAGATAGATGATGGATTGGCTTTGGAAATAGAACGCATTCTGTCTTATTTTCTCTTTAGAAAAAAAATAAAAGTATTACGTGAATTGGTGTAATCAAAAGAGAACTATGAAATAACTTCCTCAGGATATTTTCATTTGTACACAAGTACACGCCGTTATTTATAATCACAACAAACAAGTAGTGGATAGAACACGCGATTTCAGGTCTGCTGTATGAAAGATAAAAGAAAAAAACACGATATTCCCGTATCGGGCAAGTACAAATTACGTAGTTGCGATCGCTATTTCAGAACAATGGGAGATAAATCATTACTTTGAAATGCAAAATTTACCTGACCTAATAAAAAAAAAAAGTATTTTTTTCATCAAACGAGGTACACAAGCTATCGCATTACATAAAATATCGCGAACATCTTATTATTTCAGCTAAGTCGAGCGCGAAAATTAAGTAGTACTCCGTTAATCGAAAAATTTAACGCGAAAATTTATCGATATTATCATTACTCAGGCGCGAATCAGAAAAAAGTCGTATCACGGCGAAGGCAGATTCTGACCCTGCATATGCTGTGGCGTATAATAATAATACAATAACGTGCATTTAACTTAGGCCGACAGCACTCGCATACCTTCGAGTCAAGCATTAGGCCTATTAGTTACCAATTTCCTCTTTTTAAATGGGCATTTTCCGCGGGTAAACATTGTAATTATCGGACAACGACGTGAATAACCGCGCGCATACACTCACTCTTTTACACGAGACTCAATAAGAGGGTCGAGGATCCTCTGAATCAAGCGCGAGCCGTGGCGCCTCCATTAAAACTACATTATTTCGACGTTAAAGGGATGATTGCCGCCGTTAATTGAGGGTTAATAGCGCGAGGAGGAGAAGCGGGGGCATCGGTCATCGAAATTAACGCGTCCGTGACGAGGTCTAATGGGTGTCTCTGAAAAACGCTAAACACTTGCGCGCCAATTTACATTATCGCGCGATCTCGCATTAAAGCCGAGGTCAATTAGTCCGGCGAGTCGATTGGCTGCAATAAAATCCTTAATTCTACGAGGAAAAAAAGTAACCCGGATTTTTGAACGATACTCCGCTTAAAATTCCGTGCGGACCGTGTCATTAGGTGCGCCCACTGGAAGCCCTGCCGGAATCGGTGCAACGGTTACGCTTTTCAAGGCCTCGGCAAAATTCTCGATCCATTTTCGCGACCGAGTAAATATACGAAGGGAAATCCAAGGTGCGCTCCGGCAACAGGTAAAACCGCCGGCTGCACTTGTCCTGTCCAGCTGGAAACGAGAGCCGATTGTTTGCATAATTCGTAAATCGCCGGTGCATCTTTGCGCAATGAAACCAGCGATACCGCGCCTCGTTAATGTACAATCGGGCGTCGGGACCACGGCGCCTGCGAGGATTTCGTCGGCTTTGGGTTTCCCGCCTACGTGGGGAGCCCCATGTGCGCAATTTGCCAGATTTTCTACATCTGCGGGATTTTCGGCACCTATCGGCACGTTCTGTTTACAGATGGATTCAAGATGGGGCCATTCGTGTAATGACTATGCCCTTACCGAGCTGTTACATCGACGCCTGGACGAATCTACTGTTATTTTTCAAAATAAGGTACCTGAGCCTAATATGCCTACCCTAAGCGGAAACGGCCATAATTTTTGAACGGAGAAGAATTTTTTAA
>JAWWEN010000017.1:52955-74278 GCA_035582955.1 Sycophila texana
TACATAAAATACGTTTAACTTAAAATACGGAAGTTATCACTTCTGTCGGGGGTCCCGAGACCCACACCTTTTTTTTTCTTAGCTGACGGGTGGATCGAAAGTTGATGCTAATTTTTGTTTACGGGACTAATCGATCTTTGACGCTGGGTGGTATGCAGATTTATCGTTTAAAATTGAGAATGTAAATTTGGTTAAAAAAAACATGCTACCGTTACGTGCGTTCTTTTTTGGAGATCTTTCACTTTTAAGTTGTTTGGAAACATTTCTTCTTTTATTAAATGAAAGTAATTTTGAAAAAGAATGAGAGTAGCAAAAATTAGCTTTTTTTTCAAATAACATTAGCAATACGTCAATCTTAATTTTTCCGTGACACCAAGCAGTGATAAATTATGATGTATTAATAGAAATTGATCCAAAGTAGTTTTACATTTAATATCTTGCATTACTACGCAAATAAATAAAATGTTCTATTTATCTACATTTCCGTTTACTACATTTTTATAAGAAACATTGTATACTATACAGACAAACTTTCGAAATTCTAGTTGTAGGTATTAAAAAAAAAATAGTTGCAAACGTACATATAGCTACATTTGACATTAAATCCAATCGTCATACATATGCCTTTCACAGTGAATCGTTTTACTTTTCTTTCAATTATTTTAATCTCTCTTAGTTTTATCATATTCATTTGTCATTATTACCACATTTTGTTGTCCATTTTCAGCTAAGTTTTTTCACAATGAATTATTAATTATGTACAAAATTGATAATAAACTTGGTTCACTTTAAACAAATTATTAAGTCTTTTTAACATTTATAAAACCAGCTGTATTAGAAAAGTATTTTGCATTGGCTTCATTAACTTTCTTTTCAGCTGCTTGTGGATTAACAATTTCCAAACCCTAGAAATAAAAAAATAATGTTTATTATTTATTATATTGTATTCACTTTCTTACCAATAATCATAGTGATAATAATTTCTTCGTCAACTACCTGAAGAGGCGTAAATGCAATACTGGAAGCTGTACCAGAAACTTGCTTTTTCACAGTCGTACTTCCACCCCAAAGCTGTTGTTTCTGTAAATTCTTTTGTAAAGTCTTCGATATCCGAACTTTCGTTTTTTCGTCAATTTGCGGCAATCTAATTCTTCCTGTGCCTGCTTTCCCAATAGTACCTCGAGAATATCCAAGATCTTCTTGATAAGCGTCACTTTCAATCTGTATAATTTAAATGGTGATTAATAAATCAGTTAGTTATCTTTTGAAGAAATAAAAAATAATTTCAAAATATTTACATCTGCAAAATTCATTCTGTTAGCTTGTTTTCTGAATTCTGTAATAGCATAACGTTCTTTCATTTTTCTCACTCTTTTACCACCACGCTTCTTCCTGCCTGGATCAATTGGTTTTGGTAATGGTTTTATAAACTTGACAGGTGGAGGTTCTAATAATTTATCTAATTTCTTTTCTATTTCCTCCCGTAACTGTTGACCGATATGACCATCATTACTTTCATGGCAAGCATCCACTCGAGCAGCTAGAGTACTTTTGGCAGCTACCAACCTTGCTGCTTTCCTTCTTAAATCCTAGATAAAATACGAAAATTTTATTATATATGTTTTACATTGTAAATTAATTTTGATATAAAATTTTAATGATTCATATTTCTTACTTGCGGTGTATCCTGTACTATTTTTGAGTAGTAGATAAATCCTGTGTGAGGTAATGCAGTTACCTGAGAGAAGCCAGATAATGTTACTTTTCTTGTACCTAATAGTAAAATATTACAAGCTGGCATTTTCGACAACTTAGTTAAACCACCAGCAACACCTATAAAAATTGAAAAAGTGCTATTAATAGAACTACCTATCATGAGATAATTAAATATAAAGACATACCCATTATTTTGGCTGCTGTAGAGGCACCAACGATTGCTGAAAGATTTGGTGCAATAAATGCCATCCTACTTTCTACATATTCAAATATTCTTTGTTTCAAATTATTGAGTTCAATAGCCATATCACAAGCTTCATCAATAGCTTCTTTCTCTGCTTGCGTTAACAGCTGCCTAAAATTATTGAAATTTAAATAGTAAAATTTAAAATTTTAAGATCGTCTTTTAAACTTTATTCTTACCCTTGGGTTGTTGAAGCAGTCACAGAAACAACCATAATTGTGGCTTGCGTAAGAAATTGTTGTAATATCTCATTATTTTTTGCTCTATCTAAATCATTTCCTAATTCTTTAACAGTCATCAAATACTCTAAATGTTCAACAACAAGAGACTCAAGTTCCGGAAACCTTTTTGAGTATTTACTGGTAGTAAATCGATGAATTGTGGCTAAAATGAATGAAACATGAACAATGCACAAAAATTCATGAATTTCGCAAGATTAGTTAATCATTATAATTTATTGAAAAGATACCTATTTCAGTGTCTATTTCCACAGCCAAATTATTTGCTTCCACAATCAGCTGGTACTCTGGATCAGATTCCACGGGACCTATAATATCTGAGGATTTTCTGAGTACTTTGCTATACTTATCAATTTCTGATGTAACCCTTTTAACAATTGGAGAATCTCGTAACTTTGCAAGTTCTCTAACTGAATCAACTTTTATATCTGCAAGTTAAATTATTAAAGAACTAATTCATTCTTAAAATACATTTAAATTAGTAAACAAAAATTAACCTTTCTCTGTAATTGTAGAAGTTAATGACGTAGGAATAAGTTGCTCCGGCACCACTTCTTCTGGTAGATGTGTCGGATCAGGATCATCATCCTCAAGATCCGCCAAAAGTTTATCCGCCAAAGACATTATGAATTTTTATTTGTTTATTTATTGACACTGCAACAGTACATACCTACAACCTCACTATATTATTCTGCAGATTGAAATTTTCAAAACATCAAACCTCTGGCTATGTCGAAGAGAAGATAATAATTTACGTCCAGAATTGTGCACATTTATAAGAAACTGGAACGCTGAAACAGGAACATGCAGATCAAATTCGAGGTGAACGCGGGAAGTTCAAATATTTTGAATTTTTTCAGCTAATTAAATTCTTTATTTGATTAATATTTTTAATAATATAGATAATCGATACATTTTATAAGAGTAATTTATTAAATTCTTAAATTATAAATATAATATTTTCACTATAAGTGTTTACGAAAAATGACCTAACGTTAATATCATTCAATATATAATAAAAGATAACATTGTTCAAAATCTTCTTAATAATTTAATAAACTAAAAAAGTTAAAGATGAGAAGTTTATAATCTTCTATAACGATTGGTATAAGTAGGAGCATACCCACGCAGCAGACACTGGCCTCCGATTCGAAGACGTGAACCACATTATCCTCGAACAGTAATAAAGAAATGTAATCTGCAGATTTGTTATTGCCTGGGACGTCATCTCAAATATTCTGCCCTGTGACCTATTGTAAAAAATTCAGTAATATCAGTATATTAATTTTATCTTTTTTTGCAATATATTTAAACGAAATTAGTTAAAATATATAATAGATCAAAATTGTTTTTTTTTTTTTTTTTTGTATGTTATTTATCAGTCTCAATAAAATAAATCTTTTTTTTTAAATACATCAATTGAAATCCAGTTGCAAATACAAGCCTCATTTAACGTTACGCTTTTAGAATTTAGAATTTTAATTGCTCACGCAAAATATAGTTTAAAATTATGCACGATTCTATACGGTACAGTGTTCTCATTAACCCCGATTTCGACTGCATAAGATTTTCATTTTGAAGCAAACTATGAGAATGAAAAAAAAACACTCAATTAATTCTGAAAATATTTTATACATATATACAAATGCATCACCTTTTACTTTCGATCTTTACCAAATGAATCTACTATCTATTATCGGAAACAGATAAGAGCGAATAAAGTGAAAATTTTCGATTACTAAACGATAAACTGAAAAAAAATCATATTATTTTTTCAACGTCAAACAAACCAACGATAACAATTAAATGTACAAAAGATAAGTATGCATTGGACAAGAAAAATTTCAGAGATTACCGCGATACTATATATGTTAAAACGCTTAGCGGTCATCGCGCGCATAATAAGAAAGAATGCCTCAATCTTATTTTAATTGGTAAGTTATTTTACAGGTATATGCACAATGAATTGCACCTCGAAACAATAAGAGGATTTCGATCATCTCGTTATTATTCAAGAATCGTCCCCCTTCGCTCGCAGCATATATATAAAGTCGCCGCGTAAAGTATGCCGCGCTCATCGCGCAACAATTTTTTAAAAGACGCCTGCCTCACTGCTGTCGCAAGAAACGCGTAAAATGCAACGAGCAAACACGATATACGGTCGGCGCGAGAGTGAGAGCAGGCTCCGATAATCGATAATCGCACCCGTGCACCCGCAGTCTCAAAGAAAACAAATGAGTAACAATCTGAGCCCCGGATCGGTCCCTTATCTCGAAGAAATGTCGCAGCTCGGCGCGCTCGGCGCATTGCTCTCGGCTCGACTCATCACGAATAGGATTTCGCTTGGACTCCCACATACCGTCGCTTTTAACGGAGAAAAGCAATTTTCCAAAAAAGATCCATTTTAATTTGCCATTTTTCGAACACTAGAAAAAAAATACTAGACTACTACTACTAATAGACTACTTTACTACTAGACTAAAATAAATTCTTCGAAAGCCTGATAAACTTATAATAGGATACCGTACAAACGCTACCACGAGTCTATATCAGGAGGTTCTGGAAAACTATTTACTCTAGTGATTTAAAAACGGCAGGTTAAAATATGCCTTTTGTAGAATGTATAACATTTTTTGTGAGAGGCGACGCTACGTCCTCCCTCCGCGTCGATAGAGCAATGAAATCAGATCGCAGGAGCGCGGTGCCCAACAGAGCCCAAAGCCGTAAAGAAAGTAGAAGAATAAAAAATATGAGACATTCGCTTTAGTCATCGGTCAGCGTGGAAAATCCAGCGCTTGACGATCGTCAACTCCGCGCGCCGATCGCCCCCGCCGCTTCCGGCGCACGGCCGAGCGAATGAACCGCGGCACCGCTTTCCCAGCGCGCGACGACGAACGCCCACTCGCCGAGGCGTTTACTTACTCTTGCTTCGAAAATCGCCGCGCGACGAGAGGAGGGAAAATAGATAGAAATTTTTATCACGATTAAGGACTCGAGGTCCTTTGAAATGCGGAAAAGGGTATAGTGTCAAAAGTATTTTCTACAAGATTGCTTTAAAATGATGCATTTTTAAAGAATGTCATCGTTTTATTAATGTATCTTTATATATACAATTATTATTTATAACGCTATATATATATATAACAATATAAAAATGGAATTCTTTAAAAATGCATAGTTCCGAATGAAACAAAAAAAGTATATATTTATCGTAGAAAATTGAACATATTTAACATATTTAACACGGTAGCTCACTATATGTCATCTAAGATCGCTTTGCCCCACTTTCCCCAACATAAAAAAGTACAGGAAAAAAGCGTATATTGTGAATGCCACGGTCCTAATTACTAAAACTATAAAACTATAAAAATGTAAAAATGAAATTTATAATTAATCTCAAGCATAACTTAAAAACTAAACTTAAATTAACGAGTAGACAAGAAATAAGTGTTCCAACAAAGATGGGCGAGAGAGAAAGACTCGAGTGCGTCTGGTTAATAGAGACGGAGCCGAGAGTTTGCTCATAATCACCCACACGCCCAGAGAAAACACAAACCTCGAGTCCGCGGGGCCCGTCGCCACTCTCGCTTCCTCTCCGCGTCGCCCGCGCGCCTCCCGCGGATTTACATTTAATACACCGTACCCACGTATATATAGCCACCCACCGCCCCGCGCTCCGCGTCCGAGCGACCCCGAGATTGGCGAGCTCGTAGCACTTAGCGAAGTGCTAAGAAGCGAGGAATTAAGAGGGGGTCTGCAATAATTGAAAGAGCAAAGAGCGCGGAGGAGCCTAGAGAAGAAAGCGCCGGGTGAGAAAAGCACAATGGCCTCGCGCGACCGCGTCACATCCTGATTTTCGACGATAATAGCCGTCGGGGGGGAAGGGGGTCAGAAAGCCGTGGGCGGCGCGGCCGCGAGTTTTCGGCCCTCGTCATATTTCTCCCAGAGGCGCATCGCGCGCACCGGCGCGGATATTTGGAGAACGCGGCCGGCGAGCGCGTGGGCAAGTGCATATGCGCGCTTTCCCCCTCCCCCACCGCAGTCGGCCGAATTACGAATATACTTACGCACCGGAATACCGAGGACGTAGGAAGTGGCGAGTAGCGATCGGCCTCGGTCCGTCTCTCTCCCTCTCCCGGCCGGCCACTCGCTCCTGGAAAACGTAGGTATAGGAGCGCGAAAGGAGAGGAGAAAGCGCACCTATAGATTCCCGCACTGTGCGTCTGATCGTGTTGTATATACCTACCTACTCCCGCGAGAGAGGCACTCGGACGCCTGGACGGCAGGTGTGCGCCGCGCGACTTCACCGGGGAGCAGCGCATCCGCGAGTGTACATATATATACACCCCTTTTATTTTGCATCGCTCCTCAAGCTACTTCAATCTGCGAGATCAGAAGAGAAAAATTGAGAGGGAAACCAAAAAAGAACAGAAGACCTATAGTACTGTACATATAGGTATAACATACAGTGGTGCCTGCGGTGCAGCTGCATCGGCCGACGATGAGCGGACCGCCAGGCGGAGGCGGAGCAGGAGCGGCCCCCAGCCGCGGCGCCGTCGCCCGAAGCAGTAGCAAGCAGTAGCTCGACGTGCCCGCGGGTCGCGTGGCCGCCGTGTGTGCACCACTGAGCGACGGTCTCGGGGGGAGAGTAGAGGCGGCCACGGGCCGACCCCCCCCCGGGGGGAAGGAGAACGGTGTGCAGCGTGTTTGTATTTTTCCTCCGTCTCTCTCGCTCGCCGCCGTCGGCACGAGCGACCGTGTCGGTGCGAGCCGTCGCCGCTTCCCTCCGCTGTGTGCGTGCGCGAATTCCTGTGTTTCGCGCGACGAGCGCCGCTCGCGCCACACGTACGTGTGTACACGGGAGAACTACGATCGAGAGAGAGAGAGAGAAAGAGACTCTGAGAGAGAGGGACGACCATCGAGGAGAGTATACGGCAGTGGAGCTGCAGCCCCGGAGCGACGGGACTACGGGCAGCTACAGGCGAGAGAGAGGCATTATAGCACACGTAGAGGTCTTTCCGCGTCCGTCTGTCGCTGCTCGGTCGCGCGCGCGCGCGTCAACGAGGGCCGCCCGCGGCCGATTCCCGAACAGGCCAGTGTCCCCACTGCACGCTGGAGGCGAGGAGGAGGCGCGCGCGGCTCCCCCGCAGCAGAAAGTAGGAAGGTGCGCGCGGCCGCTCGTGAGAGATTATATACCTACACGTAAGCGCCAGCCGCTGCCCGAGAGTCAGGGCGAGCCGAGGAGCAGGAGAGAAAAGAAATAATAAAATGCTCGCTCGCTGAGAGGAGAGAAGAATTGAAGCGTGCGCGGACCGAGGGAGGAGTGTGCGTGCTTTGTCAGCGGGACCGAATCACACACCGAGCCGAGGAGAGGAGAGATAGAGAGAAGAGAGAGAAAGAGAGAGGAGAGTGCCGCCGCCGTCTTTCGCGGCTTTCTCGCGTCTACGTGCCCGTATAGTCGAGTTATCGTCGATTATCGGGCCGCTGCCGCCGCCGCCACCGTCGCGAGCCCCGTGCAGTGCTGTGCCGTGCGTGTGTGCGTGTGCGTGTGTGTGTGTGCGCGTGTGCTCCGCCCTCGTAAACTTTCTCGCCTTTGTGCCTTCGCGCCCGTCGCCGATCCCGACGTCGTCGTCGTCGTCGGCGCCCCCCCCGGCCGCCGAGCGACGACCACCTCCTCTCGGCCGGCGGCGCCGCGCGCGCCTGGCCCCTGCAGCTGCCGTCGACGACCCGGCCGACTCCTCGGCTCTCCGGGTCAGGCGAGACTGCCCGCGAGGGAGACCGCGGAGGGACGACCTCGGCCGCGTCCGGAGTGAAAGGGCAGCAGCGGCAAGATGGCGGGTCCCCTAACGTGGTCGTGCACTTGGTGCCTGAGGTTCAAGTTCAGCCCCGAGGAAATCGAGCAGAGGTACAAGAGCCAGGAGATAGACAGGATGCTGGAGAAGGACAGACAGGCCTTCCGCAGGCAGGTCAAGTTGCTGCTACTGGGTGCTGGTGAAAGCGGCAAGTCCACCTTCCTCAAGCAGATGAGGATCATACACGGCATCAAATTTGAGGTAAATAATCTACTCCGGTGAGCATTGCGCTTGTGACCCATGCAATTATCTTCAAGTTTATTTGCCTATTTGACCAACTTAATCCAATAGTAAACTGTATTTTATTGTCGTATAATTGTGTCTCGTGCCAGTGATGTTACTTTCTAAAAGGAAGTCAATTTTTTTTAATCAATTTATATTTCAAATTTTTTAATTTCAAAAGTCTTTAAAAAGCCTTAGCTCATGTATCACTAGTCATTGTATTAGAATAATGAGGTCAACATCTTACATTGATCACAAATGCGTTATAAAAAATATTTGTTAATCTAGATATAAACTAAATCATAAAATTTAGAAGTCACTGGGTTATTTCACATGCTAATAAATTACATTAAATCTATTGTGGAACGATTAGTACATTCAAGTATGTCTTTTGAATTCTATACAATAGTAATTTAAATCTTAATTTTCTTGTTAAGGCTGCTATCTGTTATAGCTCCCAGAGTACAGATTGCTGTCATCTAAGTCTGATAACTAAAACTTAGTATAAAAAAATTAAACAAAAAGTAACATAGCAGATTAAACTTTTGCAGACATCAGTGATATTTATCAATCCTTATCGACTTTTTTTTGCAATTTCCTAGATTAGAGTTAAGCTTTAATCAAATATTTTTTATTATATTGCATTCAAATATTTTATTACATGAATAAACAAAAAAATAAAAAATAAAAATATTTTCAGCCTGAATTAATAAAGGAGTATCAACATGTTATTTATCAAAACATTATAAAAGGAATGAAAGTTTTGGTGGATGCCCGTGATAAATTAAATATCCCATGGGAACAACCAAAAAATTATGACATTGGCTACCAGTTGCTGAAATTTGAAAACACCATGATTTTGGATGCTCGACTCTTCCTTCACTATGTACCCGCATTACAAAGTTTATGGAAAGATGCTTCAATTAAAAGAGCCTTTGATAGACGAAGAGAATTTCAATTGGTAAGTTTTACTTATGTTATTTTTTTAGTTTGTGTACTTATACTGACACTGTAAACATTTCTTTCTATTCAATGAAATAAATATTTTACTAATTCATAAACACATGTCATTTCACTGTTTATAAGATATACCATATTGATTCATACTCATTTGATTTTGTTTGATTTCAGAGTGACTCAGTGCAATATTTTCTAGATAACCTTGATAGGATCGCTCGATTGGTAAGAAATTATAAATTCATGTCATAACTGTTACTTCTAAGATTGAAAGTCATGAAAGTCAATTATGAATTTATTCTTTTAGGATTATGTTCCAACTCACCAGGATATTTTGCATTGTCGAAAAGCCACAAAAGGAATATCTGAGTTTGTCATTCAAATTAACAACATCCCCTTCTTATTTGTTGATGTAGGTGGGCAAAGATCACAGAGGCAAAAATGGTACCAATGTTTTGACTGCGTAACTTCTATACTTTTTCTTGTATCCTCTTCAGAATTTGATCAAGTATTATTAGAAGATAGGTGAGAACATTTTCTTAATTCTAACTAATATTTTAAGTAAATATTTAAACGATGTTTTCAATTATTAAGAAAATTAACTGAAAGCTAACTTTTATTTTTTAGGCGAACTAATAGATTGGAAGAATCACGAAACATATTTGATACTATTATTAATAATATGATATTTTATGGAGTATCAGTTATACTCTTTTTGAACAAAACCGATCTACTTGATAAAAAAGTTAGATCTCAAGACACAAATGTTCGCTTATACTTCCCACAATTCACGGGCGACTCACATTCCATGAAAGATGTTCAAAATTTTATACTAGACCTGTTTGTATCAGTGAAAAGGGACCCAAAAAAGCCATTGTTTCATCATTTCACCACTGCTGTCGACACCGAAAATATCAAAGTCGTATTCAATGCGGTCAAAGACACGATTTTACATCGTAATCTGGAATCGCTCATGCTACAGTAAGAATATGAAACATAAAATAACGAAGATTACATTTTACGGTGGTTGCAGTCAAGGTATGCAGCTGATTTTTTAAAAAATATACTGGGCTAAGAGACAACATCGTTTTTATATGAATATTGCAATATGAACTAGCAGCTACTATTTGAAAGACAATATATTTATATTTATGGAATTTAGAGAGTTAAAGAGAGCTTAACTTTAACATCATTATGATAAACGTTACATTTGCATAATGATGATTAAAGCTGCATGGTGAAAATTGCCTAGTAGGAACCAATTTTGAGTTTATAGATTTTGTAAGACAAATCTTCCATCCCTTTTTTGATGAATATATTGAATGAATGTGAATTATTAATTATTATACAATAATGTGTGTAAATAGTAAAAACTGTAATCTATTCGTTGTCAATAATCTATAGTAAATTTATATATTTACATTAGTAAGAAATAATTTGAAAGCAGTTTTGATATTCCAAATTCTTAAATATTGTACAGATATTCCATGACTCTGAGTAACATACAATATGCAACAAAAATCTACTGGTCAGTTAACCAGATTATGAACAAATGGAATAATTTATTTCTTGTGTAAAGTAAATAATGTTTATTAGAAAAAACCGTTGTAACGCTAGGTAACAAAGAAACCAAATACTAGATCCATGCCATAAAAACCAAATGAAACAAACCAGTTTGTGTTCAAATTATCACAAAAAAATGGTCACAAAATTTCAGATTCTAAAATTAAAAAACGCAAATCAATGCAAACAAATGATTTAGGTATAACCAGTAAATCTTTTTGCTCTGAGAATGTAAAATTGTGTAACTATTGACAAGCAATAATTTTTTTATAATGTCGCATATTTTGACTCAAATTTTTATATTGTATTTATACTCAATTTTTATATTGATATTTAAATTTTTTCTAAACGGAAGTTGCAAATTGGTATTTTATAAAAGCTAGAGCTCAGTTTTAAATTGTGATAGTAGCTCTGAGGCTTCCAATAGTAAACATAGGTAAATGTGCCATGGATTTTGGGATTCGTGAATCTCTAATTGAGATAAATTGCACTGTATTTACTGTATAAAAAAATTGACTCAAAAAATCACAATTGCAATCTTTACATTCAAACTTGATTACGGCAGTCATAAACCTAATTGGTTCATTCTACTTCATTGAACTTTGCAATCAGTATTATCGTTACGTCCCTTATTGGACAAAGACTTGGTTTCTAGAACGAAATATTCCAAATTTACAAGTTAGGCAGCAAATTGTTAAAAATTTTTTTCTTTTCTGCTATAATGCATTCAATTATTTTAAACGAATGTCGATTATGAAAATATTCTTCGTCACTTTGGAGTAATTTAAAACGCATGTAAATTGAATTTTTAGTAGAAATCACAATGAATTTCTACTGTCTATTTCGTCAGAATTGTTATTATTTTTTTCTATTTGTAAGTAATATAAACTTTTGGCAGCGATAAAATGAATCGAACTGGATTTGCGCTTTCATTAATCGATAACTTAAGATTTTATGTAGCAACACTGAAGCAACCAAAGAACCCTCTGTAGAATTAATATTATTGCAAGATTTTGATCACTTGTCAATTCGAGTTGTTATTATTGCTGTTAAGCACTAATGCTATTCCTAATTGATACTAAAAATAATTGCGGAGATATTCAGTATACACGAGGTTACATAAAATCTTAGCTCGATTTCTATTAAAAAGTGTAATTTTTTTTACTATAAATCGCGATGCGGTAAATATTGACATTTTGTTTGTCAATTTCACTGGTAATATACAATGGGAAAATCTTGTTTTATTATTTTTGTACATATATACATATAAATCGTTGAAAGTAATTTAATGGTGTGGAGCTTTATAGGAATTTAACCTTTTTGCATGCTTTACATTGAGCATAAAAAAGAAAAAATTTAATTTTTATAATTGGTCTATTTAAATATTTGTAGAAGAAGAGGCATCAGTGATTCAATTGTTAAATTTCATTCTTTGAACATTTAATTCGTTCTACAATTTTACTGGTGCTACTGTATAAAGATGTTCTATTTATTATCATTTTTCCTTAATTTATTTATAAAATCTTTTGACTCAATACTTTAATCGATTCTATAAATAAAGATAGTAAGAATGATAAATATATTTATTTTTATAAATAAACAACAGTTACTCGATTTGCAATGTGTGCTACAGTTTCAATAAACTTCATTGTTGTCTCTTCTTAATTTTAACATGTACATTCCTGATAAGCCGAATTGGCTTGTGTTTACTAGTAGCCTTATTTTTTATGCATTTTCTGAAAAAATGTTTCGTTTCGAATTTCTACTTTGCAATCACGTTTATCGTGTAAGTTTTATCTTTACTTTTTTTTTTAATTTCGTGTGCAAACGTTTTGAAGGCAAACATGCTTTATAATTTATTTTAAACGTGTGAGCGATTATATCGAATGTATCTGAGAATCTGAAATGTTTCAGCGCAACATTAATTTAGCACACTGTACACACTTTTTTCGTAGCCCATTTTTTAAATGTATTACTCGGCTTTATTGAAGCATATACTGTGTATCCGTCAATAACATCTTTAAGTAATCATTGTAATTTTTATACATAACATTTTTAGAGCAGAACATTTATACTCTTATATTCACGATATCCGTCGACTGATAACGAATAAACACGACTGCGAATATTTCTGTGTTGTGTATCTTTGTAAATTAGCCAGCGAATACTGCATAAGTTAATAAGTATCTATTAAGTTTATCGCTTGTAAATATTAAAAATTAGTATGGGTTTTCTTGCAAAGACTTTATCATCATGGCTCTAGCATTAGACTTTCTTGCAGTGCGATGCATTTTTTTAAAGATTATATATTTCAAGACTTTGTTATGCGAAATAAGACTTTTTAAATAAGGCTACTTCTTTTGATGTAAGTACGAGGCGAGCCAACATTATTTTGTAAAGTTCACTGCGATTTGTTATGGAAAAAATATACATCTGCTAAACACTGAGATTTTTTGAAAAAAGCGAAAATGTTTTTAATACTTCTTAAATAATATTTGTACTCACGTAACCGCAACATACATCATTCATATACGGAAGAGGAATAAAATTATTACATAAATGAAGTTATATATATGAACAAACGAAGATGAAATTGAAAGAACATTGAAGTGGTGATGGTATTTAATGAAATTTCGAGATTTAAAATTTTTTTTTTCTTTATATAACATCAACTATTGGACAAGTATTTTTTCCCTTAAATACTTCAAGAAATAAAATTTTCTAGCAGTAGAAAAAATAAAGGAACAGTTACAACTGTTTTATTAAGGTTGTACCATCTATTGGCGATAGTTATCTGTATACGAGATTCTATTTTGTTATGTTAATTACATTTTATTGTATATGATCTGAAGTATGTAGATATATCGTGCCTTTTTGTATATTGTATATTTGTAAATAAAATATTTTACATGATTTATTATAATAATGTAGCATATTTACGAAAATAATAAATAAAACTCTAAATAACTACGTTTTTCTTTTATTACTTCCTCAAAAAGAAAGTGTTCCAATGAAAAAGAAGGTCTTTATTTAGTGGATTTGTTTTATTGAATATTGTTTTTTTTAAGTTTTGACTAATATTACAAAATACTTTAAGGATCGAACGCCATGTCAAAGTACAGACTTTTCGATACTTATACAAATTTTAATTTAAGGTGCAATAAATAAAAGCACAGTTAATTAATTGTTGAATATATCGTATTTATTTGTTTTATGCAGTCGATGCAATTTAATTTCATTTTTTACAAATAAAAAAGACGAGCGTATCCAAGACTTCTTGTATAACTTATATTGATATAAAATGCACATTATTTACAAAATTCGCAAAGTATACGAAAGACTTTCATTTTATCTGATTTAAACGTACAACAGCGTAATGCTTATCACAAACTTGCTCTGTGATACAAAAGTAGTATATATATATAACGTGAAGCGTACATACATACAAGTTCCGTCTAAACATCACATTGACAAATTAATCGTATAATCGGCGAATATAAAGTATTTTTAATAATTACATTGTTTTACGCTCGTTACTTTTTAATTTACAGTGGTATTTACAAGCTTGTATTATTATATCAGTTTTAAGTATAAAAGTACATAAAAGATTTTTATTCTTTCTTCCCTGCAAAAAATTTCTGCACATGATTTTCAAAGGCAGTCGTATATTATCGTTTCTTTGTATTCAATTACTTTCCTACGATGTACATGAATAGCAAAAATGTCTATAAATTGTTACTCTGTAAATGTTTGCATAAAACTTGTGCCGTTTTATGTAAATTTGACAAAAAATATCTATGCGTGTCGATACATTTTCTTAGAATCAGTTACATTATTTAAAATTCTGTAATTAGATAAATCTTTAGAAATGTCTGGACGGTTGACATTGCAAAGATTGAAGAGAAAATCCTTACACCACTCGGTAAAGTTTGATTAAATTTTCTAAAAGATAGGTATTGCCATTACAATGTTTTTTTTTTTAAGTTACTTTTTGATGTATTACATTTTACAACCTGAGATCCTCACGAGGAATGTATTGTTAAATGGCAAAATTTATTGTTACATTAAAGCTGATGTATAAAAGTTTACATGATTTAAACTATAAATAGTTTTTAAATGTATCAAAGCCTTTCAAGTATATTAAAAATGTACAAAATAGCAGACTATTTTGGAATCTATCTCTAGGTTATTTAGACATGATTTATTATACGCCTTTAATTCACGGACATTTCTTTTATTGTGATGTGCTTTTTCGCAGGCATAAAAGATATAAAAATAATCGGAATGTTTTTTAGTCCATTAACTGGGTATCTCCGAATTCGCACTAGAATGCTTGTACGTAATTCGAAATTACAACATGATTAAAAATATTTTCAAGTTTTGGTTAAAGTATAAAAACTTTTTCAATAGTTTTTTTATTACAAAACATACGAATGCGATCTAAATTTGTGTAAGAAATTTATCCGCTCAAAGCTACCCAGTAAAGGGACTACATATATTAAACAATATCTAATTTTTATAAGAATAAAGAGAGCTAGAAGATATAAGAAAATAATATCAATAGGAAATAAACCTTCACTTTTGTCTATTCATAAATTTTTAAAAGATTTCTTAACAACCAACAGGAAATAAATGTAATAAGTATAATGCTTAATTTCGTATTAAAGCAATCGATATAAAAAATATAATAAAATCTTAGGATAATGCACACGTCTATCAAAATCATTTTGCACGTATAAACTATCGCTCCTTCCACAATTACATAACTAATCTCCTTTTTTTTTTTTAAATCGAGACATTATTTTTGTAACATAAAACCGGTGTCTTGATCGAAGCACGTGCACTTGTCAATTAGCACATCCCGTCTTTCTCGAGAACGCGAATTAACAAATCCCTGGACTACCTGTACATCCCTTAGCACCAACGCGAAGACTTGTGCATTCTCAATAGAAAAAGTCAACAAATATCCAGAAATCTCTCATCAGAATCGAGTTTTCGCTTTTAAATAAAAAAAGTATAATCTGGTACGTTCCACTCGTGGCGTTTGATATGATCGCATTAAACTTCGTATGTACACTTTGTACACTAGTCACGCAATTGTCATGAAATCTTTGCTCCGCTTTATCATCTCGTTTATTCCCGTAAAAAGAAGTCGGAGAGCAACGATGATGAATTAAAGTTCGAGCTCTTCGGCGGTGCGCGAGAGTCTGTGGTTGTCGATGCGCCGCCTTTGACTTCGCCTCACGGCGTCTGCTCTGCGATAAGGCTCCGACCTCAGACCCAGCAGAATATCCTCCAGGGCTCCGTTGTAAACTTCATCCTGCTGCAGCAGCTTCTTCTCTTGAACCAGCTTCGTCTTGTTCTTCAGTTCGTTAATCACGGCGTCCTGGGGAAAGAAATGTACGATTCAACGATTATTACGGGTTTGGCTTACCATTGTCACCAAGCGATCGTCGGAGATTCGCACGATTTTACTAGAAAAATAATTTACAAATCGTTCGAATTTGGGACAGTCGATTGTGCAAGGGTGTAAGAGTTTCCTACGAGTAACAGCACACAATTTTAACTTTTACTAATTTTTTTTCCTTTTGGTTTGCATAAATGTCAGGAAGAGTAGCCATGAAATTTTCTCAAGCAACATCAATGCGCATAAATACATGCTTGTTGCACATACTCTAATAAATCATTCCATGCTCCAAACGAGTGGAATGAAAAAAACATTCTGTGTGTGCTTGTGAGTTCGATCGGTCTTTAATACTTTTTTTTCTTATAAACAAAATTAGTGATTCATCGTAAAAATTACAAATGACGCAACGGTGCAAATTTGTGCCGTGAAATAATAAATGCGGAAGTACCAACTAAGATCTCAAATCGAAGAAATACTCTTTTTTCTTATAGCAGGATATTAGTGAGGAAGAACTTACATGTTGTGATTTTGTTTATACATTGTTACGTTTTGAGCTCCAGTTCATTTAGATGTCGATGTAACAATGACTTGTTCGAATTACAGCAAAATTTCGGTGACTTTAAATCCAAATAAATATGTAACAAAAAATATAGATGCTTAATTGTCAACTCTTTAACAACACTAAGATATACTTTACGCTAGATGATCGAGAGATTAATCATCCTTTTTATTTGACACACTCATTTTTAATTCCCGAATATAAAGTCATGCTGCTTCACAACGTGCAAAGATTTGAAAAAATCCCGTAATGAATTTTTTGTCATGTTTACACAATTTAGTATACACTTTTAGATTGAATTTTTGTTTTTGTCCGACATTTTAAATCACAACTATGAAAAGATTTTTTTTTTAGTTTAATTATTGAACAAGTGCTAACCCAGTTTTCGTGCTTAGAGTAAAATGAATTTTGAATAGTTTCGGTGATTTTGAGTAAGTGTAATTCAGTAGTTTGAGTTATAAAAAATTTTATAGAAAACCAAACCCATGCAACGATGTAGTATTCGAATAATAGTAATAGTAAGATTAGTAGAACCCAAAAGCAAACAAATTTTAAAAATGAAGTATAATTAATTGAATATAGCAATGTTACGTGACACCACGTACACAAGCGCGTTATAATGCGATGATGCCACGCAAATATTAAGTCGATATATTTAAAAAAGAGAAATACAAAATAATTAAAGAAACCAGTGCAAACGAAGACTTTATTAAATTTAGTAAAGGTAGGTTAATCAATTATTATTTTTAGTGCAAAATATTACTGTACAAAAAAAATCGTATAGATAAAGAACTTAGAATTCTAAACAAGCATTGATGTTGGTAGAGAAATGTTTTGTCCGTAAACAAAACCTTTATTATGCTTAAGTAAAAAATGCTTTAAGATCGATAAAAAAATTAGCAATAATTTATATTATGATGTAAATAATAAAATAAAAATTATTCAAAGCAAAGCATGCAAGGTGAAAAATGTTGACTTATATTCAACAGTGAAAGCGTAGTTATAAAATACCTGTTGTTTTTTCTGATTCAATTTGTTTCTCTTAATAACCTCTTCCGATGTATTTAAAGCTTCCGCAGCCGCTAATTCCAATCTTCGACGTTGTTCGTTTTCTTGATCAGCAGCCTATAAATAAGAGCCAATATTATCGAAGGATTCTCAAACTAAAGAGCTACGAAATATTTATGAATCTGGCAAAGTTTACCTTAAACGCTCTTGCGAATCGGACAAGAAGCGAGAAGAAAGTATTGGCATCCGCTTGCCGGGGACTTTCGCCGAAGAATTCGACGCACTCCCGGAAAGCGTCCCCTGCGGCGCGGGCATCGGACTTTAATCTGCGCAACTTTTCTTCAGAGTTATTAAGGAAATCGCGAAGCACCGTGTTATGTTTTTCTTTTCCACGCAATTCGAATTCTTTCCGTACAAGATCCATGCCTTTCTCCAGCTCGTGCACGTCGGTAGTAATATTTTCAAGCGATACTAAAGTAATAAAAACAAAGTCAATTAATAGATCAAAAAGCCTTGGCAAATTGAGTTTTAAAACGCTTTCTATTACCTGTTGCAGCCTTATCGATGTACATTAATTCAGACTCAAAGTTAATGTGCTCGGGGAATTTCTGTCTTATCGTCGCCACGATATAGTGCAAAAGGCACATACGTTTATCAGTTGATTTTGTATCTAGAAGTGTGTCTAAGCTTTGTAATTTAAAGCCGTAGGCAGGGCCGCGTTTACTGCTATTCAAATAGTTTCCAAAGGCAAGAATTATTTCTAAAACGGCCCTCAGTTTCTTCGAAGATTTGACTGAACTCGATGCAGATATCACAGCGTGAATTTGAGGAGCGATAAGATGCACATTGTCAAAGAAGTTTCCTATGTAGTTCATGATGGACAATTTGGTCGATATCCTCTCAACTTTGCCGAGTTGCAAGAGGAATTTGTCTTCTTCTGTCAAAAGATTTACATTCTTCTTTTCGATAATGTATTCTCGGTACGCCTTTGTCTGGAAAAAAATACATTGACAAATTTATTATCGTGTACCTGATTAAGAAACGCGAACTGAGTAAATATTTGAACTTACCTCTTGTTCTGTCGGTACCATTCTTTGCAGTAATTCTACGTTTTCCAAAGAAAGAACCTTAAGATCGAGTGCATTGACTGCAGTAATCACTTTTTCTACTGGCATCTCCATTTTTCTTCTCGAAATGGCTATAAACAAGAAGTGAAACATTAATCACGATTTTCTTTATTCTTTTACAGTTTTTAAATAAGTATAGCCTGGTAATTACCGATATTCCGTAACCTAGTGTGCTCCAAAAGAGACACATTTTCTGGCTTTTTAAACCTTTTACTGGGAAAGCTGTGAAGCCCATCGATTTCGCTGGTACCGTTCATCATGTGAGTACCAATACCAATTTTAAATCTCTCTTCGAAATCTGTAAAGTCGATGTAACTGTGCAGTCGATCGTCATCCAGCTCATTGAAAATGGTACCTCGTACTTGATTAGGCTTGAGGGCTATCCAATTCAACGTGGGCAATTTATACTTCGTTTGAACCTATTAAAAAAAAAAAGAAACAATCATTTCAAACAAGAGTTCGAACGATACATCAGTTCCACGATAAAAAAAGGAAACATACCTTTCGTTTAATGGTCATAGCACCGTCGGGAGCCTGCATCATGCCGGCAGGTGGCGGGGGAATCGGAGCTGGAGGCGGCGGTTTGTGGTCACCCGAGCCAAGAGAAACTACAGGCATCGGCGGTGGACACGGCGGTGGCGGTGGCGGTGGTGGAGCCGGTGCCGGGGCCACTGCCTCCGGCTGCGGCGACGTCGAGTTCACCGTCAATGCTGGACCGTCCAAAACTGGCGACGTCGTTGCAGATCCATTACGCATATTAGCTACAAGTACAAATTATTTTTACTCATTCGTTCATTCAAGTTCATTAAAAATTCCTTTATACGTATTGAGTAAATAGTCTAAAAATTTCAACTTATAATTACTTAACTTTATAAAATGAAAGTACGTAACATTTTTAAAAAAAAGGTTGAATTCTTTAAATTGATCTTGAGCAAATTAGAGTAGAGCATTTACCTGTGGAACCTTTGGTGAGCGTGCCAGTGAGAGTTTCCAGCTCCATAATTTTGCTCTCCAGGACGCTCTGCCTCCTTGCGGAATCTTGCTTCTGTCTTTTGAGAGCGGCAAGTTCTTCCTCGACTAGTCTGCGGGCCTCGAGCGCATCGGCGTACTCGACCTTCATCGCGCCGAGCTCGGTCTCGAGTTCGGCCAATTTCGCCAGAGATTCCCTCTCCAATTCTGCCATCCTGTCGTGAGCCTGTACCAGAGAACGATCCCACAGTCAGTGTGCTCTCCTCTTCCCCATTATCATAATTCTCTTAAGACTACTTACGTGTCCGAGTTCGTCCTCCAATTCGGCTACTTTCTCCAGTGCGGCAGTCTTTGTCTCGCTGTCCTCCATCAAGGCAGCTACGTCGAACACATTGTCCAGGTAAGCCGAGATTTGAACCTGAAGAAATGGACGACCAATGAGTATAAAATAAAAACATCCCTTGTATATGGACAGCAAGGAAAATAACAAAATGAAATTGAGGCTAACCTGCAAATCTTCGCTTTCAGTGTGGCGCAGCTTCTCGAGGTACTCGTCGAGGCCGAGTTTGGTGAACTCGTACTGCAGGTGCACCCTGAAGTTCATGTCGTCGACCGAGTGCACGACTATGTTGACGAATTGCATGCAGGCCACCATGAACTCGATGTGGAAGCTGTCGTACTGGGTGAAGTACTCCATGAGGGTTGTGAATCTCCGCCTTTCGGAGCAAACCTCCTTGAAGTTGTCGAATGCCGAAAGGATGATCTCGTGGCCGCCCTTCACCAGGCAGATCGCCGCCAGCAGCTCCAGCACCAGGGCCTTCGTTCTACAACGTGATTTACTCTGGTCAGTTGAAAAAGTACGCAGAAACGGAATGTCGCGTCGGCGACACTATAGGAAATTGGTGGGGGTCGACTCACCTCAGGCTCTTGTGCATGAGGCTCAGGGCAATGCAGTTGATGGCCTCACGATGCTGAATCACCATGTTAAATCCGTACTGAAAAACAATTAGCGTGACTTTTTTTATTACGGTTCCGCGGCGGTTTTTTTAGCGCTCGATTTCCGCGGACTGGCATTGGCGGTGACCGGTGACGTTTTCACGTCGCACTTGAGTGATATTTACTGGCGCGTCGGAGAGCACGCGCTAACGTTCGGCAATTGATTTTTAAAATCGAGGGAATGTTCAAATTGTTTCTTTCCCTGATTATATTCCTTTTTAGTCAAGATAAATCTAGTATACAAAAGAATGCTGTCTAGGTAATTGATGAACTTTTAGAGATAAATTTTATTTGAACAATTTTCGTTATTCCCTCTAAATATGAAAGAGTGAATAATTGAACTTCACTCTTTCATATTTAGATAGTTTCTTTTAAATTTTAAGTATTTATTTATTTATTTATTTAACCAGAGTAAAAGATACATACATTACAGAGCTATGGGTTTCCCCATTACAAAGTAATCC
>JAWWEN010000017.1:80393-117519 GCA_035582955.1 Sycophila texana
GTCTATGTATATAGTGGCGGTAACAAGCCGAGGGAACTTCGTTCCTACCGGGGGTCCCGAGACCCACACGTTTTTTTCATTTTGTACATTTTATGGTTTATGTCCATCGTGGGGTTGAGATTTTTGTAATACACTTCTTAGCAGTTCAATTATACCAATCTTCCTTGTTTTAGATGAAAAAAAAATTATTTAAATTTTAATATTTAATTAATTTTTTTTTTATAAATGCTGGTATCTATTTTTTATTTAAAAATATAATGATGATAAAGTTATCATCTCTGTGATAAATTTCTCTTAAAAAAACTGGTTAGTTTTTAGTAATTTAGTATTTTATCTAAATGTGTGCTTGTTATAAGGAATAAATTATCTAAAGTAATTCCGGAACACATAATAATTATTAAAAAAAGATTTTTCACACAATAAAAATGAAAGTTTGAAAAAAAAGTACAAGAATGTAAACAAAAGGAAAACAGAACCCTTCCATTTCAACAAAGCCGAGTGCATGCACCGACGAAGCTTCAGCGACTGTACGATGAGGTCGCCGCGATCAATTTTGGAAAGGAAGCTGCAGCTGGTGGCGGCAGCAACCTACGCTGGCGACCGCGCTTACGTCGGGCCCACGACCGTGCCGTGCAGGCAACGAGAAATTCTCCCGTGTATTCGTCCAGCAAGAAAAAGTGCGATTGGACCGCGACCGGGACGCTCGGCCTAAGTCCTGACCGCCGGGCCGTGTCAGTCGCGACTTCGTAACCTGTAACCCCCGTATACGCCGCGGCGACTGCGCTCGAGCCGCCGCATCGTGCGCACCGGTCGCGGGAGCTCGTCAACCCAGTGACCGCCTATACCGCATCTCGCACGGACACGGACACCTCCTCCCGCCCACCCGCTGAGTCGCATACGTGTGCACGCGTGGCCAGTGTGTGCCGGCATTCTGCGCGCTGGCCGCAAATGGAAAGTAGACGTCGCGGCGGCCCGCTGCGGACGCCCGGGGACGCTGCCTCGAGCTACTAGCCGGAGCACCGACGACCCCCTGGAGGCGGTGGCGCGGGGACGGCGCGCCGGCATAGGGCTCGACGGACAGTGCGATAGCGTGTGAGTGCCTCGCCGGCCACTGGGACCTTCAGCTGGCTCTGATTGGCCGGCGCGAAAAAATCCGCCAACTTCGACTGACTGAGGCAGCGGGCGGAGAAAGTCGCTCCCGGCGTGGACTCGCCGCGTCCCTTTCCAGGAAGTTCCACGGCAATTCTCAGAGGTAGGCATACACAAAAGACTCGTCGCGGTTTTCTTTGTCGCGCGACTTTCTTGCGGAGGCTGCGTCCGCGTGTGTGGGAAACGAGAAAGTGCCCCGACGACGCCGCGACGAGAGCGAAATAAATAATAAAAAAAAGTGAGGTTGAGCAAGACGACAATGCGGTTGCAACGCCTACGCCGGCAGATACAATTGACGGAGCAGACGAGTTATTATCTTCCTGTGACGTACCGTCTGATAAATTTTAAATTAAATAAACCTATGTTGTTTGTTTTTTCTTTTCGACTTACACGGGTTACACTTGTGCTACTTGTCTGCTTATCAATAGTTTTATTTTTATCGTATTTTTAGTCATGTTTTATTCAAGTTCGAAGATTTGCTCGTTCGCGTTCCAATTGGACACGTAAATTAGTAGCAATTTTTCCACAAATAGTGCAGTAAATTTAAGTACTATTAAAGAACAACAATTTGCTGCTTATCTATAAATACATCAAGTAATATTTATTTCGCGTAATTATTCAATATCGTGAAAAAATGTATAGTTTAAACAATTTTTTAACGATTGCGGATACGTTTTCAAACGGTTTTACCATTCAAGTAATTTAACAGTACAATAACAGTACAAGAAATAATGTCGATAGAATGTGCAGAGGCACACAGACACGGACGAGCTTATTATAAACGAGCGAGCTACCGTCATTGACAAATACAAATTGCAGCTCGAGTTTTTCTTCACACGCGAATAAGCAGCAGCAGCAGCAGCGTCGCAATGGTGCAACATTTTGTCACGACTTGCATTTTCTTCGAGGTCGAACTTCGTTCTCTCCTCCCGCGACTCCCCCGATTAGTAGCCTGTCTCGTCGTCGATGCACACTATACAGGCAGTTTCCCAGAGGTCACTAGCCTCTTTCTCTCTCGAGAACTCTCGTTCGTTTTCTTCCTCGTGATAAAACGTGTGCACGCGTATGTGTGCGCCAGCTCGCTCGGGCGTTTGCGCGCGTGTGTGTGCGAGCGCGAGCGACCGAAGGCCGAGATTTTCGCGAGGCCTTCGACCGCTCGGATCGTCGCAGGAACCGCGACGCAGAAGCGAAAAAGCGGTCAGTGGCCGGAGCTCGCCGTCCTAAGCAGCGACTCCATCTCGACGTCTTTTCTCGCCGGCGACGCGGGCCGCCACCTACTTTGCGGGCCAGCCCTACCGCCCGACTGCGTAGTGCACCTCGCCCGGACGCAGCCTATAGTCAATGTCAGGCTCCCGCACATCTCGCGGGGAAGCCGAGCCAACCACCCGAGGAGGTGTCTCTCGAAAATTCGCGATAAGTATGCCACGAGTGTATCTGCCTTAGCGCGCGTACGTCGAGCCCCACATGCGCATTTTTGCATTCAGTGCATTTTTTCTTGTTTTTGTTTTATGTGCGACAAACAATAAAAGTCGCCTCCGGCGGGCGGAGGGACCGAGCCTGGGGGACGATTGTAAAAGCGGAGAACCCAGTCTGACCCGGGGGGACTCGACCTAACGTAACGCGCGCGGAGAGGAACCTCGTGGTGTGCGAAAGTGCATCGGACATCATCATATCGCGTAACCGGCTATGTGGGTTACCCGCCGAGTCCATCGAACCCGACGGCTTGCACCGTCGGTGATGCAGTGCTCTGTGGCCGTCCGGAGCGACTGTGGAATTTTCCTTTATTTACCAACAAAGTGCACCGGGTCGAGTCACGTGCGCACCGCGCGTTCGCCAATTCCACCGTCGGCGGCATAAATTGATCGAGTCCAGCCGTACTTGGCAGGCTGTGCACTGATAATAATGCACCCTCGGTGAATAGCGCCGACTGAACACCTCGCTCTGATTTAATTTGTTTTTTAACTATTCTATTATGTCTACCGTTCATTATGAATCTCATTGGACTATTTAAAATTATGAATAAGAAAAAAAGGAACATTTATAAGAATTAAATATGCACTATGTAAATCTAAAAATGTAAAATTTACATAGAAAATGTGAAAAGCGATATATATTTAATTTTTTTGACATAAAACATGTCACTATTCACATTTTTTAAGTGAATTTTATACTTTCAGTTTTTAATGTCATGTAATTAAGAGACACGAAATGATTTAAGTTGAAGTGTAATTCATCGTTTTTAAAGTAGACCGATACACTTAAATGAAACTACAAAACAGAAATTGAAACGAAACTCGATTAAAAGCCATGGGTCAACTGCAAAATTTGCATACAAAAAAAAAAAAAAAAAAAAATTAAAAGCAACCGTTTGGCATTGATGTAAATCAGTTGCATAAGACAATAATTGGTAAACCAGCGAATAATGGCTGATTATAGTAACTTTTTAGTCTCCGCGCGGAGAGCTGTAAGGTTACGCATATTTCCGCCAGCCCGATCCGCTCGTCTCTCCGGCCTTTCAGTGCTAATTTTTCCTCTTGTGTGTTACAGCTCGTCGATCGTCGTCGGTCCCAGTCCGGCGCACATAAGACGAGGCGCGAGGAGGCAGGGAGGAGCGAGGGGAGTAGCGGCGGCCGATCGAAGGCGTCACGATCGTCCGTTTGACACCCGCGACCCCGTGCCAAGGACGTGGCCGCTCAACTCTTTCGTCTCTCGCGGCCTCAGCGTCGCTCTCCTCCACGCCGACGAGCGCGAAAATAGCCGGCAAGGTCCGCGCGCGAGATGCGCCCAAGTGCGCTGAGCGGCTCGCGGAGCGGAGACGCGCCACCGCCGCCCGCTGCTGCCGAGTCCATGCACTTTTAACGGCCCAGCCAAGACACTATGGCCGAGGACCAGAGCGAGCCGGGAGTCGAGGCCGCCGTCAAGTTCGAGCAGCAGCCCCTCACCTCGCCCGGTGATGCTAAGGCCGAGGCGGAGTCGAAAGCCGAGGAGACAATAGCGGCCGAGGATCAGAAGAAGTCCGAGAAACCGACGGATGAATCGCCGGCCAAGAAAATCGAGCCGGTGAAAGAGACACACGTGGACGAGGATCTCGAGGGCAGCCAGTCGCTCGACCTGGTGCTCGAGGACAGCGAGGAAAATGAGCAGGGACCAGACTCCGATAAAAACGAGGATGACGTTAGCAGTGCCGAGAAGGCCGAGGAAGTGGAGGCTGACCTAAAGGAGGAGAAGGTGCAGGAGGAACCGGAGGAACCGAAGACTGAAGAACCGGCGCAAAAGCAGGCCGAGGTTGAGGATAATGATATACCATCGACGGCTGATGGTAACGAGAAAGAAAAGATAGAAACCGTAGAAGAAATCGAGAAGGCCGAAGAAAGTGATGAGCTCGTGATCGATAGCGAGAAGCTCGACGAGGCGTTACCTTCTCCGCGGATAATCGAGGAAGTTAAGGATGCATCGGAGGATAACAGGCCCGACGAGCCAAGTACCAAGGAGGCCGATCCCGAAGAGAAGCCAGCGCTACCCGAGCCTATTGAGGAAGAAAATAAAACGGAGTCGGTTGAGGAGAAGCCGGAGGACATCCTCGAGTCGGAGGTCGGGATAGTTGGTCCTCCCACGGCAGCAAGCGAGTTGCTGAGCGATGCGGAGCTGGTCGGCGAGAGGCCTGCCTTGCCGACCGACGAGACTAAGGCCGTCGTTTCGGAGCGCGTGGTGCGTTGGGTAGAGAATGCGGCGGCGAAGGCCGATGACCCGGCGCCGGGCGTCGAGGACGAGCCCGGGAACGAGGCCGCTGGGGACGGCGAGGTCGAGAATGACGTAGGCGAGGTCGACGAGGCCAAGCCCGGGACCAGGGGCAGGCACCGGCGGCTCAGTGGCGGGACCAACTGCTCGAATGCGCTAACCCCCAGAAAATCCCAGAAAGTCGTGACCAATATCATCCGCCGCAGCATCAGATGGTAAGTCGGTATTTTGTTTCTCCCTCCGACGTTTCCATTTCAAAACGGTCATTCAGCAGCTTTTTCGCTTCTCGCTAGGTTGCCGCGCAATCGGCTTGCCATTGAAAAGCCGCGACCTTCTCGCGCTGGTAACGCGTGTCATAATGAGCCTATGGAAATTTCCGTGAACGCCACTGGCGTTCTTGGAAAATCATGCGGTGGCGAAGTCTCGATTTTTAATGCGCGAGCGCGCAAATTCCTCGTTTTACAGTCGCGCGAACTCACTTGCGAAGTTTCGTCAACGCGCGAATTATACCCTTTTTATTTTTCGCGGCGCATTATCTGTGTCGCGCGAAGGAGAAACCGCTCGATTTTTCCTGAGCGTCCTTGCCGAAACGCGAGGCTTGCGCTTGTGTATAGGAGCTACTGCGAGAAACTCCGAGCGGCCGCGTTAGCTCAAGGAGCTTTTTTGATTTACCCTTCGCCGACGCAGAAATGCAATTTGCTCGACCTACACGCCGGCACACGTATGTATACGCCGAGCGCAGGCGCGAGCGCTCGCGACTCCTGGTAAAAATCTCGAGCGCAACGAGGTCGAGGTGAGACGCGTGAAAATAAGAGAGGTCACCATGCGCGCACGACTGCTGCGTTTCGAATTCATTTTTTCATTTGTCGCGCTGTATCAGCTCGTCTCTTTTTTTTTTTTTGTTGTAAAGTGAAAATAAGTTTTCACCGCTTCATTCGTCCTTGAATGTAGTTGCAAGGTACCCTCGAAGCTTTTTTGTACTCCTATGCTTTTGGTACGCGCAAGCACGTGAAATCGCGCGGTGAAAAGCGCTCAATTTCACCTGAATAATGAAGGAGGAGTAACGAAGTTGGCGCTCCATTGACCGGGTTACAAGGACATTGAATTATTGAGCTGAACTTTGGCGATTCACCTGTCGCGATCGTCTAATTTCGTTATAGCACGAAGCCAAGGCTCCTAAAAATTACTCCCGTTCCTGAAAATAAGCGTCGTAATCGGCGGCGAAGTTCTTGCAATCGAGTAAACAGACCCTGGAACGAGCGCGCAAAAAAGCGCGACGATTACGCAGAAGCGCGCTATCGTCGACGCGAGCGCGCGTTGCAAGTTTCTTCCGAAATTTTTTTATCGACCACCTGCGACGTGGTATCCTCGCAGGCTCGCACAAAGCGCAGCGGCAAAAAAGGATTATATACAGGTGACTCGAAGGCGAATAGCTCGCTACTCGTGCAGGTCGCCAAGTAAAAATAATTTTTTGTTACTCCCGATCGACTTCTATATACACATCTCGGAGAATAAAAAAAAAAAGCAGTTGGTCTACGCAACGCGGCGATGGCCTGGTTTCAGGTCGACTCGCGGCTCGATCGAGCATATCGACGGGCCGCCACTGGCGCGTAGCTGCGCTCTTTATCTGACGATAAGAGGAGAGTTCTCTCGGCCGATGCGGGGAACGCGTAGGTGTGTGTGTGCACGCGCTGCTCGTCAAGCAGGAGAGAAAGAGAGAAAAAAGAGAGCCGGCCGAGTGAAAAATATACATCGGGGGCCGTCGCTCGATAAGCGAAGGGGGCCTCGATAAGGATTCCTTCCGCTGGCGGCGCCGACTCACCTGCTCGATCGCTGCTCTCTCTAGCCTCTCCTTCGCCGTCGCGCTGCCAAAGACGCGCCGACTCAGCCGCCCACGATCGCCGCTTTCCGTAGCATCTGCCGAGAGCCCATTTTGCTCCCTTTTCTCGCACATTTTTCACGCAATTATCCCTCGTCTCTCAAGAACTCGTTCGCTCCTTTTTTTATATACCCCTGACCGCGTGTCTGGATACACGGAGGAACCATGAGAGTGTGGATGTAAAGCTTGAAACGAACGTTGCTACAAAAGCAATTCTCTTTTTCTGTACAGATCAAACCCGAGCGAACCTCCCTCTCATAAAATAAAAAAAACTATTTTTCGATTTATATTTCATATGGCACATCGACTTTCGCCCCCGAGCGGGTGTGCACTTCTACACGAACGTACCGCAGTGGGGGATTTAGCAGGTTGCACAGACACACGCACGTACACACCCAGCCTTTTCTTTTTTCTTCATCAATTGTAAAAGAATTAATTCAGATCGCATCCTCGACGCGTGCGCCTGGCAAGAAAGCACCCATTCACCACGGCAACGAAGTTAGCATAGTATAGCTCATAAATTCAGCAACAAAGAGCGTCAATCAAGGCCGGGGAGTTTCGAGCATTGTATCGAGTGATGCAAGTAGGGGGAGCGAGGCGTCATCGCAATTACCATTTCTTGATACGCCCGTATAATTGCCCGGCAGATCGGAATTTCACGTCCGAGCTGCCGCGTTACAATGGGGCTGCGCTGCAGGCCGTCGGGTAATAATGCAATAAGTCGCGACGTCGTCGGCATCGCCTCGCGCGTGCAATACCAAAACCTCGGCACGGGGAGGCCCGAAAAAGCCGGGCGCGCCGAGGCTGCCCTTGGCACTCAGTGCCAACGCCTCGCTGGGGAATATGATCGAATGCCAGTATTAAGGGTCGCTCCCGAACCACCCCTGGCTCTCGAACTGTTCAAGCTTGGAAAATGGACCTCCGCGTAATTGGGATGACGTCATAGCGCGTTCTTCAATAGACGACTTTTCTGGGCTCTGCCCCGACCCTTATGTTTATTCCATGCCGCATTATCTTCCTGTCCGATACAGTCTCTATTCTTTTGCCGAACGATGATCCACTTCTACTTGTGCTTCTTCAAGAGTTGTTATTTCTCTATTTATTCCATAAATTAAATATTTGTTGGCGTAAACAAATTTAGTTTATTATTGGTGCGCGCTTGATTTCGTTTCTTTTGGAGGAATATCGTCCAAGGCTCATCAAAATGCAGGATCTGCCGCTGCTTCATCCTTCTAGGGGTCTTAATTATCATGTTTACGAGCTGTAACCGTATTATCATATATTAAATATGTTACACAATATCCCTCTAAAGACCACTTCCTGAGCGATCAATAAAGTAACCTTTGTCAAATTAAAAAAGAAAAAAAAAAACTCCCATTCTCGTTATCTACAAACCTATACATATAACTCGCTCACCACCAGGGAATGCAATTCAAAACAATAAATCACGTGAATTCCATTCGAGCCGAGCAACAAGCGTCCCGCAAATAAAGCGACTCGTTCTCGAGTCCGCAAGATCGTAGAGCTCGTGGAGAACGGCCAGTCGTCAAGTTCATCAAGAGCCGGGAGAGCGTATAGCATCCGAACTAACAGGCCTCGGCTCGTCGTCGCGCATGTCGACGTCGAGTTGCGCCAATTGAACCTTTAACGAATTTGCTCAATCCTCGCGATCGGCAGCGGCGCGCCAAGAGGTGGAGATTCGCGCGCGAATTGTCCGTTGACGACGACGTCGTTCTCCGGGCCCCGCCGCGCCCGCCCAGCAAATACACTCGGTCAATGCCACGCGCCCCACCTCGTCGTCCCAATCCCACTCTCCCTCTGCCCCGACGCTTCGCATCGTCGATTTTATTTCCCGGCGTATACGCGCGCGTTTTTTTTTCTCTGTCCGTGGGAGGCGAACTTTTAACGATAAGGTTAGGCCAGCTGTTGGATCAATTCGATTACATTGTCAGATGCATGATGTATCACTCAGTTGGACGTCGACTCCGTGCTAGTTTCATAATTCTTTTTTTAAATGCCTCCTGGTGCATTTAAATTTATCGCTCCGGCCTTTTTTTTTTTTAGCCGCGCGATTGTTTACCGAAAAAACACTTTCGCCGAAATAACTTAATCACGAGCCTCAATATTTTATGCGCAAAGTCGTGCATTAACGATGGCGCAGGTCGGCGAAAGAAGAAAGTTTTACACCCGCTGCACTATACGCGGCAGTCGCAAAGTAAGCAAACGTGTCCAAGGGGGTCTCCTCGGCCGTGAATTCCTCGGGCGACGACAGAAAACAGAATAAAAAAAAAGCGACTCGACTTGGAATGAAATGAAAAGAAAAGAGCGTTTTGTTGTCGCGTGCAAGTATTTATCGCATTAATAAACTAGGCCACCCCTGCGGCCCAGCGGGCGCAGTGCGCGAGACACGTGCGTTTTCCGCAGGCGTCGGCGGCGAGCCTTCAATTCCAGGGAGCGAACGAACGCGCGCGCACATGTTTTCCTTTCGCTCCGCTCTCCCCGGTCGGGTCTCTCCCGGCCATGGCCCCGGGTTCGGTTCCACCCTCTTGCCCAGGCCATGGGGGGAGGGGAGGCTCGGTAATCCGGGAACGGTACCATAGAAACGGTACCGCGCGCGCGTTGGGGTCGTCACCGCGGCACTCTATCCTTCTCGCTCCCTCTTTGTCCGTCTCGGATCCCTCCCCCGTTCGCCGCACTCCTTTTCCTACACATCCCGCTGACTCGCGCTTGCGTGGCGGCCGCGTGTTTGGCGAAATATTTAATGGGGCGCCCTCGGTGCTTTGGAAAACAGGCGGCGGCGAACGCACGAGGCAATCGCGCGAGCGGCACGTTCGTGGCTCGATGGATTTTCGTTGGGTACAATGACGCGGAGATAACGGACGCGCGAGGCTGGGGGAATCGCCATTCAATTTACAAACGTTGACTAATGGACGCGACGGCGACGAAAAATTTATCACGAGGCGAGGCGCTTTATTGCCTGCTTCTTTTCCGCGTCGGTCTCGGAGTCGAGAGGGACGATAATATCAGGCTGGTCTACCCCATGCTGGAAAACCCGCTTTTCTTTAGTTTCAGTTATTGAGCGGGTCACGTATGAATTGAGCTATTTTTCACAAAAATGGATCGAGTGCATGAATCACCATTTTTTAAATATAGATTTTAAGAATTTTTTTCGTATTTTTTTTTTAGCTTTTTTTTTCTTCCATGCGTAATGAATTAATTTTAGTACATTTCTGAGTTAAAGAAACCAATAACAATTATAATTTATCGACAATATAAGTTGAAGTTTGCGGGGTTTAGATAAACAAACGTAAATCTACGGAAAACTGATGCTAAATGTATTCATGGCTGGGGATATACCTCCTCGGATATCAGTTTCTAAGAAGTATATATATTTTAAAGAAAATTTCCAGTTTTTTTTTTTGTGACGGCTCATTTAAAACGCTGTACAGATTTGAAGAAAATCTGATAAGGACTAAAAAGTAACTGAATTATATATCTTAAATATCTATTTGAAAAGACCGACGATTGCACATTTCAAAATGATAATTAAAGTAGTTAAGCTTATCAGCGCTCAATTATTATGCATAATAATAATGAAATTCCGCTAATAGTTCGATCAACCCAAAAAACATTTGCAAAATGAAGTATTGTTCGATATCAGCTCCTCCAGTGTACTCTCAATTAATTTCAAAATCAATGTTCCAGCACCGCTAATCACTCCATTGTAAAATATTACATAATCAGTATTTGGAATTAATTTATACCAGGAGGAAAACGACGAGCATATAACCAGCTTCTCGAGCGCGGCTCACAGTAGTTATATACATACGAGCGTCATCAATAAGGTCCCTCCTTTGCCCATTCACTCGTCCATTCAGATCTCCACGCTCGCACACTTTTTACTTTTTACTTTTACTCCCCCCTCCCTCTCTTTTTCTCTCCACCTTTCGTGCGTCGCTTTCACGTGTGCGCATATAATGCCGCGCCAAGAGCAGCGAAATCGCCGGCGCGCGAAGAAATAATCGGTGCTCTTCCCTTGGCGCTCGGTTCGATTCGTCCGGGGGCCTCTCTTTTTTTTTACAAAAAAGGGGCGATGGAAGGGGCGACGAGAGAGAAAGAAGGGCCGCCTGCTTTTTATGCTCCGTCGTGTGCACGCGCAGACTCGGGACGAGGATCACGGGACCGAGAGCCCGGCGCACAACAGATGTCGAGTGTAATCTTTGTGCCAGGAGGCTTCGTCTCGAGGAGCGCGCCCATGCAGTGCGCGGGCGAGGGAGAGCGTCTCGGTTGCTTTTGTGTGACGCGCGCACACAGAGGCGCCCGCACCGAACGCGTTCCGCCCTTTAACGACGGCGAAGTTTTAGATGCTACCATCATGCTTTGGTGAACACGCCGCACTTAGATCGGTATCCTTACTCGGAATTTTAGCTTAGCCAGTCGATTAAATTTACAGACTGATTTTTCTGGGAGCTATAAAATAGTTTTGCCGTTAATTTGTCTCAATGTTTGAATAATTACTAAGTATTAATTAGATTATTCAATTATTTGTAAAATTATATTTCATTTAAAAATTATTTCTCGTAAATTTATTATGTCACAAACAAGACTTTGTCTTGTTTACGATCAACGAAATGAAATAACTAACGGAAGCGATGCCCCTATAACTAAGCACATTAAGAATTTAAGCCTTTCCATGGGGAACGGAGAAACCGAAATAATACCGAAAACATTAGGCATGTACAGCAAATGAACAACAATCGACTTGTATGCACAGCCGGTCGAGGTGCAACCACACGAGACCAAATTCCATTTTGAGCCGAAGAGCGTTCGGGAGTGAAACTCAAGCGCGAGGAAAGAGCGAGAGAGAAATAGAGACGAAGAGTGAGAAAGAGAAAGAAGGTAGAGAACACATGTACCCCCTGACAAGTCGACTGGCGCGGTCCCAAGGTCTTTTCTTCGCAAGCGCACAACGGCCCCCTTTTCTTCCTGCCTCCGGCTACCAGCGGCCCTTCCCCCGGTCAGATTCGGCCTTCCGGGAAAGGAACTGGTATTTTTGGTACCTATGCCTCGCAGGACCGCTAACTATTATGTGACGCGCCGTCGACGCGATTTTTTATTCTTTTGCCGGGCCTGCAGCTGACTTGCGCGGACTCGACGACTCGCCTTCGCCTTCGCTCGCCACAGTGTTTCACACTTTTGAGTCACAATTGGAAGATTTACCGGGACCGATTATGTCTTCGGTGGTCGCACAAAAGAATGAATAATGAAGATATCGCACAATAAAGCGGCCAAAAAATTTTAGAAAGCATTTTCACTAGAACCGCGTCGTTCTTCCGTGCGGGTACCAAATATCTGCAGGAAGCTCTATAAAACGCAATAAAACAAAGAACGTTACCATTTACAGAGTTTGTTGTAAATTAAACGACGACGACTTGCTATGAGCAAAGTAATAGCAGTTCGCGTAAAATTTGTTTCAGTTTAAACGCTGTTTTCTCAAATACGTCTTACGAGATTGCGAAAAGTTTTCTTGGCTCACGACAATTCCGGGTACCCGCTTACAAGACTTCTCACGACTTCATGCATTTAATGCACGAGTAAAAGCCATTTTCGACTTTGTTCTTCTTGCCCGAACTCAATCCGCAGCTTGGCACGCTCTAACAAAAATTATCGATCTTCTCGAGTGTTTCACTTTATATCATCCGCGCATAATCTAATAGCCCAATTAAAAATCTTCCAAATTTTCATAATTAACCAAGATATATAGAACCCGAGCTCAATTCGCATTCCAGAATATTCGCATATTTAACGCACGTCGAGTTCAGAGAACCTCTATGCAATAACTTCGCGATCTCCGAAGTTGAACAATGGTCTAGAAGCATCCCCACTCCAGAGCGCCGCATTCAAAGTCCGTGAAACGTGACTCCACTTAACTCTCATTGAGGTAGCGAACAAAAAAAAAAAAAACGGAGCCCAGCATTGATTTGTCGTCGCGTGGGGTAACGTCAGGCTTGCAATTACCGCGCTGCAATTACCATATCAAACTGTCGTGGAACGCATCAATGCGTCTAATCCGCTGCATCCCCGCGCGGCAGGCATTCGGCAATATCGCTCGAATCCGGCGCGGCGCATTACGGGGCGGCCGAGAGCGACGAAGATGGGGAGCGAGCGAGAGGGAGCACACGGCGCGTCTCCCCTCGGCGAGCGTATACACAGGGTTCGGCCTCGGCGGAGCCGATCGATGCGCGCGCGCTAGGCTATGCCGGCGCTGCCACCGTCGAGAGAGCCGCGAGCTACCAGCCGGCTGCGGGGCGCGAAGGTCGCGCGCAGGTCGTCTACGCGAGGACGATCCACGGGAGCGAAGCCCCGGACCTGGCCGTGCGTCGATCGATCGCCCCGGGGATCAGGGACGGGAGCGCCGGCCCGCTGAGACTGGCATTTCCGAGCTGCGGGAGCAAAAAAGAGGTGCCCGCTTCCTGGAATCAGCGCCGCATCGCTCGATATACCTGCCGACCCGAGCCGCTGGATCCAGTGTGCTTCGTGATAACTTCGGCCGCGGCCATTATGCGCGGCGCGCGGACAGATGGCCCGGGGAGAGAGCTATGCGCGCCGCGCGACAAGAGATTTAATGAAATTTCTCGAGTTGTTGCCTGCTGAATCGTGCTCTTCCGCTTGTTGTCGCCGCACGCGGGCTTCGTTCGATTTAATTTCGTCATATTCTTTTCGAACGCGAATTCCCGCGCTTTTGTTAGCTGCTCTCCTCTTTAAGAGTTGTTATTGGATTCTCGGATCTGCATTGATGCCGGTGCAATAAAGCTATTTTTTAAAATGTCATTTGTTCTTATTGCGCGGTATTTTTTAATATAATAAATTAATATTGCGCGCAATAACTGTACTTCGTCGGTGGAGTGTTGAATGTACCTGTAGACTCGTAAGCAGAAGTGTGCAATATTGTATTTTGAATGGAAAGGTATGTACGAATGTGTGATTTAATTGTTTGCGGAAAGTGTTGGATGTTAACCTTTTTTCTGATCTTTTGTTTGCAAAATTTCTGTTTGTGTTCAAAATTTTTGGCGGGCAACTTACGTTGGCGATGTGAGCGCGAGGTTGACCACCGTTTTTTAGCATGAAAGAACGTATCTATTTACATGTTTAATGTTTTTTAAAAATGTTAAATTGACGTCTTCTAAAATCACACCCAAAATAAAAAATTCCAATAATGTATGCATTACATTGACGCGCGAAAAAGGATCGCCACGTGGCTAGCTTGTTATATTAATAAAATATGCCTTCACTGTATATTTAAAAACATTTTTTTAAATACATGTATATATTCATAGAATACAAATGAAGCGTTGAATTACTCTCTATTGTGTTGCAAAAGCGTTCAACTTGGATGATCCTCGGATTCATTTATTTACGGATCGTGTATCCCCATCATTAATTACTCCTAATTGCACCCCGCCTTTTTCACTTCATCATCGTGCCAAATCGCTGCCAATTCTTCGCTTCCCCTTGCACAAATCCCCTCTCGATAAAACGTAAAAAATAAGAGGCGCACTGGCGTTATCGAATTTTGCGCAGTGTCGAAAGTGGCCGTAAGATAAAAGCGCGCTCACTCCTCTTGCTCTCGGGATGACGAAACGGGAGCAGCCGTCGTAGAGGAGGGGTCAAAAGGGTTTATCGCCCGCGGCGCGAAGTCGTCGAGCAGCGAAGAGTCGCGAGCGTCCCCTATACTTCCCGGAGGCCTCTCCTGCCGATCGTTCCCGGGCGTCGCCGATGAATAATCCAACGCGGAAGGCCACTCGTCTTATGAGAAATGCACGCGGCGCTCTCCGGCTGCGGCCCGCGCGCACGTACACGTAAACACACTCACACACACGCACGCAGTCGCGCGGGCGGCAGTCACAACCGCGTGTACGTGTGCGGACAGCTGTGACGGGCGGACCGCGCGTCGAGCTTCCGCTCGCAGAGTGGACTGCGCCGGACGACGACGTCGCTGCTTTGTGTCGGACTGTTCGCGCGCAGGGCTCGCCACTTTCCAATCGAGCTGTTAACGGCCGCGAATTTTCTCGCCCCGCTCAGCATCTGGAAATTTGGTTACTATTCGCCGAGTTCCTCGGCCCTGATCGACACTATATGTCAATTTGTCAATAGTTCAGACGTAACGCAGTTGATGCTGCGCGGATATTGCGAGGACTTTTGGAAGTCAAGGTTCCATGTTTATTTTATTTCATTCGTCTGGTGGAACTGGATTTTATTATCGCGAAAGGGAAGGACTTTTACTCGACTTTTACTTTCATTTTATGCGCTGAGCGAATAATCTTCATCTGTGGAAGTTCACTTGGAAGGTTCAGTGTCTCAAGGCTTTCCGGGTGTTTTGCAATACATTTCAATATTGTGCAGCCCGAGGTGCAGCCTTTGCTGATCGCGTCTTCAGGGTCATCACAGAACTGAAGGTTTAAGGATATCCATGAAACGTTGGCGTGAAAACACGAAAGCTCCGACAATGAAGTTCACACTTAGTCTGAACTTACGATAATGATCAGAACTCTAACGAGGGAAATTTTTATCTAGATCGGCACTACCTCTGAGCTCGATGAAATTAAGTACACTGCACGTCAGCTGCTAATGGAAACTAGAATATCCACTCTTCGCAGTTCTCCGAGGAAGACGGAGTTTATGGGGAAAATCGCGAAAATCAATGGTTGAGTGCAGAGGGCGGAAGGGAGGACCACCTGCGTGCCTCGACGTAGTTGCTGCGGCGCGAGATTAGTAGAGTGGGCGGCGCTGGAATCGACGCTGCCCAGGCAAAGTGAGACGCCAAAAAATAAGGCGATGTATCGAGTCTCGTGCGCTGCGGGTTTTCGCTTAATCCCGCGGTGAACGACACCCTCCCTTCCCTTTCGTAGCGCACCGACCTCCGCTCGAGTCTCCGCTCTGCCCACGCGCCCTGCTCTCCTACGCCCGTCCTTTTCTCTCGCTCTCGCCACCCTCAGTCGTATACCGAATTATTGTATTACTCGTACACGTAGCGGGCGCTCTTCTTCCCGCTCCCTGGTATTCTTCAGGATACAGCTTGCTCCCGTCCCCTTTCTTTCGCCTTGTATACCTACCGATGGGATGAAAACACCGGGGATGTTTTCAAGATTACCTACGTATTTACCAAAAAGAATTGAATCGCAAAATAAAACGATGATGTAGAATTTTTTTATGCAAAAATAATTATTCTAATTATAATTTGCAGTTGATTATGCGATTTATTCATATTAAAGTACCACAGTAATATTATCTTCGTTATTAAAACGTAAAATATTTTTCGAGAAAATAAATCGTATATTTACTTATAAATGGCGAGCAGTATCAGAATTTTATCTAATTGTATTTTTTTCCAAAGCTATCTATTTACAATGTATTTATGTATTTATTATTTAAAAATTTTTTCCAAAATTATTTGCAATGTATTTTATGTATTTTTTGAGTATTTATCATTGTAATTTAAGCATTTGTAAATACGTTTTACAATAAACTATTCTATTCATTCTATTCATATTTGCATAAATATTCTTTTATGAAAAAAAAACTAATCGTTTTCTAGTGAATATTTAGTTTTTATATCTTCGATTATCTAAATTTTAACAATATTTAACGAATTTTATCTAATAGCCCGTTTGTTAATTATTTTTGGATGATCAAAGCCGCACACTCGAGAAAGCCAATTAAGGGGTACTCCAGCAAGACCCTAAATCATTCCTTTCGGGCGCCGCACCATCACCGCTCGTTCGGTCCAAAAAAGCTCTCGCCCCAAGCGTCGCTTTCCGCTGGCCGGATGGATCACCGTACGCTCGACGCGTGCAGAATCGACCCGGGACCACATCCGCCTACCACGCGGACGGCTTTCTCCGCGGAGCGCTGATCGCGCGGTACACGCGCAACATGGCGCCGGCGCGCTACCGGGGGGGCCACGCACCGGCGGGGCTCGTCCCTTCTGCCGCGCCATTTCTCGGCAGGCGTAAGTGCACTGCCTTCTCTCTGCCCTGGCAATAGCGCCAGTCGCTGCTGCTACGGCTGCTGGGGCTGCCTGGCAGCGGCGGCGCGCGCCCCTCGCTCTCGGGCTGTGACCCCAAGCGTGGCGCGCCGCACCCTCCGCCGAGCCCGAACGAGTCATTGACTCGCCCGACTCTGGTACCTATCGCTCTCCCGCGCCGCGCACCCTCCCCTCGCCCACCCCCGTCAGCCCGCCCTTTTTATCCACCTTTTCGACCCGTTTTTTCGTCGGAGCTCCGAGACGGACCGGAGATAAAATACACGGACGAGACACTCCGCGCTTTGTTGGAGGCGCGCTCCGCGATTGATGGTAGTCGTGCGAGCGAAGGAAATGCTTTTTATGATTTGTCGAGTATGGGTGGGATCTGCCCAGGGCGTTATTTGCAATGCTAAATTGCCGGTGGACGCGCAAGACGGGCAAGCCCGAAGGCGCGCTCCGTTTCATTATTTTTCAAGCAGCTGCAGATGGTAGCTTCTTTATTATAGCGCAAAACCGACGCCAGACCGGAATCTACCGTGCGCTTTACTATTGTAACTTCAGGGCCCCTCGTGAATGCCGACTGTGTGTCACATAAATTGACTTCTGCAAAAAAAATTTATGTCAGGCAGACACTGGTCCGTTGTCCGCGCGTGGCGCGCGCACAAAAGCCAAACGCATCCGATACTGGAAAGCAACGGTGCACTTCATCTGGTCGTGTGAAAATAAAACTGCGGTATCGCGGTATTATCCGAGTGTCTTCGGGTTATTTCTGAAAACGGCATCCCGATAACAGACAGAATATGTGTGTGCCTGCCTGATCGCTTCAATTTGAAACGCAAACGTTTTATCGACGAAATTCTTTGACCCGTCGTAAATAGACGCTGCGAAATAAAGCTTCCATTTTCCAATCGATTATTTAAAATCCCATTGCCTTTACATGCGGCCGGGCAACGCACGGTCGCATGAAACTTTGAGCGCGGTAATTTCGACGAGCCGCCAGCCGAGGGTGCATCATCGGCGCCGCTGAAAAAAAAAACGCGTTCCTTAAATACGGTTCCAGGCGAGAGTACGCAGAAAGAGCTCGTCTCCGTAACGGTTAATTATCGTCATCTCGGCAGGCCGGCAGTCCAATCGATAGGGTATTAGCGCGGCACCCTACGCGTCGTGGCGAACGTGCGCGCGCGCGCGCGCTTCATTACGAACCCATTCGATCGCGGAGAGCCCGCTGCAGGCGGGGCGGAAAGGGAGTCGGAAAGGGATGTGCCCGCTGAAGCCCGTTCGACTTGGTGCACGGGCCGGTTCTTTTCGGACGGCCGCGCCGAGATCGATACTGCGGCATATTTATTCCCGTCAGTCGCAGGGTAACCGACTCGAGAATCCCCGTAACATCTCCGCTGCGGCGTCGGAGCCGAGATCGGGGCTCCTAGGCTACGGTGTGTATACGCGCCGAGCGTGCAATATAGCTGTGTATAATACCCGCGAGAGGAAATCGCGATCTCGGGTGCAATGACTCGGGCGGCGCGGCGTCGGTGGGCTGGACCAGCCATCGATCTGCGTCGGCTGGGGCCGCGTGTAGGCGTGCAATCGCGGAGCCAGGCGGCTGCGGCTTCGCTGGCGGCGAGAGCAACCAGGGCCGGCGTGAGCACAGTGTGCTCCTCTGTGCGGATTCTGCCGCCACTATGCTACCGCCGGCGGCGCGCTGCTCTCCCTCCCTTCTCGGCCTAGAGGAGGCTCGGACTCGGCTTCGCGGATGTTGGCCGGTATTGATCCTGCAGCGCCGCCGCCGCCGCCGCCAACCCCACCTCAAGGATGAAGGGAATTCCCCTCTGGCGGCGTTGTGTACGTGCTCTCGCTCGCGCCGGCTCTTCTTCCCTCTCTCGGGGCGAATTCGCCCTTTCCGCCCCCTCCCGCGCACTCTCCGCTCTTCATATCGCGACGCGCCTATCTCCCTCCCCCCTCCCCTCCCCGGCCTAGCTGCGGAAGGCACGCCGCAAACAAGTAGTCGGCGCGCGCGCTGGGGGGGGGAAGGGGAGAGATGGGAAGCCGGGGGTGAACCACCTAGCGGTCCGTGCACCAACGCTACCAACCCGTAGGAGCCGTCGCTTCCCTTCGCAGCCTCTCTCTCTTCCCCGCAAGGTGTCGCGGGGCGAGGCGGACCGAGGGGCGAGTCTCTCTCGCTCTTGATATATCCAAGGGAAATAGCCGAGACGAGGCTGCCTTTTTCTTCGCTCGCTCCTTACCCTCTCGGATGTGCCACGCGCCTCCGGCGTGAGGCCCACGTGGTGCGAGGCGCTAAAGTGTGCAGACCCGCGCGCCTGCGTCGAAAAGTAATTTCGCAAGCCCGACACACGGAGGGTGGATGCGGGGGAGCGGGAAACTTCTTTCCTTACGGCGACGACTCGCGGGAGGCTGAACTTCTTCAGCCTCCCGATGCCGCTGCTTCAGACGTAAATCAAGAGATTTAAGATCGAGTGGGGTGGATATTCTTGGGGCCGCTAAGCTTTAATGACGTGCTTTATTGCTTCGGGGCTGATAGCAACTTCTTACGTTGTACGAATTTTTTAACGGTCTTTATCTTGTTCGCCGATTTATTCAATGTCACGTAAAAATGTTGGGACTGTTTGGCAGAAATGTGCGAGTTTGGCTATTAGGTTGGTTTGGTAAATTCCTTTTTCTGCGCGGATTTTCTAGAAATTTAAATGATTATTTTTTTGTAATGTAGTTGATGTTCCGTAAATGCTACTTTATTACATTTATTTCCTTAATACATTTTACGAGCGCAAAATTACCTCTAATATAGCAACACTTCATCAAGAATTCAGTAAGTTTGATTGAAAGTCACTAGGCTACACTAAGTAAAATAAATTAGGTTTTACTGAGATGAAATTGAATATTGATCATAATAAATCTGTTCGACGTTAAGCTTGATCAAAACTATTTGTAACTTTCTTTCAGATAAATTTCCAACGCTAATTCTCTTATCATGCTTCTTCGATTAATTCCAAAAATAAAAATGCTCTTTAAAAAAATCCATATTCTAGGCACTCAAAATATTTGTAGTATTTATAAATCGAAATGGAGTCGTTAATTTTTTTATTGAGTTTTCGTCATTATAACATCTTAATTTCTAAATCGTATTATATATTATATAATAAATTATTATTTTTTCACATCTAATTTCCAATAGATTGAAATCATGTTTGAATGTAACTTGGCGAATACCAGTCACTTGATAACGATATCGACGTCGCAAGTTGAAAATTCAATAAAATCGAGCAACCTATATATATTGCGTCCTCTTTGCCTTTCCCATCGCATGCACATCCGGTCTCGTTGGGTCTTACGTCAGTCACGATCGCACGAGTGCAACAGGAAATGCGTATTTTGGTAAATATCGTAATTGACTGCCATTTAAATTGATTTTTAATTATTATTCACATCTTCCGCTACGTCAAGTTAAATATTTTTTTATTGGCTCTAATTTTTAAATTTATGACCTTTTAACGTATAAAAGGATTAGTAGTATACGATCAATTGTCTTCGATAGTAGAGTTGCCATGGTTCATTAACTTTGATTCATCGTCATTCTCTCGCTAAAAAAAAATGACAAATCAATTAATTGTTTTGTCTGAAATATGAATTCGCCAACAGCGCTAAATGTCAGTACAGAAGTAGGAGAAAAAAACAACAATGACAAAGGAAATCAGAATATTGTTTCCGCTTGTCATTGAGCTTTTCAAACTCACTGTCCTCCGAGACTGAAAAAAGAATAATTCCAATCGTAAAGTTTAAGTTACATAAAGCGAATCAAGGCAGCCGTAAATTCCGATGCATCGCTATCGCCGTGAACAAAACCTGCGCCGCGCGCGAAGACGAAACAGAAAAAAAAAGAATACCAAGATCAACGAGTGATTTGCACGTTTATAATAATAAGATTGCAAAAGAACGGTCCACCAGAGTATAAGAAACTATACGTAAAAAGATAAAATCCATAGCGGTATACTTCCCCGTGCGTATAAAATCAGCGCAAGCGAGTCCGGGAGTGCCGGTGCAGCTCCGATTTTCATGGCCGACCCGATAGCTATTATTACCATCATCGTCACGATCTCCGCGTGTATAAGCGCTCGACGGGGCAAAGCCGAGGAGCCGGGCAGAGCGCAAGGAGTGCAAAAGCGAAGGCGTCGCGCTCGGAGTATAGAACATATATAGGGTAGAGGCTCTCGCGAGCGACGAGAGAGAATCCGCAGCTGGCCTCACTCTCCCTCTCTCGCTCCGTCAGCCGGTGCCCGCGCGCTCCTCCAACGCCGTTCTCCAGAGCGTCTCGCGCGTCTCCACCTCCTCCCCTCCCGGCGGCGGCGACGGTGCGCTCCGAACCACCGTCGGAGGCAGCGTATATCGGTTTATTCCCTCGGCCGCGACGGCGGTGTTGCTGCCAGCTGCCGACACGCCGCCTCCCTCCGTCTCTGTCTGGCGCGCTCGCCGGGGAACCAGGGGGCAGCGCAGACGGACGGACGAGGAGCGAGCGAACGAGAGAGAGAAAGAGCCGGATGAAGACGGATGGTAGCGCCGAGAGAGGGAGCGCGCGCGGAGGGAGGAGGGACCACCACCGGAAATCGGTCTGTCCTTATTCGCGACTCGCGTGAACCATGCCCCGGGCGTCGGTGCGAAAAAGCGAGCTTGCGCCGCAGAGAACAAGAGCGCCCACTGTGCGTCCTCGCGGCCTGAGGTGCGGAGAAAAACTCGCGATTTTTCCGTCGGGCGAGCGCTACCAGGAGGGACGGAGAGGGCTGGGGAGCGGGAGATATGGAGAGAGAGAGAAAAAGAGAGACGGAGAGCGCGTACTGGGAACGCGCCGGAGCAGAGGACTGAGCCGCTTTTGTGCGCGGCGGCGTCTGTGTGTACGCGCGCATGCACGCGGGCGAGAGAGTCGGTGCGCGATAAATGCTCTTTTATTTATAGGGTACCGGATGTTGCTCGCCGGCTACCGGCTACAACGCCGACGCTCGCTGCAAGCGCTGGGGGGAAGGTTAATTAAACGCTGACCAATCGCCACGCGCATTCCGGACGCGTCGGCTATTGTGTCTAGCTTTTCGTTCGACAAGCTCGCGAGAGCACTCCAAGTCCGGCCTGCCATCGCTTTCAGTCTCGGGTGTACACGTGTTCGGCCATTTCCAATAAATCCGGACAAGTATGTGCCGCCTCCCCTCTCCACTCTCTTTCTTTTTTTTTCGCAGTTCGTTTCGCATGGTAATTTCGAGCGAGTCGCTCGGAATCGAACGCGGCTTTCCGCGGCCGAGTATTAATTAAAAGGCCAAATTGGCGCTCGAAAGGAAACGCAGGCCTGAAAAACGTCGAGCGGGTCCGCACTATTTTTAGAGAGCGTCGAAAGTAGTAGTGCTCGCTCGACGCGTTCGCCTCTGAAGAACGCTTTTCGTCCTTGTAATCCATCCTTCAAGCCTGCCCCGCTCGCCGAAGAAGTATATAATTGTTTTTCCTCGGCACGTACTGACAATAAAATGCACGCAAGCTTCTCAACGAAGTTTTCTAGACTCCAGTGTATTATTCTCATTTGGCGGTGTCTCGTTATGTTATCGCCTGATTTACGACTAAGCGCGATAGTGATTCACTTGCTATCACGCACAATATTTAATCTTTATTGACAGCGGACAGAGAGCCCAGCGACTGTACTCCGCCGGGTCGAAAAAAAAAAATAAAATAATAAAAGTAAATTGCATTAATAGTTTAATCAGAAGCGACGGCTCGTCAATATTGCCGTAAAACTGATGGCCGCTTGTCGCAGCGCGTGCTGCATATAATGCAATTTCTGCGCCGAACCAATTTGCGCGAAAACGAAGTTACACGAAAAAGTAACACAGCGCGGCACAAAGCGAGCCTATATACTGGCCCCCCGCGGCAGTCGCATCCTAATTCAATATTCGGAATTCTCGAGTCCGCCGATATAACACACCCACGCCGAAGGGGTTACAATCGCATCAATTCGCACAGCTGCCCCGGAGCAGCTCCTCGGTGCAGACGCGTCACGATCGCTTCTTTTGACGAGCCCTGGACGGAAGCTTTCCGAGGCGCCGGCATTAAGATTCGCTAATGCCGGCTCCGCCGGGCTATCGATTCCACAGCGTGTATTTTTATCCGGGCTCCTCTCCTGCCCACGCGCACCTCGACCACTTGCGACACCGCGGGAGCGCCTAGCCCGGCCCTCTTATCTCCCGGGGCTTTTCCGGCTTATCGCGCCTCTGGAGCAGAAGAGAGAGAGAGAGAGAAGAGAATACGAGCGCCTGGCAAACGGCGCGCTTTACATAAGTCGAGGTCAGGCCCCCCCGAGCGGAGGATCGCACTCGTTGCGAGTATCGCGATGATGCGCAAATTGAACGGCACAATGGTAGGCGATCGCTGCACTCCGGCTGCGAGTATGAATAGCCCGCGGGCGCTACTTCGCCGCGTCGACGTATCACCAGCGGCTCTTCTTTCCACTGCTTCCGTCTGTTTTTCCGCGCCGAGGTCGCGACTCGCTGCTTCGCGGAAGGAGAAACGGAATCGTCGCTCCGCGATCCGTACACCAGCGGGGAAATACGCTGTGACGTGGTATATTGCCGCCGCCGCCGCGCGAGTTTCTCTTGGAAACGGGCTCGTCGACGTGGCTTAATTTTCTTTCGTCGGGGAGAATCTATAACAAATGTAATTGCTTGTTTCTTCGAGGAAAATTATTACCGGAGTTGAGCTATCGTTTTCGTTCGAATTGATGAAAAAAATTTTATCGATTCAAGGTTGATCGAAGTGATTGTTTATATTTTTTACACGAATTTTAAAACGACATGCTGGCGTTAATTAAAATTGGCAGAGCGAAATATAATGAACCAATTTTATGGTGTAATGAAGAAAATGTAACTGCATAAGATATATACTTTTTTTTATATAGTACTTTTCTTCCGGCAGAAAACTTACAAAAAAGAGTAATATGTCAACCTCGCACAAAAGGTAGCGCGCGGATGAAAAATTATGTAGACGACGTACGAAAAACCTTTATCCGAAAAAGTTCCATTATATATTAACTAAGAAACACACAATGTACCCATTAAGCATCAGTCATTGAAAGCCCCGCTCACATTCGACATTACCAGATCACCAGCTCTCATCGGCGGCCCGTTAAAAAAGAAAGGATGCACCACCGCTCAATCCCGAAAAAAGTCAGTGAGCCGGCGATACCACGGCGCAGTGAAATTTCAATCTCAATAATGAAGGCAGGCGCACGCGCTGGAATCGCTGGTCGAAGCTCGTCGCCGGGCGCGCGAAGGGGAACTCGAGCGTCGGATCGGCGTCGGAGACCCGTGGGACCGCGCGCCGCCGGGGGAGACGCGCGCGTAGACGACGCCGAAGAAGAGGGCCACCATGAAAAGATGCCGGGGCCATCGCGGCCGTCGACACTGGCTACGCGGTATACCCGCAGCTCTTTCTTTCTCTCTCGGCTCTCTTCTCCCGTCTCCTTTTTGTCCCGGGCTCCAGCCCCCCCCCCACCCCCCCTCGACTCTCCACACGCACTCGCGCATGAATTGATCCGTACGGGGCGGAAGAGCGAGTTAGCCCGAGACGTTTGATGCAAATCACAGTTGCGCCTCGGCGGCAGCTCTCGGCACGACATTTTTATTCGCTCTCCATCTCGCTTGCTCTTCTCATCGAGTAGCGTGGTCGTGCCGAGCCGCGGGGAGCCCTTTAATTTCTTCATTCGACGCCTGCACCTACACGCCGATTTGGACTGCCGCGATTGCTCGGATGAAGCCATTATTGCATTGGCGGGGATTGTTGCTTTCGTTTGTTCGCGTGTATTAATTTTGTCGCTGTTCTGCTTTACACACTCCTCACGGGGACCAAAGAGCTGTTTAATTCGCAATTTGCCCGGCTCGGATACTTGGCAGCGGCCGACGCTGAAAATTTATTCAGCGAACTATGCAAATCGATCAATTGCAAATTTCCTGGTGAACTATGAGTAACGCGGCTGTTATGCACACCTATTGTGTAATTGTTTTTGTACGATATTTACCCGCGGAGAAGATACGAATCTCTTTAAAGAATTAAATTCTCAAACGATTTAATCAGTCGGCAAGATTGTAACGTACACCGTAATGGCAGTTCAATAAAACACGTATCGAAATCACTATCGAAGTCCTGCCCGTTGACTCAGACGTGCGCACACCTATCTTCGCTCCCGCTCTCCCCTTATCGGTGTTTCCGAACGTGCGCATGTTCATACCTACACTTTACTCGGAGATACGTCAAACTTATATAGAAGACTTCACATAACTACACTGTACTTGGAATATCTCGCTTGGATCTTCAACATTCACTGCTCACTTATTTTCTATTATTCTTTATTAAGAATGATTCTCCGCGCAGCATCATCAACAATGTAACGGTAAATTTCGACGAGAAGCTAAACAATTGCGATGAAATAACAAAGAATCCTCAAATCGTCGACATTGCGGGGCGTTCTACCGTCTCGGTAAAAGTTAGAAAGTTAAAATAAAAAAAAGAGGCGTCGAAACGAACCTCCGCGTCAGCGTCCTTTCAAGATCAATTGCCGCGGCACAAATCGAGTCTGGAAAAAGGAGCGTGTGCCCGGCCGTCGGGAGAGCTGAGAACCGCTGACGTAAATGGTCTTGCAGACCGGTGTGTACGCGTGATCGCGCGAACCTCCGCGTAACCCAACGTCGTAACGAGAAAAGAAAAGGATCGAGCGGCTCTCCGGTTGTCGTCGCCCTCGTCCGCGCGCAGCTTCGTCGCTTTATCTGCACCGTGCCCGCAGGCCGCGAGCTATCGCCTTTCCCTCCGGCTAATGCTCGCTCGCTCGTGCGAGTAGTTTCGCACAGGCGCAGCCCGGCGAATCCGCTTTCCCAGACTTTCGGGAGATGCCTCTCTCTGTCTGTCTCTTTTTTTCCCTCCGATACTTTTACGCTGAGTCGACGGGCAAAGCGCAGGGTTTTGATGAAACGATTTTAGGCGAGATAAGTTATCTTTTTTTTTTCGCCGCGTGGAGTGCTTTTGTGCTTTGGCGGAGGCAAAAAAGCCGGGTGGTATCAGCGGTGCAAAAAAATTGCCTCGAAATCTTTTTGTGGCCTGTTGGCCTGGCTGATGTGTGCGCGAATCGCACGCTGATCGTTAGACTGCATTTAAACTTTAAACTTCAGCTTTGCTATCGGTAATTATGCGAGCACTCGTGTGTAGTGCACGAAATTACCTTTTTTTAAGTCGAAGTGCGCTATTAAACCAATTTGAAAAAAAAAACTGAAAAATTACAGCCGAGCTCGGCTCGTTTTTATATATAAATGCACTATACGCTCAATGGTAAAGTAGTGCGATGGTCAAGGGTAGTATATGCAAATGTTTGTTTCCTGGTTACGAGGGTTTCTACCACACGTATTTCCCAGCTGCAGAATTACCTCATTGCATACGTCGAGGTTCGCGTGTGAAGCCATATGGGGATTCTGGCGAGTAGAACGCATTTTCAGTCTGACATTATCCAGAAATAATACCTTTTTGTCTTCGGCGAAGGAAAGTTTGGTACCAGGAAATAAAAAGCTCCACCAACCGACGTTTTACAACGGCGGAACGAAAAACGAAATTTCAATTCAGTAGTTATTAAGATGGATAAGATAAACCACATGCAAAACAATAAAATTTAACCATGAAGCATCTTTTTATAATGAAATTATTTTAAACGGCTAGAATTTACGTGTTACGAAGCGAGATGAATATAAATAGCCGGTTTATAATTATAATAATTAATTAATTAATTTGTAGTTGTTGCCAATCGAAGTCACGTACAGAAATATAATAACAATCGAGCTAATGAATTCGCACTTTGCCTCGCGCTTATGAAAAGGTCTACAAAACAATCCGCAGAAATTGATTGGTTTAATGCAGTGAATAATTGGTTCTGTTTATATTCGCGAAGTCGTTTTGCGCGACGGTCGCTGCTTTTTTTCTCACGACAGGGCGAACGCGTAACGCCCGCGTTGAGAACGGAGTTTTGAGCTGCTGAAACGTAAATGAAATTCAATTAGTCGTCGAATGAAGTTTTTTCTCAGTCGGAAAGTTACCTCTTGCTTGCGCTGATAGCGTTTAGCGTTATGCGATATTAACCCCCTTTCGAACGCTCGCGAGTTCATTGCGGTTGCATGTTTCTTACATGAAAGCATTTCAGTTTCCTTTTTTTCCAGGCTCGTGAATAACTGTTGAGCGAACATTTATGCAGTTTCGAAAGTTAAGGTCAATCGTAAACTTCCTTCGAGCAGCGCTGATTTTATCTATAGCAGTTTACTCGAATTCCGCGCGGGGCAAGCTTTCCTACTATCACAAATTTCACAGTGGCTTTTCGAATTTTTCAAATGTGACGCTGTTTTCGAAAAAATCGCGCGGACGCTCTCTACAATTAGTCTTTTAATGAAACGAACGGAACGTTTCCCAACGAATCCGCTGATAACAACGCCGAGCCATTCACGGAAGAAAAATCATCCGAAATGAAAATAAGATACCGATGTCGGTTTAACCCAAATCCATCCCGCATGGCATATCCTGCTTTCAAAAAAAAAAAAACGAAGACCGTGTAACCAAGAGTCAACGAAAGGTCAAGAGACACATTCAAATATACACTCGTGACGGCAAAAATAAAAAACGAGCGAGAGGAGAATCGGCCCGCACGCCCTCACGGAATTTAAATGTATCCAGGATCGATTTGGGGGCCGAGGCTCGGGCTGCCGGGCGGCGTGCGTACTTATCGATCGGCATCGCGCGCGCCCGAGAAGCGTGAATGGAAGCACACGCACCGCGTGTGTGTGCGTGCGCGCGAGCCGAGGGGGAGTCCGGGCGCCGTAGAGACGGAGATAGAGCACGCGGAGACACATCCAGACAAATGGCCCGAGGGAGGGGAGAGAGAGAGCTTTATGCGAGGCGTGTATAGGCTGCGTGCAGCGCCGGAACCCGGTATCCCCGAAGGGTGGCGAACCCCCCGTTAAGGACCCTTGGTCGCCGCTCCTGCGCCGATGACCTTCCACCCTATACGCCGCGTATATTCTGCTTCCCCAACGAAGCCGAAGCTTTCTTTCGCCTTGACTGGGCGATTCTGCCTCGCCCGCGTGTGTATATCTTGGTGGAAGAATTCGAGAGCGCGAAGGTCGAGTGGCGGCTTTGCCAATTTTCGGAAACGCTGACGTCGATGGACCCTCCTTTTTTAGTTCTCGCCTATGTATATATTCGTTTCCAAATGAAACGTTACCTTTTCTTTACTATGACTTCACGCAATTTAAATTTCAGTACTTTTCATTTTTGTAAATATTTATGTTTCATGAAATACTTTTTGGAGTATTTATAAATTGTATTCTCTGAAAGGTCAGGAATGTTTTTTTTTTTTTAACTTTTAAAATTGCGTCCTGGTTCCAAGTGGATCAGTGAAGTAGAGCACTTTTGGAAAAACATTCGTCTTCGCGCAACAAAAGATAAGCATTGTTATGTTATCGAAAAATGTATAATGACGTTTTAAGGTCAATATTCACAGCATTCACAATCAGCGACGGCATTGACTTATTCATGCGGACTTCCGATGCAGGCGTGCGCCGGGAATACCAAGCGGCGCGCATTTTCATTATTCCCGTGGAAAAAAGCCTCTCGTCGAAACAGTTGAAATCAGATAATTTCCAGCGAGCTCTCCGGGGCCGCTTCTCTCCCAACTTTTTTTTTTCTCTCTTATCTAGCAAGACGCAGATGCGTCCGCACAGCGACGATCTGATGGCCGTCGAGAGCTTGCGCACTCAGAAAAGAGAACGAGCAGGCCCGCGCGTATAACCCCCCTCCCGCTTTCCTCCGTCTCGCTCGCTCCCTCTCCGTCTTTCTTTCGCTCGCTCGCATCGCGTCGGCACACAGCCGCTTCCCCCATGCAGGGCTGTGTGCCCGTCGCCGACGTTCGCCCGGAGCACGATCATTGGTTCGCCAGTTTACGCGGGCACAGCTGCGCTCCAGGCTCTCTCGCTCTTTCTCCGACTCTCCCTTGTACACTTTACTCTCTGGCCTCTCGCTCGCTCTCGAGCACCGCGCTCTCTGCGGAACCGCGTGATCGAGGAGCGCGTTCTCTCCTCGACGCTCTCCGTTCCCTCGCCGACGAAACTTTTCCGCTTGGAGTGAATGCCCTGCCCCGGACTCCCTCGCAGCACGTGTGTATGTGTACGCGCTGCTTTTTATTTTTCCTTCGTTGCCGACGGCAATTTCGCCTCCTTCCGCACTGGGCGCAATTGTCACGCTTTTGTTCGGTAGAAAGTCGATATGGTAAAATTTTAGCGACCCAGCGCCGAATTGCGTAACGAGCCCGCAATTATCGCGTGGGAACCCCGACGGTAATGTCATCTCCGAGGCCGGCTTTTCCTCGTATCGTTCTCCTCTCCCACGTGAAAAAACTCACGTTCCACTTCGTTTGTTGTTTCCAGTGCTTTTTTCTTTTTATTACGCGTCTGAAATCAACCTTTTATTGAAATAAAGAAAAAAATGAAGAAACTCTCATTCCTCGCTACTCCGGGTTGCAGATCCGTGCGCAACCCGCTGTGTAATCCTCGCTCGCTGTCATAATATAAGCTTCAACAATTAAAAAAAAAAAAAAAAAAAAAATTACGTATCCTCGTGTGCTCTATAAAAGAAACATTCGTGTCGACGCACAGACCAGCGTTCTATACGCCGTCTAATGTGCACCCACATCCGGCCGAGCAGAGAGGAGGGCAATGCGGCGTGAAAAGGGCTTTGCCCCGAGCGGCGCAGGGAGGCTGCAAGCTCCTTGCCCATTGAGCCTCCCCCCGTCGCATCATCTCCCGTGCGAAACGTCGCCATTTTGCCACTCGGCCGAAGCGTCGCCCGCTGACGCGCGCGGCACTAGCAGGGGACACGAGGGCGTCGATTCCACGGACGACAAAAAATTTCGGCTCGACGCGACAATTGGGAAAGGAGGAGGAAGCGCGCCGAGGTTCTTGACGCCCGGCATCGCACATGCGCACCGCGCCAAGAGATCCGAGTCGGTGTGTGCTACCCTGCGGCGCGCTGTACCCAGACACATCGCACCATCGCGCCCATCTGCGCCTAATGGCTCCGGGAGATCGCATAGCACCACAGAGCATCGGCTGCTCGTGTCGCTATTCAGAACCGCCGACGACCGGAGCAGCTGCAACGGAGCGCCCGAGCGAGCCCACGGTTCGCCAGCGGCGATCGGAGACCCGCCGCCGCGCAACAAAAAAGTCGCTCTCCACACAAAGAGGCTTTTTTTTAGCGGCAACCCGTTCAACGGCACCGCTCGATCGGATGCTCGCCGGTTCCGCGTTTCGGGCACCCAAGCCGCAGGGCGGTACCGGCTGTGCCCTTTCGACCTCTCTCTCTCTCTCTCTTTCAACGTCGCGGCCATCCCCTCTCTGCCGGGCGTCGGCGGCAGCCGCACAACATCCATCCCTCGGTATAGCGGCGGCGGCGGCGGCGGCGGCCGTCCCCGACGTCTGTGTGCGAGCGTGAGCCGCCGCTGTCTCTGTCGCTCGCTCGGGCGCGCCGGGTAGAGAGCCGAAGGCGCGCACACCACACGCGCAGTGCGAGGCAGCGCCGCGTGCCGCGCTGTGTTACCGTCTCTCTCTCTCTCTCTCTCTGCCTCTCCGTCTCCGCGCTCTGAGCCTGGCTCGGCCGACCTGCGGAGCTCCCCGAGCAGTAGGTGCCGGCCCTCGCGCTCGACGGAAGCGCGCAGCCGACCCCCGTCCCGCGAGTGAAACACGTGCGTGCGCCATGTCCCCGCTGGGAGCGTTTACCCGAGCCAGCGCCTCGTGAGCGGACAACAGTAGTGAGTGTGATACATCCCCGGAGTGCGCGCGCGAGGAGTCCAGTGCTCGTTTTGTTTATATACTCGCTCGGCCGGAGCCAGGGACGACGACGAGATGCCGCAGTGCGCGGTAGCGACCTGCCGGAACAGCCACCGGCGCACGCGGGGCCGGCGCATCCGCTACCACCGCTTCCCCCAGATACCGGAAGTGCGCTCAAGGTGGGTGCGCGCCTGCGGGCGCGTGCCCCTCTCGAATGGCGAGATACCGTTCAACATCCAGACGGCGCGCATCTGCTCGCTCCACTTCACCAACGACAGCTACGAGAAGGACATGGAGCACCTGGTGCTCGGACTGCCGGTGAGGTCGCGGCTGCGCCGGGGCGCGGTGCCGACGATCGGGGTGCCGGTCAACGTGCAGCCCGTCACCAAGATGCTGGTGGAGGACGCGAAGCGCTCCCTGCTCAAGGACTCGCACGCCAAGATGCTGAAGCAGGCCAAGGCGGGGAAGGGGGAGGCCGGCAGGAAGCCGAAGCCCACCGGCAACGGGCACCACGCCGCGCCCATGCCCATGGAGCAGCAGCACCACCACATCGACGGCATCGACGTCCTCCTGGCGCTCGGCCTTACGCCCGCATCCAAGTGAGTCGCTCCCTCCTTTAGGCGAGGCGCGCCTGCCCCCGCGCGCAGGGGGATCGTGTTCTCCGCTCCCGAGGGGCCGCTCAAGGGTGACCGGGGGGTGGGGACGGGCAGCGGCCTACCTTACCGGCGTTGCACTCGACGCTAGTGCTGGCGAACGGTAACGCCGAATTCCTGCACCTACCGCTCGGTTTCCAGAGCGCCGAGCTCGCGATTATTCCCTCTTTGCTTGCCCTGTCGCCGAGCGGCCCGATACTGCGATTGATCGCGGGGACGGCGATAACGCGGTACCGAGCTCAAGTGCGATCTCCGAGAATTAGTATGGCTTATAGATGCGCTGGAGGTCACGCGGTTCGACGTGTTCATGGAACACAAGTGTTTTTCCCGTAGCCAAGGCTCTTTCCGAGAAAAGCCCCGCTCTACTAAATGTATATATTTATCTGCGTTTATCTATTTTTCCTCGTTTTTGTTTATTCGTTTCTTTTTGTTGGATCGTGAGCTCTAGGTCAGGCGAACGACTTTTATACGTGAAACTGATCCGCGCGTGCTAATCGCGCCTCCCGCGGTCGACGTCACACACCAGGCGATCGCTCTTATCGAGCAAAAAATATGAGAATCGCCGGCAGTTCTCGCTCGCCTTGGAGAACGTTTTTCACGCGTTCGCTGCGCCGACGATGATGCAATTGCGTTCTTTTTTTTCTCCGCTCTCCTCGCTTCGGAGCGCGTCCCTCCGCCGACGTCGAGGGCAGAGGGAGGAGGACGCGGCTGATCGCCCGGGAAAGTGTATCGCGTGTCCGATCCAGGGCCTACCTCGGCGGCGAGCGCGAGAATCCGAAGGTAAACAGGAAACGAGGTTATGGCGGCCTTGGCCAGGTTCGCCGGCGCGTTGTGCAGCTTTTGGTACCACGAGCTCGGTGACCCGTAACGCGCTCGCCTTTTTTTTTTTCATCGCCGCTGTTTTTCTCTCTCGCCTCGCTCCGAACGCAGAATAGGTATTTGTTTCGAGTAAACGACGACGGCCGTTTGCACCGCTCGTTCGAGTCCGCCGGGAAAGGGTCCCTCCTTATTTTTAGACTGTTTATAAGTTATTAAATTCTCCCCGGCGTGCCTCGACTGATTTCTCGATTCCCAGGCCTCTTTCACCGCTCGAGCGAACAGCCGACGATCGTCGGATCACCGAACAAAGCTGCCCATTGTCCAGCGAATATGTACGCCGCGTGCCATCGGTACTTTCCATCTCGATCTCGAAATATCGATGATCAGTCAATACCGCGGCATTTTCATCGCGCTTTTATACGCTACTCGTGGTATCTCCGCTGGGGACGGTATAGGTATATTGGCAAGGAGGAGGGCGACGTTGCGCAGGCGCGCGCGGGTTATCTCGACGCGTCATCCTGGAGAACCCAGCCGCGGCCTTCTTTCCCCGTAGCGGTAGGCATATTTCTCGCCTCGTCGTCATCGTCTTGATGGAAGCAGCTCGCGCTTATCTCGCTCCACTTCCCTCTCTCTCTTTCTCTCTTTCTCCCTCTCGTTCTCCTTCGTCGGGCGTAACGATAAACGTCGAGCGAACTCTGGTTTCCGCCGCAGCAGCGCGCACTTTTGTTTATTTAGTTAAATGCCTGCGCGCCGACTAATCTGCGCTCCGCGCTCCCTCACCCTTCAAGCGGCAGGACCATTCGCTCGCTCGCTCGCGAGAAAAAGATACCAGGCCTGCGGCATGTGGTCTGGAGAATTTCTTCGGTCAGGATGAGTATGTCCCTCGGTACTTTTTTTACCCATTTGTATGCATCAATGGCAGCCTCTTTAATGTGCCGTTTTTTTTTTTTTTTTTTTAAACGATTCTACGTTCACCTTGGATTTTACGAAGGAGTCGATCAGCGATGAGAGCACACGCCGAGACGACCTTTAATAAGAGCATCGCTCGGCAACGTAACTGTAGCTCCCCCCGCGGCGAGCGGCTGACGTGCAGTAGTAACGCTAGAAAAAAGAAATCGAGAATCTCGCCCGCCGACAAAAGCGAGTCGCTTAACAGTAAACGCGAATCAGCGCGATCATGGAAGCGAGACTGGCCGCGGCGTTACGCGACTTTTTTCCTCGGCTCGCGGAGCTGCGCCCGGAGCGTTCGCGACGCGATTTTACCGTATTTACGCAGCTTCTTATTGTCGGATAAAAATCGTACGGCGCGGCCTTCCGCGAATTGCAGCTGCACTCGCGTAGCCTTCGCGCGTATCCCACGCCTGCAGGCGGCTCTCGCGCGCGGGCATAAGATCCGACCGGCGAGCGGACGGCTTTTTGTCAGCGACTCCTCCCCCTGCAGCGCGCTCTTGTTTTCCCCCGTTCGAAGTCTCTCCCGCTATATATCGGCAATCGTTATCGCGGGACTCCGGGCTTAAAATAAAAAAAGAGCGCGCGAGAATGTGTGGGTAAGTTCGCCGGCTCTCGGTATTCTTGGTGAGGTCCCTGATGAAAGCCTGTCTGGCGGTTCGGAGTATCGGACGAGGGCTAAGTTCGGCCGCGACCCGACCTCCTTCTCGGTGTCTGTAACGCGAGGACTGATTACAAGTGTTGAGGGTGGCCGTAGGCTTGTAAGGTGTCCGCTTTAATCGCGGGGTAGTTGGGCTACGTTTTCGAGAGCTCAAAGGGCTCCAGTTACTTATTACCTAAGAGCTTGTCGCGCACTTTAAGTAACTGTGGGATATTAGTTAATTAATACTGTAATTGATCTTATTTTTTTATTATTCATTAGTACGATTTAATTAATTCAGTTGCTTGTTGAAGATACGATCAACTTGATAACTGATTCTCGATTTAATTTATATTGTACATAGCTATTTAGACATGCATCTGACCCTCGAGGGTCTTGATGGTCTTCACGAACAAGTTGTTTACGCGTACCCCAACTGCAAATTTGCGCCTTAATCTGATTCCTATTATTTTTGACCTGCGCTGGAACCCAGTTCCCGGGAGTAAAGGCCGGATCAATTTCTTCAGCCACGAACGTTTGCACGTGTTTAACAGTTGCAGCTGTACGGCACCCGAGCCCCAGTAGCTGATTCAGCAGGGGACAAAAGATCGCAGGAAATCCCGAAGGTCCCGGGGCTTTAAAGTCCCAAACAATGCGTCCACGTTTATTGGCAGGCGATAACAGTAACCCAAGTAGCTGAAATGCACGTTCGTTTTAGAAAAATTTTATCTTTGCAAATTTTTTTTCCCCCAATACTTTATACTTTCTTCTTGCTATTTATAAGCATTCACCATTTTTCGAGATTTGCTACAAGACAAGGATAAAACATGTTTTCAACACGCTCCACCGATATAACTGTTTACTGCTCTTGCAATTTATCTTCGATTCTGTTTGCGAGCCTAGAATTTTGCTCAATAAACGCCGCTGATATTACTCATTAAGCCGTGATTCATTTGGTCGCATACAAACTATTTATTTATATATTTGTTAATAAAAACCGAGCGATAAGACAGCTCGGTGGTAAAAAGTGTCCTGCAGAGTAGCAGCCGAGCGATAAGAGCTCCAGAAAAAACGTCGTCTAAAGATAAAATGCGCGAGCTTCGGAATATTGAAAAAGAAATAAAAAGCAATTCCACCTTTGCGAATAATAACCGTACGTGCGGGCGATTGTGCAACTGGGCCCGCGACCGATCCGAGCGACATTGACACCTCCTCGCGGCGCACCGCTGCTCCTCGGTCGGCGTAACGGAGAGGCACTCGCGTACACCACTCCACATCCTTGGAGGCGCTCGAGAGATCGATCGAGGCCGGCGCGCACTGCTCGCCGTTATAGAAGGTCCCGATCGTCCTTGGCGAGTGCCTCAAAGGAGCTCCGCTCGAGAAGAGGGAGGGAACGGGAGGAGGCTCTTTGGGTCGCTGCAAGGACCAAGGCTCCGCGATGATCGCTTGCTTTTTTTCTCTGCCAGACCTTGCCGCGCGGTGCTCTCCGAGAAAACGGTGACGATTCCTCGAGGACTGCATCCCAGTCGGACTTTCGCGAAGATATTCAGTGTTTTGCCGACGCAATCGTGCCGTTCGTGCAAATGAGATGTCATCGTTTATGAATTACCACCAGATGAAATCCGAGGTTGTATTATACCTGTTTCATCGATTGATAAGGAAATGAAAAAAAAGCTTGGGATATAAGCAGGCTAATTTTCCTAGAGCCGTTCCATTGGAATTAGATAATTTTTCTCATAACATTTTAACTATATTTGCATGAGCGCGGCGCGATAAGGTTTTAGGTTTATTACCGCAATTCGATAGCGTTGCTTTGAAATTATTGCCCAACTCGGTGAAACTTTTTTTTTATGTAACCTCCATTCAGCGATAAATTTATCTTTGAAAACTTGCTCTTATCAAGATCAACCGACGCGCATCAAGACAACACCAATATATCCTAGAAAACGACGGAGATCGACATTTGTTTTAAGCATTCGTTAAACATTCAGACGCCGCAGCAGCAGCAGCAAGACTCGTGGCACTACAAAGCGGCTAAAATTAATCTGAGCACTGCAGGCGCAGTTGTATTGCAGCGGGAGCGTCTTAACCTTAATCCTGTTGCTCCAGCAGCGTCGATCTCGACAACTAGAAAAGGAGGAAGGACGCGCGAGGCAAATCCCACTTGCGCCTTTTCATCTCTCGCGCGTGAGAAGGAGTAAAAGGGGGCTGGTGCCGCGACCTCGCGAATCGCGCTAAATAAACCTCTCGCTATGCGTTTTATTTCTTAATAAGGCGTGCTGCGCGCGGAGACGAGCAGCGGCGGCTCGCGATACACGGAGGCCTGCTGCGCTCGCACGTGAGCCGATGACGAAAGCGCGCCGACAGTGGAGGTCGCGTCGCCGTTCTCCATTCGCGCGAGCGAGGAAAAGGACTCGTCGCGCGAACTGCGTGAGCCACGCCGGGGTATCTTTGCGCGCTGACGAGCGAGCGCCGACGTCGTCGTGACCCACCTTCGACCTCGGCCGCTGAGAATCGACTGTCCTCCTTTTGCCGGAATGCATAATGCGCGCGTTTCTTCGCACTCAGACCCGCGGACAATCAGTAAGCGCCAGCGTACGTTAAAGGCCTTGCGTTCTTTTTTTTTTTCGGGCAACTTTATCGCGCGCGAATCGAACGGCGAACGTAACAAGTGGCGTCGATAGGGAACTGCGACGTCGCTGGAAGGGTGCCAAAAGGCGCTGATGGGAATGTTGTTTGCACGGCGGTAGTAATTTTGCGTTCTATGACACTATGCAATTTCCTAGTTAGAGCTGCGTACGGTTTTGCGTCGTTTAAGAAACGCCCATTGTTTAAGAAATATTTCGTAAATTAATTGGAAAATTCCATTCCGTTAGAACCTAGGCTTGATGAAACGGCTGCGCAGCGTTACAGTACGTTTTGCTCCCCCAGTTGTTTGAAGGAAACATTATCTTCTCGAAGTACTCTGTAACTTTTAACGCTTCTGCGCAAGTGGTGCACTAGGAAGGCAGATATACGGAGGCAAGAAGTTGATTCACGCTAATTGTATCGTGGTCTCCGAGCGAGCGTTGAAGAAATTTCACGGGCAATTACCACTTTTATTGCGCGCGCGCTCATCCGTCCAGCGGAATAAATCCGCTCTTCAATTTATTTTACACGATGCATCATTCGTTTAAATTAGCTTGAAACGATACTTTCTTGGCAACGATTAATGACGCTGCGCGGTGGAGCCGCCTGTGCAAAAACTAATAAGTTAATTGACCAGCTCGAGTGATGCATTAATTATCTTTTCGCGCTAAAAGAAAACAGTCGGTACACTGAGAGAAATACTATAAGAAAAATTATAATAAATCTAGCAAAAATTACAAAGTAACATTGGAATCGGGACCT